>BSBK01003341.1:0-600000 GCA_027943335.1 Chamaecyparis obtusa | reverse complement strand
TGTGTATGTGTATTATGTATGTACACACACACAGATTTGGGCTCAAAATTTTATGCTTTACTTTCAAGATTTGAGGATATTTGGACTATAGTTTAAGAATTATAAACAAGTTGATAATCTGGAATGGAAAATTAATCCCAATCATTTGAACTCCAATCTATAAAAATAATTCAATCAAGAGAAAATAATATTATAATAATAAAGTGAATGATTTTTTTTAATAATATAGCAATAGGTGATGCACTTGAGCATCTAGGGTGTGGGAGCAATCTTGCATCACCCAAAAAGAAATTGTTATGGTTTTTTATTTCTTTTGTTTTGTAGTTTTTATTTAGCTTTTTGAGAGTTCACTGTGATAGCTACACTATATAAGATGTATAGAAGCTAAAATTAGCATAAAATAATCACATGTTATTTTTTGGATATGTTTTCCCATTTGGGGTCACGTTTCATGACTTTTTTCCATTTTGGTCACGTGGACATGAAAATTGGTTCCAAAGGAGCATAATTGAAAAATTGAGAGATCGGTGAAAGGATCGCCTGAATATCTTAAGTGGTTTGAAAGATATTAATGTTTTTGTTCTCAAAAACTTCTCCAATGAGGCTTAAAACTCAAAATTGAAGAGCTTAGAGGCCCCAAAAAGGTTCAAAATCCATACCTATAAATACTTATATGTATGTGTCATTGTAGACCTCTTCACAAGCTTTCCAACGATATATTATATAAGCAAATTGAACGCTCGAGTCAAAAGTTTTGGCTTCCGGAAGTTGTGTCATCAAGACTCAAGTTTTGATACAAAACTGAAGTGAGAGGAAATCACTTAGGTAGGAAATTGAGTGAATGAACCGTTGGGCACCAAAAGAGGAAAGTCTCACTTTCTATAATATTCTAAGGTGGTTTTGGTGCTACATATATAGGGTTGAAGGAGGGTTTCAGAGCTCAATTCCAAAAGTGTAGTTTTTGGCTCTATCTTGCAAATTATTGTAATAAGAAGGCCCATGTGGTTGTAGCATGTTATTTTTTGAATGTTGTAATGTCATTCTATTGAAGATAATAAAAAGAAAGTGTTTTTGTTCTTGTAATTGTTTCATTCTTACAACTTTCTGTTTATTTCTTTGTTGTGTTGTGTGTTTTTGGGTTAGTAAGGGGAGTAACATTCATCAATAGATAGAAAAGATAACAATGGGGATACCAATAAATTTAAAATAGCATACTAATTCTATAAGTCCACTTGGAATAAATTAAGTCTTTAAGAGTCCAAAGATGATGTACAATTGTAACTCACCACTTGAAAATTACTTCATTAAATTGACAATTGACATCCACCTAAGTTCATATAGCTCAATTTTCAACCTACTTGCTTTACAACTCATCGAAGTCAATTAAATATCTTCTAATTTAATTATATATCCACAAGTTTTAACAGTATCTCTTGAATCTTTACTACTCTTAGCTTTCAAACATATTTAAACAAGATTTAAAAAATATGCATTATACATATGTATCTTCAAATGTTAAAATAATTATTTATCTATTATTAATAAGGAACATAAAAAATCAACATTTTCTTGAAACTAAAATCATATCAGCTTATAAAAATCTAGAAGATAATTTTAAAACTATATATAATGAAAGATTATGTATATCACAATGAGTGGACTTTTTAAAAGGGAAAAAATATGAGTTATACCCTAAACATATTTAGCAATACGGAAAGCAATGACACTACATATAATCTAATTTGTACCTAAGAAATATGAGTACAATCCTAAATGATTTTAAATAGGTTTTAATTTTGTCTTCATACTGAAATACGTTTCTTGGTTTGGCCATTTACTCCGTACAATTTGAATGTAAAACGATGGAAATCTTGGTATTTTAAGATGGTAAGTAGGAAAAGACATTTGGTAAAGTATGTTCGTTACATCAAGGTTACATGTAGTCAGTCCAAGGATGACTTATTATTGGCTGATTCCCTCAATGGGACCCACCAACCATTCCTTGGATTTCATAGCTTCTCCATTTAAAAAAAAAAGTATTTTATGAGTTTTACCATTTGTCTTTGGAACCCTATTAGATGATAAAATTAATAAGTGACATTTATGGGTTTAAAATTTGTGATATATAATCTTATTGTCTAAATGTTTTCTCGATTTGATTTGTGATCAATTTTTTTTTGTCAACGTTTCAAATCATGTTCTATGTTTCATCATTAGGATTATTTTTCACTTTTCAAGCTTATTCATCTTGATGATGAATCATGGATCATGTTTCGAACATCGATGAAAAAATTGATCATACAATCAAATATATAAACCATCAAGACAATTTATCATGGAATATGAAAACGTCACGCATTTAAATTTAATCTTATTTTATTTTTTATGCCATTTCTATAAACTAAAGCATTTAAATTTTTTCTAGTCTCTATCTCATTCATAATTTTGGTTCATACTAGTGGGTGTAGAGTCAATCCAAATCAATTGTGTGTGGATTTGATCTTGAATTCACAAGCTAGATCAATTTTCTACATGCACACTGATTGTTTTTTAGATTGCAAGAATCGGGTAGCCTTGTCCATAACCCTCATCAAGTAAGTGATGTTGGTGTTGCATACCCTATGGTAGCACGTGGGCTAAGGGGAGACTAGACCTTGTGACCTCATTCCTACCACAAAAAGCTCTCACCAATCAAGTCATGCCCTAGGCCTTTCATTCCCACTAATTACTATGAGCCAAATTAAAATTTGAATTATTTCAAATTGTACTCTTGAGTTGTGTATTTAGGAGAATGCTTAAATTCATTATTGTACGTCTAGATCCAAGAGCATTCATGATACATCCATAAAAAACATAACTAGAGGATCTACATTATACCATTTGCTTACACCAATTTAATTATATTGCATGCTTGTTTTTCGTCTTCAAAATTTATTCATCACCATTCAATTGGATTGCCTAATGACTTGACCAAAGGAATACAAATCCTTGCTTATCAAATTCTCGACTTGTATTTCTCAACACCACCCCACTTTAGACACAAGCATATCAAATCAAGGCAACACAATTTTAATCAAATTTTAGACAAAGTAATTGTGCAAGAAAAAAATCATATCTACACATAAAGTTTGTCTATGTAGACACAAAAATCAAACCCACAAGTGTGGCCTTGAACCTAATAAGTGAGATAAAATTTTGTTATCAAAAGGTCATCTCATAGATCCAAGTTTTCTAATACACTAGCAAACTAGTCTCAAAATATATCATAACCATTCCTTTAAAAAAATTGAAATATTAATTAATTGTCCTAACTTCTTTGTAATGAAAATATTTATTTGCATTAGAATATTGGAAGGGAGAAGTCGCTACCAACCTCTCAACTACCATTCTTATGAATTACCCTAAGAGCGTTTTTAAATTTTGACTATTATAATTTTAAGATATTAGAGGTAAATAGAAATTCTAAAAATTAAAAATAATAAAATTCAAAGGTCATAAGGTGATTTCAAAGCTATATGAAAAAAAGATAAATGTTATAAATATAAAGATTAAAACTGTTGATGGAAGGTTAAATTCAAATAAAAAGGACTTTATGTTTTATTCCATCAATGCGTAATAATTGCATTTGTGATAATGAAACTTAGAGTTGAACTTCAATGAACATGTTAAAATAGATTATCTACATGTCGCATCTAAATTTAAGTACACCTATCTTTCTTTATTAATCTAATATTTATGTACATGATTCCATATTACATATAAAAATCAATCACATATTTGAATTGATTATATGCTACTTATTTAATTACTTAACTAATTAATTAAACAATTAGAAAATGTTATTATACATTTATTTATTTTTAGATCTAAAGGTGAATAAAGTTGTTTAAATATTCTTTTGATCATCTTTTTCGGACAATAGTAATTAGCTTTTCATCTACATATCATAATCAAAATAGATAATATAACCTACTTCTATATGTACAAAAATAAATGAATTAGGGAGCTCTATAATAAATGATCCGTAAGAAGGCACAAGAATTTTTCAAAGTTTTAAAAATGAGATAGTAAGTGAAGTAGATTTCATTTCAGGGCAAACTTAATGGTCAAGGATATTTAAATTAGAATAGTATTAAGATAGGCGGCCTTCTAAGAAATTTCAATATTCTACCCTTACAAACTTTGTCTTCAAATGTAATGAATGTTAAGTAGAGAGTTCATAGTCAACTGAAATTCTACACAAACAAACATTATATAAATACAACTAATACCAGATAAACTATTCGTAATCGTTAAATACAAATTTCTCATAAAACAAATATTAAAAAAATCATTTAGAATCACAATTTTTTTCCCCACAAACCCCTACTTTTTAAATATAAATAAAACTACATAATTTTATGAAATAAATATATCCATGATGTGATGCCATCTCCAATTTTCTCCTCCATCAATGACTTCGACAAATGGTGTTAATTTACACCCACAAAAAAGAAAACCCACAAGAGCTTTCCTCGTCATTGCAAACTCTAGGCCGTTGACGTGGAAAATGTGAATTGGGTCTAAAAAAGATCACTTTAATTTTTCTTTGCAGTTTATGTTAAAAGGCACTGATATGGTCATGATTGAAATCTCTTTGGGTAAGGCTTTTCAACTTTAATCTGCCTTTTATGAAGGACTTGCCTAGAAAACTAGATTTCTATCCCAAAATTTCACATGGGCATTAATGCACTTTCTAGAAAACATTTTTTTCCCTTTAGAAATCAATGCTCACTGGTGAGAATTCAATGAGATCTATTAGAAATCAATATTCACTGGTCAGAATTCAATGAGATTTTTGCAGACCATGCTTTAACAGTAAAATTTCTCTTGAACTTTTATTTTCATTATCTTTCACTGTGCAGAGCATTGACAAGGAAAATACCAATTCTGATTTGGAGTGAATAGCTAAGGCAAATACTGTAAAAAGGCTTTCAGAATAAACATATCTTCCACTTTAATTCTCTTCTCCTCAGTTTTTTGGATAGCTTGATTAGGCAAACAGTTTGATATGAACAATGCATGATCTAGGAATGTTTCAAGTTTTATTTTTGTTTTTGTTTTTTTATTTAATTTGAAAAAAACTATGGATGAGAACTTGGGTAGTGGCTATCCAGCTATGAAAATTATTATTTTTATATAGCTTTTTTAAACTTTTGAAAAAAAAACTAAGTGTCTCTCCTTCGTATGATTAACAATTTTCGTGGCTGCATAGCCGCTGCTGAGAACTTGCATACCATGCACTTTTTTTTTTTTCTATTTTAGACGCATTTAGATTCGATGGTCTTTTATGCAATGATTACTATTTAAGTGGCTTTTATTTTTTTCATAACAATTGATAATCTCTCAAATTTAACATGTTTCTATTTACACAAATCTTTAGGGAATGGTCTTAATTCAAATTTTAATCTATTTATCTTGTTGAAATCAAATTTGATCACATGGAAATAAATCTAGTTCATTTCTATGATGAAGAAATGATCTACAAACCTTTGCATTTTAATTTTAATTTGGATCCAAATCAATTACTTCGTATTTAGTCATTATCTATCAATTTGATTGTTACGCATTTCAAATTGCATGTAATGGTGTTTTACAAAAAAGACAAAATCTTAATTTTGTTCTAGACAGTAAAGGACATCTATCTAAATATCAAATAGCACAATTATTCAAGCATAGAGCAATTAGTATATCATCAAGCTTATATTATGCTCATGTACACTTAAGACGAGATTGGGCATTCTTTAATAGTTGCTTGTTATCTTTGATCTTAGTTCCAAAAATGTTAACTTAGATCCTCTAGGTTTGATCAAAAGAGAAGATCATTATCCAACAAACTTCAGATTGTAGGAGCTAGGTGAACATGATTTAAGTGACCAAAATCCCTTAGAATATTTTCGTGTCCAAGTTGATTCCACAAGGAGAGTTCACTTCTAAGAGTGTGGAATTTAGTTATGCATTAAGGTCCATTGTATTTCCTTTTCGTTTTGGTGACTTACCAAATCCTACACCCCCTTGAAGGTCTTTGCGTAATTTTTTTAATTTCTAATTCATTTTATAAATTTGAAGCTTTTTAGTTTTTGAGATTTGTATTAATACCAAATTCATTTTCTTATCCTTTGTATCATTTTGGGGTTTATGTAAAATCTCACCATTGCCTATTTTCTTTTAAGAAGACATCTTTGTCTTCATTTGACAATGAATCAAAATTTAGTTGATCATGTGACCCTTCCATATACAATGGATAATAATCATAATGAGGAAAGTGATTTTGACTGTGATGCATATGTAGAAAAAATTGTTAAGCAAGGCCAAAGATCTAGTGTTGAGTCTCCTACACATTTACTTCATGTTCTTCATAAGCCATTGATTAATAAATGCTTTGATTTTCATATTCAAGGCATTCATGCTAGGCTTATTTCTTTCAAACTCTTTAAATGTTGCATCTTCTCCCTTATTAGTGCCCAACCTTCTCCTTTAATTAGCACTCCACCAACTTTTATTATTTCTCATGTTATCACTTCTATGTAATGTATTACCCTTATGTTCTAATCCCAAAAAATAGATTGTTGCTATAATTAGATTACCTAAGTTATTTATCCACTTAGTCAAGATTAGACTAGCTCATGTGTTCCTTCGTAAGAGAGCCATTTTTTTTTCTATTTTGGGTGCATCATAAGCTTGTATGCATGGTTGTTGAAGACTTGCGATGATCTATATCATCATAGGGGAAATGATAGAGTTTTGTACAAGAACACTAGAACTAAGTGGTTCTCTAGATTAGATGATGTTGTCGCTTGCCATGTTCAGTGATAATGCTAAACACCATGGTGCATGCACCATGTGTGTTCATGTTAAAAAAATTATCAATATTTATGTTGAATTCATATTCACCCCATGTTGAAACCAATAAGCATGCTACCCAAGTAGCTGCCATACAATCCACAAAGGTTATATTTGAATCTAAATGTATAGTGCATTATACATCATACAAGCTCCTATTACTTTTTGTGGAGCTTGGTCAATCATATTCAAATTTGAATCCAAGTTAGTAGAACCTTGTAGTGCATTATACACTGTACAAGCTCCTATTACTTTTTATGGATCTTGGTCAATCATATTCAAATGTTGCTACATTATTATTATTATTTTCATAATGGAGATGATGAATTTACACTTGTGTTGAGTTTTACCTTATTTAAGATTTCTTCAAGCCAAATCTTTTGTTCTGATTATTGTCTTTTGTGTATTATTGTTCCATATGTACCATGTTATGTGTTGATGTTTGAACAATTATGTTAGTAAATAATTGATAACAGTGAAATTTCCTTTTTAGGATTTTTCTTTGAGTAGTAACACATGAACAATATATTATTTGTGAGAATTACTAGGAGTATCTCACTCAATTTATGGATCATATTGATATCACAACTAGTTAGAAACACTTATAACTTGAAATTTTTTAGGCTTTTATTGAACTTAAATTTTATATTCATTACACTATCTAATGGAAATGGATATTTGAGTACTATGGACATGCTTGCGAAGTATGTTGTTAAATTACATTACACAAAGTTTGGGTATAGAGAAAAATCCTAGACAGGAAGAACAATTCAGTATCAATTATAATAGTGGCAACAATCTTACATTTAATGTATATGTAAAGGGTGAAATACAACCTTTTAATGGAGAATTAAATACAAATAAGTTAGACTAATGAGTCTTACAAATGGAAGAATACTTCATCTTACACAAATTCAAACCCTTAATGATAAATCACCTTTTCTCATTTGAATCTATATGGACATGCCTTTACTTGTTATGAAGTAGAATGCTTCATTATGTATAGGGGGAAATGATATCCACCCTATAACAAATGGAGAGAGAATACCAAGATTCCACCACCAAAGGAGGCCCAATTAACACAAGAGAAAGTGTTAATTTGTAACCTTCACAAAGGGGAAAATTTCTTGGACTATCTTCTCTCTTACGTCCACAAAGAGAGGGTTTTGGAAATGAAGGATAAAATAGAGATGTATGAAAGCAAGTATTGAAATGAAAAAAAGAAAAGAGAACTTACCTTGGAAAATACAAACCTATAAATACCATGTTAGACTATGTTAGAAATAGTTGAAATCTGGGAATTGGGATTGAAATTGCGAGCTCCGCAAAACCCAAAAATTGTTCTGCCCTTGGACTAGGCTGATTTTTTAGGTCTATGTCGACTTGGGGTCGGCCTTGACCCAAGACTAGGCTGAAATTCGGACTAGACCTCCTCTTCTGACCTTTCCTAATACCAAATCTGCAACTGTGCCTTATTCTATAAACTCCCAAAAATTGATCTGAAAGCCTGTAAATATAGATCTATGAGAGAAAGAGGGTTTTGTGTTGTTGGAGAGGGGTTTACCTTAGTCAAACCCTAGTTTAGGAGTTAACCTCAATCTTTAAACAATAAGAAAGCTAATGCTAGCAAGTAGTAGAAGTAGATCTAACAATAAAGCAATACTAATCAATGAATATGCAATTGTGTTTAAGATGTAATCAAGTATGTTAATGCAATAGCCTTGACTCAACACCAAAGACCTAGAAAGGAAGTCAATTTAAATCAAAACCTCGATGTATGTGTATGCTTGAAATTCCCCTTGAAGAAGAATGATAGATCTTGGAGGAACAATTGTAGATCTTGAAGATGTGACAATGGATCTTGAATATATGAAGGTAGATCTTTCCTCCTTGATGGCCAACTCCAATATCTCCTTGAATAAAGAAGCTCGATCTAGGGGAAAGAATGAAACAATGATATGATCTTTGAATGTCTTTGCAAAACTCCTTCAATTGCTTGAAACTTGAAAGCTTGAATCCTTGATCTTCAATGGACACCTTGAGAACGTGTGAGAGCATGAAATAGATTGAAAGTATGAACTCTTAACACTTGTGGATTGAATTTATATTCTTGGATCCCCCAAAATGAAGAGGGAAGGCCTCTATTCATACCCAACTTTGTCTCCAAAAGTGAGAAGGGTTGATCAGAAGGTGCGAGAAAATTAAAATTTTGAAAGAGACCTGGGATCCCGAAAAGGGCAACCCACAAGGTCAGGGCCAAAATTCAGCCTAGACCTGAGGGCCAGGGCTGAAATTTGGCCTAGACCTAAAGGTTAGGGCTGAAATTCAACCTAGACCTAAAGCTCAAGGCCTCCCATAATTATCCTAGGGTCTCAAAAAGTGGGGAAAATAAGCGGGGAAAGGGACAACGCATGGGAATAGAAGGCACGAGAACCTAGGATGATATCCAAATATTAAAGAGACATCCAAAAGGGGCCCAAAAAATCTCATTAAGGAGGGCTAACACATCTTACCATGGGTGCTTATATTTTAAGACGATACACATTATAAATAAGAAGTTCTCCACTTTCAAGGAGGGAAAATTTTTAATAATAGTTAGAGAAGAAATTTTAGTTTATATATTTTTGTGTGTGAGTGATTTACACCTTTATGAAATAACAAGATTTAAAAGACAATTACACTATTCAAAGCAAACTAATCTAAATAATGCACAATTAATCTAAATATCTCATGGATCTCTAAAATAAAGTGGTAAATGAGGCTCTCAGCTATGATCCTCACTAGTGACACTCTAAAGATGAGAATTAAGCTATATGATATGCAAATTTAGATCTATTCTATCAAATTCTAGCTCTATTTGATAAACAATCTACTATGATCAAAGCAATTTAAGCTAATTAGCAATGAAAAATGATAAGTGAGTGATTTGTGTCCATTTTGTCTCCTTTTTGCTTTGTTGAGGGAAATTAGTATTTATTAATTAATTAAAGTAATTAAATTTAGCCATGAAGGGTAAGATGTTCATTTTGATTTTTGCTTTCAACAACTATGTCATTAATTGAATTTAATCAATTTCGTAGTGTTTTTCCCCTTTTCAAGCTTTATTTAATCATTTAATCATTTAATTGAATTTTCCTTTGATTTGAATTGTCTTTGTTCCATTTATTGATTTTTCATGCTATTTTGATGATTTGTTGCACCTTTTTATTGATTTAAGCCTTTTGCCAATTTTTTGTGTCTACAAATGCCCCTCTTTGAGTCAATGTGCGAAGAACACCGATTCAAAGATTCCCTTTAGTACTGATGATCTGATATAGGTCCTGATTCTGATATGCCTCTGATCGTTCTGATTCATGTACTTCCTATTGATGATGATGGTGCTGATATGATTCTGATGCCTCTGATATGATATGGGTCCTGGTTTGATGATAGGTCCTGGGTTCACTGATTTCTGATATGTTGATAGGTTTGATATGATATGGTAAACTGATCTGATACTGATTTTCCTCCTGATATGAAATTGATATGATATGATAACTTGATATGATATGCCCCACTAATAAATGTTTCTGATGTGATGCCAATTTGATACTCTGATGCCCCCTCAGAAATAAAACATATTGAGTCCTTGATTTGAAAGATTTTGATTGATTGGAATATGTTTTGATTTATGATACCGTTTTAAAGAAATAAGCAAGTTTGATTTATGCCCCGGCTAATGAAGATGTCATATAATAGGTCCAAAGTGCATTTTTAAGTGTTTATTAGGGCCAATTTGACCTTAAATAGGGTAAAACCCCTCATTTTACTATTCATTTTCACCTTTCCCTTTTGAGATGTTTAGCTCTGATTTTAGCCCTTTTTACACGATGGTGGTCCCACATCACGAGCATCAGTTTGAGAGAGCGCGCCGGTTTAGTCGGAGAGCGAACTATGGTCCTCCGGTATGTCATTCAAATTATCCTCCGGTTTCTAGAACTGCATTTATGACTTCATTTAGTGCGTTTTAAAATTTTAATTCTGCGTTTTAGGAAAAGAAATGTCGCCTCCGTGCAATTTAGTCACGCCTGAAAAAATAAAATGTCGCTTCTTGAAAATTTAGTATCACCTTCTGTTTCTCTGTTTACGCCTATAGAAAATATTTTATCGCGTGCAGAAAATTTGGTATTGCTTAGGGTTCAAACATTTTAATTGTTTGTCGCGTGAAAATCCCTAGATAATAAAATGTTGCCTTAGGTAAATCTTATATTGCGTCTATCAAATGAAGTCACGCGTATGAGTAAAATCACGCGGATGATGAATTTGATGTCGCCCCTGGTAAAAGAAATTACGCCTGAATGAAAAGTTGCGTAAGTGAAATTTTTTTTTTACGTTACTTGAGACTTTGCTATGACGTCTGATTGCTCGATTGCGTCAACCTGATTGATATCGATCACTTCAATGAATTTGATCGAATGTTCAGTTAGGGTGTTCCCCTTGTTTGATTTCACCAACGAATTAGGACATTGGTAACTATGATATAGAAGGATAATGTAAATCAATCTTCATCACGAATGATAGGTCATGGGTCTAATCGTCCATTCATTTTATTCTCAAATGCTTAGAGACATAAAACTAGGATCATCCTTCCTCAATGCTTAGAGTTAGGATTGGTAGGTCTGATAGGTATATTTAAATTGATGACTATGATTGATTCTTTGATTTCCTGACATTAGGTTACTCATGTGATTCCATTGTTTTGATTAAACAGGAGGATGTCCCTGTTCTGTACCTCCGGACTGTGCCACATTAGGTGATGGAGCTTAGAGATTAGTTGACTGATGCGGAGGGGCGATTGATTAGGCGTTGTGGTTTGTTGTGTGTATTAGAGCTTCCTCGGTTCCAGATGAACCGAGGTTTGATTACCGCTGTCGCAAAGTGTTGGCACTCTGAGACAAACACCTTTTGGCTGCCACAGGGAGAGATGACTATCACTCCTGAGGATGTGTATAGGTTGCTGCGGATCCCGACACATGGGGAGATAGTATATTATGATGCAGCGTATGATGGGACCTATTGTCGTCGAGTATTCAGAGATCATACTATTGGTGATGATTGCATCATATGGGCTCAGTTTGCTTCATTTCCTATTTTACTAGTGATGTTAGGTGCTATTATTGGTGGCGTGTTACTACCTGATCATCGGGATCATAGGTTTTTAGTGGGTTGGGGCAGGATTATCGAGGACTTGCTTCATCAGCCTCGACGATTTGATTGGGGATCTTGTGTGCTTGCACAGCTATACCATGATCTGTGATAGGCCAACACTGGGGCAAATAATAAGAAGAATTAATGATTTATAATGAAGTTTCTTGCTGGTCTATACGTGTCAATCCGAGAGCGTAAGCTTACGAAAGGTATCCGAGCAATATGCTATCAAGGGATGATAGTTGTGAAATGAGGGTTTATGAGTGCATCTACAACACATGAAATTGAATCTATGAAAAGCCAAGTAAATCCCAGCAACAGGAACTGTCACTTCCTGGCGACAGGAACATCAGAAACGTAAATAACTCAATAAAAACTAATCTGTAATAAACATAACTACAACTCTTTAAGAAATTATCAACTTATAATCTATTTCATATGTAATATTATTATCTAATCAAATACAGATATTGAATATATAAACTAATTTACTATGATTAAATATATACTATTTAATACTAAGCTAATTAAAATAAAAATGGAAACAAACTCAAACACACTCCAAACGCAAATGAAAAAATAATCACCGGGTAACTTCAGAGTGGGCCCTGCCTCCTCAGCTGCCTGGTGATGAAGAAAACTTAATAGTTTTACACCTTTGAAATCATGCACATAAATATGGGACTTATATTGCAGAATAACAACAGTTCTTATACAATTCTATATGTTTTGCAGGGTTGTACGTATATATTTCCTTCTTCTGTCTCCTGCTGCTTATATAGATGCAGCTTATAACAACTTAGAGAAAAATAGAGATAATGAAACTGAATAGTAGCCAACATACAAGCATATTTACAGGCTGTAGGTAGTTGCAGCAGAAAATAGGAAAGAACAAGTTTGGTTCTTGCCACGTAAAAAGCCCTCCATCACCATACAAATAATACCAGCATTCAGATACGTGCTAAGAGTAGACAATGATTTGTTATCATTCCAGCTAGCATCATTGTCATCATCTAATATGGACTTGCAAAGGTTTTTCCAGAATTGTATCAATGCAGTTTGTCTTCACGTGAGGTATGGAAATGGCGAGTTCACTTCCTTAACAGCAATAACAACTCAGTTTCCTACAGCACGGGAAAATGTCTAAAATGAGCTTGTTTATATTAATCACCGTACAAGGTATTATTCTATTCATGGCTAGCTTGAGAATATTGCTTGCAATATAGTTGGTGGAGAAGGAGTTACGGAGTCCATAAAAGCATAGCAGCCTCACGTATTATGTGAGAAGTCATTCTATCATAACAAGAAGGTTCCATATTGCATTATATCCTCCAATGATTGGCAGATAATGAATGGTAGAGAGTGTTATTGTTTTTATTCAATAGGTGACAGGAAGAAAGTATGAAATAGGTGACAGGAACATGTGAACATGCTGCAATTATAAATATTAGTAAAAGTAATCAATAATGCATTTTCCATATTTTAATCCCAAAACCTCATTAAATAGTACTTATATATATTAAACCATATGCAACGTAAAAATGGAAATAATGAGATGGAATGGAGTGGAAATGGAATAGGAAAGTGAGTAGGAAAGTACATGAAATAGATTAAAATATGGAATTAAATAGGCTATAATTGGCTCTCATCAATCTGCATGAGGTGGTTTATAGGAGATTAGCTGCTTTATCTGCTGGGATTCACATTTTGTAGCTTTGGATATGGGAGCATTTACCAGTTAGTCATCTGATATTAGAGCGAGACCGACCTTTAGGGTATCCTTTTGTGTGGCATTACACTGGGATGGTGACACAACATCACTTGGGACATTTGGAGTATTGGCGACGATAGATTGATGATATGGATGAGGTCTATTGGAGACCATATGTCGATGTTGAGGATTGGAGAGAGGATGGCTTGGAGTTACCGTACATGTTTACTCCTCAAT
Source organism: Chamaecyparis obtusa (assembly GCA_027943335.1). Lineage (NCBI taxonomy): Eukaryota > Viridiplantae > Streptophyta > Pinopsida > Cupressales > Cupressaceae > Chamaecyparis > Chamaecyparis obtusa. Next base: position 585,983 of record BSBK01003341.1, on the reverse strand, counting down.
GGATGATCGGCAGGATCGATTCTGTCCTTGAGAGATTTTTGGTAGGTAGAGTGCTACAGTAGTTTGGGCGGATTTAGCCTATGCCTTAGGGATCTGCAGTTTATGCTCATTCTAGTGCAGAGAGGGCTACTTGGGGACAAATGCCTTCATATGATGATGCTATTAAGCAGATATCATGGCTTGGTTTTATGGACTAGGATATGAGATTACATATTAGAGATGCCGGGGTTACTCAGGAGTATCTGGATTGGTTGATGGAGCATCCTATGCCTCGATTTATAGACCCTGCAGAGCCAGTGCCTGGGAGAGATGATGATGATGATGGTGTCGGTGGTGGGAGGAGACACAGAGGTAGACCATAAGGTAGGGTGGTGGTTAGAATCAGAGGATGAGCGAGAGATATACATATACAGGCACCACCTCCTCCTCCTTCTCCTCCTGCAGTAGTACAAAGACAGAGGGTAGATTGTCAGGACCATGTGAAGGCTGCTAGGCAGGATTCAGTGTCAGGATAGGATACGGGAGCGGGATTACTACAGGCTACTGTGGATGGTCAGGATACAGGTGCATAATAGATGCCAGAAGCTTTTTCCTATGATCGGGGGAAGGCTCCTATAGATACAGGTGATCCTCAGAGTACCTACGAGGTTGGTGAGAGTTCTAGTACTATCCAATTGCGAGCAGATGTGGGAGCATTACGGACAGAGGTATCACAGATGTCTTCGATGATTTAGCAGTTAGTATCAGGTCTGGCTCCATTGGTTCCTCTCCTTGTTGCTATGGTTGGTCAGACGCCTCTTCAGCCGCCTCAACAGCCTCCATCACAGCCTCCTCCACAGCCTCCTCGAGGACCTCCTCCCAGTGGTGACGAGAGTTGAGCTATGAGTATTCTTGTTGATCAGTTGTGTATTGATGTTGAGATACTTGATGTTGTATCATATTCTTGTGACCTTGGTGTTACCCTTCCAGTTGTACTTTGATACTTGTTTGACATTGATGCCCCTGTTGATGGGAGATTATAGAATTGATTTATGATATCATTGTTATACTGGATGCATTGAGTTTTGAGTAGACGTGTGATATGAGGCCATTTATGAGTTTTCCTATTTATTTTTTTACTTGATGATATATGAGATTACCTTTAGATGCTACTATATGTGTTTATCTAATGCATTTGTTTTGGATGGATGTGTCTATGAATGCAATGTATCTTATGTATGATATAGATAGATGGATGCATTTCTTTCTTCATGTATGGGTGCAATTTTTTTGTTTTTGTTATGTTCTCATGTATGCAATCTGTATCGTTGTCTAGATGTATGCACATGTAAATGGTTATTTCCTTCTTTTCCTTGATGGTATATCTATGTAATGATTAATGGTATGGAATGAATGCAAAAAGTATAATCTCATGTTTTTATTGTAGAAAGATGATATTGAGGTGATGTTGTCCTTGCTGATTTGACCTTGTTGATGATGTTATGTACCCCCTTTTTGATGCGAAATGAAGCCCTTGGGAAAAAAATGCATGTGCAATTATTCTAACATGAGAATGCATTTTAACCTTTCTATGAATGCAATTATCTTTTCTATGAATGCATTTTAACCTAAGTGTCACTAGTTTTTAGCAAAGAGATGCCTTGAGGATATATTTTCATCATTGAGCACTTGGGACCGGAAAGTCGATACAATCACCACTGCCCACTGACATGATGATATGAATATCGCTTTTTATTGCTCATATGGTAACCTCCATTTTGCTTTCCCATCGGTCTCGTCGATACGACTATCACTGATTACAAACAATCATGAGAGTACGAATACCGATTTTGTCAGATTCTATGTTGCAAGTGGATTTTGGCATTTAGATATGAAGAATCTAAATATCCAAGGTATCCAGTTGCGTAAACAAACAAAAGTTAACTCATTGTTTTATAAGATAATCCTCGATGGTTCTTTGATGACCATGTCTTTAGATGAATTCTCATAAGGCAATGAATCTTCCTCCAAACATTCACTTCATAGTCAAGAAAAATATCATGTCTCCATCATTCCCAATCTAGTCGAAACATCATTGATTAGCTAAAAAGACTTGATACAAATTGAATTAATGTAAGTAAACAGATTTTTAACCAATCTTTTCAAAAGAATCTATCTAGGTGTTTTGCATTGTTTTCTGATCTTCAAATAATATTTCCAAGTGTTTTGATCATGGAATGATGTTTGATTTTTAATCCTGAATAATAAGTCAATTTAGGCTCAAGGATTTGTTGTGGTAGTCAACTTCTTGGTTAGTAAACAATGATATCAATCAAAAGTTTACAAAAATCTGATCTCTCTTCTGAAAATGTTGATCCCTTTCTGCTTGTGACTGAATGTTGCTCGTTTGAATCTTTTTTGAGGTACCCACTTTCCGATCTATTTTATGCTACCCCCAAGTGTTTGATGTATCAATTTTGACAACTTTTGGGCAATGCAAAAGATGATACTAAAAATGTTATTATGACTATGTACAAATGACGAATGCAATGAAGGTTTGGACAAATGGGATGATGAGATGCATTATGTACACATGTGACTAGGAAAGAAATGACTTAAGGAAACCAAAAGTGCTTGTTGCCAAGTTTTCACCTTTTGCTGCTTTTTTTTTTTTCTTTTTTTTTTCTCTACCGAGGCGCCTATTGCTAGGTTTTCACCAAGGCACTTTTTCTTTTTCATTTTTTTTTTTTTTGGTATTTTTCTTCTTTTTTTTTGTATTTTTCCTTATCACCTTGGCGCCTATTGCTAGGTTTTCACCAAGAGATATTTTTTCAAATGTTTTTGCTTTCTTCATGCTCAATTTTCCACTGTTTTTGATCTTTCTTCCTTTCCAATGTTTTTGGATTTTCCATTTTCAAATGTTTTTGTATTTTCAAGATCTCTTTTCAACTATGTACAATAATTATGATGCTCTCTCATCTGATACTCTGTATACTCTTTCATCTGCTTTAGGTGTAGAACCTCTTCAAATGAATGCTATTTATGGGTTCTTGTAACTCTTCACCATTACAATCTGATAACTTATATGTTCCAGTTCCAAAGGATGACACTATCACAAATGGGCCTATCCAATTAGCTTCCCACTTTCCTTTCTTTTCCCTTTCAGCTTGATTTTTGGGATTTTCTCTTAATACCAAGTCTCCTACTTGAAAAGTTCTTGGTTTGATGTGTTTGTTGTAATTGCATGAAATCCTATTTTGATAAACTCTTAAATGCTCATAAGCTTGAGTCTGGTGTTCCTCTAACAATTCCAATTGTTCCAGTTTGGCAATCCTATAATCCTCATCAGTGATCAATCCTCTTAATGAAACCCGTAGAGATGGAATTTCAACTTCTAATGGTAGAACTGCTTCTGTTCCATAGACTAAAGAGAATGGGGTGGCTCTTGTAGGTGTTCTGATACTAGTTCTGTAAGCCCATCATGCGGGATTTATTTGCACGTGCCAATCTCTTCCTGATTTGTTAACTGATCTTTTTAATATTTTGAGGATATTTTTGTTCGTTGCTTCAGCTTGTCCATTGCCTTGTGGATAATAAATGGATGATGAATGATGTGTAATGTGGAATGTCATGCAAAGTTCATCAATATCCTAATTTTTGAATTGTTTCCCATTATCCGTGATAATGGCATGTGGAATACCATAGCGGCAAATTATGTGGTTCAATATGAACATTAAAATTTGTTTGCCGGTTGCTGTTGTTAATGGAACTGCTTCCACCCATTTGGTGAAGTATTCTGTTGCTGTGATGATATACTTGTGTCTGTTTGAAGATGGAGGATGTATGATTCCAATCAAGTCAAAACCCCATTGATAAAAAGGCCATGGTGTAATGAATGGGTGTAATTCTTGAGTTGGTGCATGTATCATGTTACCGTGATATTGACATTTGCCGCATGTCTTCACAAATTGACAAGCATCCTTTTCTAATGTTGTCCAAAAGTACCCTAAACGAAGGATTTTCTTAGCTAGATTAAGACCGCTTGAGTGTGACCCGCAAATGCCTTCGTGGACCTCGCGTAAAGCTAACTTAGACTCTTCTTCCTCTAAACATCTAAGTAATGTCCCATCAAGACCCTTACGATACAATGTGTCTGAAAGGATTAGGTAACGGGCGGCTTGGCGTATGAAGTTACATTTTTGGGCACGAGTTTGGTCTACGGGGAGTACTTGGTCTTTAAGGTAAGTATAGATGGGTCCATACCAAGGAGAGTCATGTCCATGTAAAAGAGCAATAATTTGGGTGTCAGGAAGGTTGAATGTTGGTTTTACCAACTCTTCCACCAAGAACTCATACTTCTCATTTTGATTTGGTTTTTGTAATAAGGAAGCCAAGGTAGCCATGGCATCTGCTGCTCTATTCTTTTCTCTTGGAATCTGTTCAAATGTGATCAAAGCAAAGTACTTCTTCCATCCATCAATCAAGGTTTTATATTTCATCAATTTTATATCTTTGGTATTGTATTCATTATTAACCTGATTGATTATGAGTTGGGAATCCCCATACACTTGTAATTCTGCAATATTCCATTCCAAAGCCATTTTGATGCCAATGACTAATGCCTCATATTCCGCTATGTTATTGGTGCATGAAAATAAGAGTTTATAGGACTTTGGAATGGTGTACCCTTGAGGGGTAACCAATAATATACCTTCTCCAGAACCTCCTTGTGTATAAGATCCATCAAAATATAATTTCCATGTCTTTGCTTCTATGTTGACAATTGCTGCATCTGGAAATTCAATTTGAATGGTTTGTGTAGACTCCATTGGGTTATCTGCTAAGTGATCTGCTATCACTTGTCCTTTAATTTCTCTTCTATCAACATATTCAATGTTGAATTCACTTAGGATCATGACCCATTTTGCTATTCTACCTGTTAAGGCAGTTTTACTTAGCAAGTATTTGAGAGGATCAATCTTGGCAATTAATTTGATCTTATGCATCAACATATAATGTCTTAGTTTTTGAGATGCAAAGACCACTGCTAGACATGCTCTTTCCATGAATGAATAATTTAGTTCATATTTTATTAAGGTTCTACTAAGATAGTAGATTGCCCTTTCTTTTCCTTGCTCATCTTCTTGTGCCAACAATATGCCTAGAGACCTTTCTGTGGCTGATATGTATAACAACAGTTCTTTGCCCTTGATAGGTGACATAAGAATAGGTGGGTTTATCAAATAAGTCTTCAAAATAGCGAAGGCCTTATCACATTCTTCATCCCACATAAATGTAGTGTCCTTGTGTAGCAATCTGGTGAAGGAGTGACACTTTTCTGCTAATTGAGATATAAATCTCCTTATTGATTGAATCTTTCCTTGTAGTGACCTCATTTGGCTAATGTTTCTTGGAATCTCCATCTCTAGAATGGCTTGTACTTTTTTAGGATCAAATTCAATTCCTTTTGCTGATACTATATAACCCAATAACTTGCCGGATTGGCCACCAAAGGCACACTTCTTTGGGTTTAATCTAACTTTGAATTGTTCTAACCGAATGAATATTTTTCTTAGGATTTGTAAATGTTCTTCTCTATTGTGGGACTTTGCTAGAATGTCATCCACATAATCTTCTAAGAAAGTGTGCATCATGTCATGGAAAATAGTTGTCATGGCCCTTTGATATGTAGCTCCAACATTTTTAAGACCGAAGGGCATGACATTCCAACAAAAAGTACCCCAAGGGCAAGTAAATGTTGTCTTTTCTTGGTCTTCAAGAGCAATCTTTATTTGATTGTAGCCACTAAATCCATCCATTAATGAGTACATTGCATGACCTACTGTCAGATCCACTATGGTATCTATGCTTGGCAATGGGAAGTCATCTTTGGGACATGCAAGATTTAAATCTCTGAAATCCATACACACACGGATAGATTTATCATGCTTAGTAACCGGCACAATGTTAGAGATCCAATCAACATATGCTATTGTTCTTATGAACCCCACCTTTAACAATTTTTCCAATTCTGCCTTGATTAGGAGAGCCACATGTGGGTGCATTTTCCTTAGTTTTTGCTTCATAGGTTTAACTCCGGGTCTAACATTCAGATGGTGCATTATGAAATCAGGATCCAGTCCAGGCATGTCGGCATATGGCCATACAAAATTCACTTGTTGTTCTTGGAAGAATTTGATAAAGTCCTCTCTTTCAAGAGATGTAAGTGATGTAGCCAAGTGTATGACCTTTGGATCTACTTCTGTACCAATGTTAACTTTTTCTATTGGTTCTATAAGAATAGATGACCTTTCTTCTTCATGTTTAGGCAAAGTATCCAATCTCTCTTCTAATGGTGCCACAGTTGGGTTTTCACCAAAAGAAACGTCTTTTATTTTCATTGTTTTTGGTTCTAATGGTGCCACAGTTGGGTTTTCACTAATAGAACTTCTCATTTTTATTTTTTATTTTCATTTTTTTCTTTTTTTGACTAAGAGATTGGACCCTTGCTGTTGTCATTATGTCCGCATTGAGTTTGTTGGTGAAAGAGGGTTCAACCGCATTGAGGTATTGGTTTGTTGCTTGGTCATTTGGGAAGTAAAGTAAGTCATGTGGTTCGGTTTGATCCCAATCAATGAGGTCCGGGTGCATCAAAATTAAGGAATTATTGGGTAAGGTATCATCAATAGGATTTATGGACATGACTTCGTTTGAGGGTTCATACATTGTATCATTTAGATCTATGATGTGCGCTTCCTCAAGATGATCCATGGAAGCAGGGTCAAAGTCCTCTTCACTCGAATCCTCGTCAACCTCTACGGGAAACAATGTGGGAAAAGCCACAAGCGGGTCAAAACTAATGTTTGAATTTCCCTCCTCTAAAGGTGTCCAAAATGTTTCTATCCATGCTCCACTATTAGATGCTTGTTCTATATTAGGCCTTTGAATAGGAGGTTCTTCATTAATTGGAGCATCTTGTTTTGGGATTTTTGCATAAGTATGTATAGCAATGACTTCTTTATCTTGAAATGACTCCTTTGATAAAGTATCCCATTCATAATCCCGAGAGTCATCACTTTCTCCTTCGGATTCTAATGCATTTATTTGAGGATGAAAATCATGCATTGGACTTGAACTTTCTCCTTTGTATTGGAAACCTACTCCGGATTTTTCATGACTTTTCCTCCAAATAGGTTCAATAGGTTCTAATAACCCTCTATTTCTTTGGCCTAAGGGTCCTCTTCCTTTGTATCCCATCTTTTGTATAATATCAAATCCTTTCCCATATTGTTCGGTTTGTATATTGACATGCTGAATTCTTTCCATGGGAGTGTCTAAGGTATCATCTTCATCACGATAAAGCCATTGAAGGACTTCATCTTCTTCCTTATCCCATGTTGCTTTTCTATCTTCCCTCACAAAATAAGAATTATACTTATGTGGAAGATGTTCTTTTGATGGTTTACCATGTGATTTGGGAGATATGGGCATGTCAAATAGAGAAACTGAATATTCTCCTACTCCTTTTGAACTAATCTTGCATTGTTTGTCAAATTTGTTCATCATCTCACTCATGTGTTGGTAATGATCTTCTTTAGCTTGTTCCTTTTCCTCTTTCGTAGGTTTGTAGATCACTGTCTCCAATTTAGGTGCTAAATATGGACTTTCCATTACATTTGGACCCTCGTAGCTCACTTTTTCCTTGCCCTTAGTTGATGTAGTTGAGCTAGCTTGAAGAGGATTTTGTGTATCTTCATTGGTGATTCTTGGAATAACTCCTTCACGATTATGTGGAATGTATAATTCATGCAAGGGTTTGAGTGCATTACAATATTGGAATGGATTTGAGTCTCCTCCAACCGTGATTTCTTCACCCATGTATGGAAACTTGATGCATTGGTGGTATGTGGATGGGATGGCTTGCATCTCATGAATCCATGGTCTTCCTAATAAGATGTTATAAGTTAATTTCATGTCCAACACTTGACACTTGGTTTCCTTCTTGACTAGTCCCACTTGGATGGGCAATACAATCATACCTTTAGAAGCTCTTTCAGCTTCATCGTAAGCTTTTATGGTGATTTTCTTTGTAGGGTCAATGCAAGACTCAGATAAACCTAAGGATTTTACAAGACTTAATGTGTAGATGTTAAGACCAGCCCCTCCATCAATAAGGGCTCTTTTGACTCTATGCCTTTCGATCAAAACCTCTATATGTAATGGCAAATTTTGAGGATGAGTTATAGACATGTCATCTTGATCGGAAAATGAAAGACAATGAGGAGCCATGAGATGTCCTACCATACACTTCTTGGATATCTAGCAAATGCAGTCCTCCATCTTTGCAAGAATGTGAGGAAGGCTTCTCCATCTTGTTGCTTTGTGTTACATAACGTTATCATTGTGACCTAATGTTTGATGTTATAGGAGTAATGAGTCATGAATTTAGAAGCTAATTCTTCAAAGGTTTTGATGCCGGATGGTAGTTTTGAAAACCAATCCATGGCCATTCCTCCCAAGCTTCTTGGGAATAGTCTCATTAAATAGGTTGTATCATGCATGAATTCAAGACTCAATGCACAAAACCCCCAAAGATGATCATGTGGGTCAGATGTTCCTTCATACCTATCATACTTAGGAAATGTTACATTAATGGGAAAAGGCACCATGACCAAACTCTTATCAAATGGAAAAGGACATAATGTTTCAATAGAGAAAGGCTTAGGAGCCCCGTTTTGTTTCAAACTGTTGATTTCCATTTGTAATGCCTTGAATTGTTCCCTTATTGCTTCCATAGGGTCTTCTATTTCCTTGGGCTTTAGTTGTTCTATGTCAAAATCTTTAGGTAGCTTTACCCCCGTTTGTATCAAGTCCATGAAGTATTTTTCTTTATCCATACGCATGGTCTTTTTCATTAGTTTTATGAAATAAGGACATTGTCTTGCCTCTAACACCTTTTCATCCGTGGCTTCTTCCGCAGTTGGGGGTAGATTTGTATTATGAAGAGGAGGTAAGTTGTTGCCTTGTGAATTTTCTTCTTGGGAATTAGGATCTCTTCCTCCATTATTAGAATTTTCTTGATTGTTGTTAGGATCCATACCCCCATTCATGTTGTTTCCTTGGTTGTTAGGATCGGTATTTCCTAGGGTGTCGCTAAACATCTTGTTAGTGTCCTTTGCCTTAGTGGGTTTTTCAATCACTCGTGAAGTAATGAAAGTGTCCTCCGGAAATGGGAGCTCTTCTCGTTTGTAGGTCCCATTTGTTTGTAATGTTTTCTTTATAGAGTGTGATCTTGTAAGAACAGGCATGAACAAACTTTAAGGGTATGTTGATTTCTTCTTTTGATAAGCTGGTTTTTGGAACAAGGTAAAGGTTTTTGATCAATTTTAAATGGTTTAGAATCTTAATGATGTTTTGATCAATAACTTTGGAATATCTTGTTTGAAAATATAAAAATAATCTCAACACACACATCAATTTGGTACCATATCCCTAGAATGCTCTAATGTGTGTATTTTTGAACATTTTCACAGGTTGAAACACAAGAATAGCTTCCACGCAATCTACCTAGCACATAATTGGTTCATAAACATGGCTCTAATAGGTAGTTTTTCTATTTTACCATTATGTAGTAAGTTTTCCATTCAAAATAGATCTTAGCCGTTCATCCCCCAAGTATGTTAAGGGGCTTCCCACACGCACTGAAGCACAATTTTGCGCAATTCGTTAAGACTACTAGAGGAAGTTTGAAAGACCTAAAATCTTTTTTTCGTGCACTCCATTAAGGATACATGCATTTCTTTTTATAGTGGGTCGGATTCTCGCGGCAAAAGCAAGTGCATCCCACTTTGGGCTGCCCCTCTCACCGGCCCTTTTAAGGCAATCTCAAGAGGCGAGCCCACTAAGTTTTAAACATGTTCATTTGAAAGCATGAAAAGTGGATTTGGTAGAGCAAGTTTGGGAATTTGATTCACTCAAAGAGTGAAGAGCATATCCCTATTGCTTTTCCCTTATCCCAAACACTCACAATCAATTTGGTTCTTTTTCAACCCCGTGACAAAGGGGTTCTTAGAATTGAAATGTTTGTTCTTTTCCTTTTATGATTAAACTATGTTTTGAACTTTGAAAATGCCACAATTTAAGGAAAGTTTTGCAAGCTTGATGAGAGAAATACCTCAAACGATGCTAGCAAAGGCTAGGCACATTTTTAAGTAGTAGATTTTCTCATTTTCTCTCCAAATCCTTCCCTTACCTTAATGAAACATTCCCTCCACTAGAAAATTAGTCGGCACAAACAAAAAAAGTGAGGAGAAACCAAAATCAACTCTTAGAATGCTACAATTTTGATTATGCTTTTTATGTCTTCTTTTTCTTCAAAATTTGCAAAATTTTTGCAAACTTAGGGACTAAACTCCCAATTTAATGATACGTATTTCTGCTTGTAAGCATCTACAACAGCAATGTATTTAGCATATAACTCTACATCCCTTTCTAAGTCATTGTTGAGAACAAAGGTGGTGTGTACCCGGTTTTCCTTTCTTATCCTCTTAGCGATCAATTTCTCCTCTAAATTATGCCTTCTCTCTGGTTTTTGAACTTTCTTATGACAGACCATACTCCTGAGACAGAAAAAAAATGGACGTGAAGTCAGAATACAGTCATTATTTTAACACTTTTGATAAAATATAAAAAGTACAGCCACATGACATTGTCCAGACTGTACGCGAGATCTAATTTAACAAGGACGTGATTACTTTAACCACGAGCATCACCTTGAGGGGCTCAAGCGAGATTAAAATAACCAGGTACGATATCAAATTTTATCTATGCGTGAAATCTTTACCAGACGTGACAACAGTCATTATTTTGATAAAATATAAAAGTGCAGTCAGGCGACATTGTCCAGACTATACACGAGATCTAATTTGGCAAAGACGTGATTACTTTAACTGTGAGTGTCACCTTGCAGGGCTCAAGCGAGATTAAAATAACCAGGTGTGATATCAAATCTTATCTATGCGTGAAATATTTACCAGACGCGACAAACTGATGCTATAAAAGCGATATCTAATTTATCAAAGGAGACATTTCAAATGACAATAGCAAGAAATTAAATCGATAAGATAGAGTACTCCCTTCACACCAGACGTAAAATGACTTTCTGAAAGTGACTTTTTAATTGATGTCTGCGACATTTAAATGACCAAATGCATGGTATCTTTGTCACAAATGCGACAACTTAATAACCAGAAGCGTGATTTTATTTTCGTAATGCGTTATTTCTTTGTCCGGTAGCATGAATCTATAGGTTAATCTGTGTAATAGTTTAGACTCAACGCGTTGTTTTATTCTCCGTAGGTGACATTTCTTTGCTAAAGGTGAGATTTCTTTATCTGTCAGTATGATTTCTTCTCTGTGATCTGCAGACAACGAGCAAAAATATACAATTTCTAGCCTAAATTTAGCAAAAATGTGAAAATGATGATGAATCTGAGGCCAAGGGCCCCACGGTGGGTGCCATTTGTGTGTGAGTGATTTACACCTTCATGAAATAACAAGATTTAAAAGACAATTACACTATTCAAAGCAAACTAATCTAAATAATGCACAATTAATCTACATATCTCATGGATCTCTAAAATAAAGTGGTAAATGAGGCTCTCAGCTATGATCCTCACTAGTGACACTCTAAAGATGAGAATTAAGCTATATGATATGCAAATTTAGATCTATTCTGTCAAATTCTAGCTCTATTTGATGAACAATCTACTATGATCAAAGCAATTTAAGCTAATTAGCAATGAAAAATGATAAGTGAGTGATGTGGATGCAAATTGCCAGAGCTTTGTTGCAATTCAAAGATATGGAGTGGATGAATTATGCTTCTAAATGCCTTCAATATATAAGATTTTCCCAAGGGTAGGGGGTAGAGTGAGATAACCATGGTTATGCTTGGGTAAGGTCAATTGGCTTTGCTTTGTCCATAAATGGGGGGACAAGGAGGGGACAATCATTTAAATGGTTTCAAAAGGCTGGACCATTTCAACAAAAGTGAGTGATTTGTGTCCATTTTGTCTCCTTTTTGCTTTGTTGAGGGAAATTAGTATTTATTAATTAATTAAAGTAATTAAATTTAGCCAAGAAGGGTAAGATGTTCATTTTGATTTTTGCTTTCAACAACTATGTCATTAATTGAATTTAATCAATTTCGTAGTGTTTTTCCCCTTTTCAAGCTTTATTTAATCATTTAATCATTTAATTGAATTTTCCTTTGATTTGAATTGCCTTTGTTCCATTTATTGATTTTTCGTGCTATTTTGATGATTTGTTGCACCTTTTTATTGATTTAAGCCTTTTGCCAATTTTTCGTGTCTACAGTTTTAAATAAGAAAGAAAAATACAATGAGATTATTTCATCAACTAAAAGGGAAAATCATCAAAGACTAGAAGAGAAAGTTCCAAAAAAAGGTAGTACATCATGGTATAGATGAAATAGATAGGGATGTACTCATAAAGTGTTGGTGTATAGTTTGGATATCATAAAATGGATGCTTTGATGGACGAGACCCAAAAAATTTATGAAGCGTAGACCTAGCATTTGGGAAATGAATAAAAGAAATCAAATTCCTTCTTGAAGATTGAAAAATAAGGTGAAATTTTAAAAAACAAAGTAATAATTCTAAAAAGTGTAAAAATAATTGGAAAGTCAAGAATATCACTAACACTATCATAAAGAGAAATGATAAAGGACGGACAAAATGTTTGGTAATCATTGTGACAAATAAGGTCATATAAATCAACTTATTAGAATCTACACATGGAGTTTCATCCATCAAAAAAATTAGAAAGAATAAGAATGTTTCATGTAGCAATAAAATAAAAGAGGTAGAATTTACTTTAAATGTAGATGAGTTCATATCATGTGCAACTATATATAAAGGAAGAAAATATGCTAAAAGACAATGTTCAATATGAGGATGAATTATTTATGTTAAAGTGTACCTCAAGGTAAGAAATTTAAGTACACTCTTTAACTCTTGTCCTCAAGTAAACATTTTTTATTTTTTTTTTCTAGAAGAGCTTTGATTGGAGACTAGGAAACATCCAAACCATGTGCAATGGGTTGACTAATAAAAGATGTGGTGTAAAATTAAAATAGCTACTCTATAGACTTCAAGGGTAAAGTAATTGTATATGGAAGATCCCACCTCTATGCAATTTAGATATATAATATTATATTGGAGATTAAACAAAAAAGAACTGGTCAAAGATGGAAAATAGGTAATGATCTAATCATGTGTGAGGGAAAATACAAACTTTCAAAGATAAGTGCAACCCAAGCTAGTAATCTCATAAATTCTAGTAGCAATTTCACACTATTAATTTTGACACTCAAGTAAGAATAGAAAAGTAAGTGGTATAGGTTGAAAGAATTCATAAGATGGATGTATAGTATGAAGATTAAGGTGTAAAAAAATCATTTTTACAATTAGTGAGATTAATTAGGATTCGAAGGGAGAACCCTTATAAGCCAATTGAGAGTGATAGACAAACATTGCCAAACACCTGCTTTCAAACATAGGTATCTAATGGAAAAGTATTAAAAAAATAATAAGGTACATAGTAGATGAAAGAATTATTGGAATGGATGGTGTAATCATCTACCCAACACATCCCCACATGGTTCTTATATGCTGTAAAAAGGATGGTACCTAGTCCATATGCACTTATTATACAACAGTAATCTTGTATGGTGTAAAAAGGATGGTACCTAGACCATATGCACTTATTATACAACAATAATCTAATGGTGTAAAAAGGATGTTACCTAGTCCATATGCACTTATTATACAACACTAAACAAGATTATGGTATGGATTTAGTACCCTCTCTTTCATATTAGTGATATAGTAGATTAACTATAATATGCTAGTTATACAAATATGATAAACGTTCTAGATATTATTAAATTCAATAAGAGAGGATGAATTTTTATAAATGAAATTTAAGAATAGATCGATTTTATCTTAGTGGTTAGTGTACTTAAATTTGGGTTGTGTAATACATTAGAAACCTTTATGGTGGTAAATATTTAAGTGTTTCATACTATCAATAATGAGCATATGATTTTCCACTTGGATGACATCATTGTTTTTGTAGTGCCCACCCCTTTACTTCCATTTATGTTTATGATTCCAATCCATTTAGACCACTTTTTATAAATATTAGATATTTGGTTACATTTAATGATTCAGAGCTATAATACTTTAAATTGTTTGATTTATATCATGTTAGTTAGATGATGATGATGTTACTTATGTTATGATTTTTACTAACCCCATACTTGCATGTGTATGGTTGGTGTGTATGTTTTATTTTTCTATTTGATGTGCCTAATGTGGTTGAGGGACAGAGTCATAGTTACTTGCTTACAAGATCCACACGATCGGCCAATCCCCACCATTGTTTGTTATATATATATATTGTTCAATCCCACCCTGCAGTATATATATATATATATATATATATATATATATATATATATATATATATATATATATATATATATATATAATCCCAACCTAAGCCAATTATTGTCCTCAAATAGTGGACAAGTATCTTTTCTACTACCCTCCAAATTCGTCAAGGTGACGTAATTCGTGAACCCTTTCTTTGAGCTTGATTATTACTTAATGAGTTTGGTCAATTTCTCCTTCGTGTTTGTTTGTCGAGTGCCTTGATGTGAATTTTGTGTTATTAATGTACTAAAGATTTAATTAAGATTAATTATGAGATTAAAATAATTATATCTTATGGATATGAAAATATTAAATATATAGATATTTAATAAATGAAAATAAATTAAATATCATTGATCATTTAAAAGACTTAATAAGAGGTCTTTTTATGAAAACAAGGATTTAATTAAATATTAAATCAAAATTTAATTTAAATATTCAAATAATATAAATTGGTATTATTTATCAAATTGTCTATTAAGTGGTGTTAAAGATATTAATTATAATTAAAATATAATCATGCAATTATATACACACCAGTTAAAAGGATTTGACTTATCAGTTCTAAATTAAAAGACTGAGTTAAGAGACTTAATTCCTTTTAATAAATTAATGAATTGATATTTAATTATCAATTTGCATATTATTAATATGCTAAAAATATTAATTGTTAATTAAATATTATTATATAATTAAATTTGTATATTTTGTTAACAAAACTGAAATATAAATTTAAGATTAAAAGTTGAGTGAATTGCATAAATTGGAATTATTAATTAAATATTTGTTTTAATGATTGATAAAAATGAGGTAGGAGTTGAGTTCTGATTTATGTGATTTTGAGTTAACTATTTTTATTATTTTTAATAGTTGAGTTCTCGTTCCTGATTGTGAGTGACATGCTTATTATTTGGTTTGTTGCATTTTATTTATGAGAGTCATTTTTTGCCATTATTCAGGACACGGGTTTTGGAAGATTTTATAGGTTTGACTCTGGATTGGAATTCAAGGAAAATTGGTAAAACTTGGGATCTTGGAAGTTTTGGATTTGTGTTTTGGCCTTTGTGTGTGTTTCAAATTCAGCTTATGGAATTAAGGTAGGGCTTGGAAACCTTTGAAAATCTTTCTTTTTGAAAAGATTGTTCTCTTCGTGTCTTCTAGATAGTTATTGTGTTTTGATTGATTAGAATGCATGTCTTTCTTTGTTTGTAGAAATTCAATGAATACCATTGTAATTGTTTTATGTGTAAGAGATTTTATGGCTGTTGAAATCTAGTTGAAAACTTTAAGCTCTCTTTCAAATAGAATTGTACCCCAAAATAATTGAGAAAAATTTAGAATTTAATCAACTAGGGTTTGATTTAAATTCTGGATAAAAGTCCTTGTGAATATATCAAAATTGGAATTAGAAAATGGATTGGGTAAATTTTTATTTGAATTCAATTTCTAAAAAGAATAAGAGACTAATTATATATATATAATGAGATTATAGAAAATCTATTTTGAAATAAATTATAAAAAAAAATATTATTATTATCATTTATTAATTTTTGAAATTATTATTATTATTTAATTTTCATAATTTAAATAAATAAATAAAAATAATAATAAATTATTATAATTATTTTTAGAATTAAAAAAAAATTATTTATTAATTTACAGAATTTAAAATTAATTAATTTAAAAAAACTAATGAAGTGGTACTTACATACCACTCCATCCCATATTTACTTCGGATATGGAGTGGTAGTGGGCAACACTTAATGTGGTTGCCCACTTACTTTTTTTTAATATATATTGTTTTCTATGTTTTTTTTTAATAATTAAAAAATGGCTCAAAGTGGAGTGGGGGCCACATAAACCCCTCCATAGTTTTTTTTTATATATATGTTTATTTTCTTTTTAAAAGTTTTGATTTATAATTTAATTAAATTTTCTTAATTTAAAATTTAATTATATTTTATTAATTTAAAATTTAATTATATTGTTATTTATAAATTAATTAATATAGAATTAAGTTATACTTTACTCGATAATGTAGTATTATTGAAGGCTAATAATATAAATTAGTTTGTATAAGGATTAGTATAAATTAATTTATATGGAAGGTAATTTATATTTATATTTTAATTTAGTTAAAATATAACTAATCTAAGTAATTTATAATTTAATTTTAAATTATAATTAATTAAGATTATAATTATCTTAGGAATTGAACTAGTAGTAATCTTGAATTGAAATAAGGGTCAAGTGAATATTTTATGAATGAAATTACTTTACATGTTTACTCGAAGATGTATTTCATATGCATGTTGCATGTCTTGTTTGTACGGTTTGAGTGATTGTCTGTATGGGTAGAGTAATGGCCTAGGTGGGACTTTGTCTTGGAGACTTGAATTGTTTTAATAGTTTTATACTTTTACACTTTGGGCTATATTGTGGAAATTCCATAACCTTTTTATGTCACGAATGATTCATGTATTATGTAGGTACATTTGTGAGTGATGTCCTGTGTTGTCTAATGAGTCTCGATCATTATTCTATTTGACCACATTGTGTTGTGATTCTACTTGGTCACCTTATTTCTTCTATTGTGATATGAAAGATGATATTGTTGATTTATGATTTACTCCATGTTTGGAGAGACATGTTCTTGATGCTAGTGATGACCATTGATTTTGTGAAATGAGATTATGAGAATTTAGTATTTGATTATTGAGATGTCTAGTATGAGATGGATAGTTTGGATCCTTATAGGATGAGATATTTGTGATACTCCTATAGAGTTATTGTGTTGCCATTAGCTATTATTAAGCCATATTGATTGTCAAAGTCATACAGTAAAGAAGGAAAGTCAAGTCGGTAAAGAAAATATGCTAGTCGGTAAAAGGAAATAAAGGAAAGATAGTTTTCGGTAAAGACATGAGAATTTATGACATTGACCAAGGTAGAGCACCGAACAACGAGTAGTGTCGAGCTCCAACATCTACCGAACCAAGAGAACATACATGATACCGAGTTGAAGAAAAATGTATTACTGAGCATCTCAATCCAACATAAGGAGAATCTATAGATACATTGAATCTGGGCACCAAGCGAAAAATAGTTGACAAATCTCAAGGAAATTGTTTAATAGAGCATTGGAGATTTAAACATAATGATTTTGCATGATTACAAGGTGATATTCACCAATAAGAATTAAATGAGATATATGCATTGGAGAAGTAACCAATGCTAGCACCACTTAAGGAGATGATTCTAGATTGTTTCCACCACTTCTAGAATTGAGTATAAATGGACCAGTGTGTGAAAATCAGAGAGGGAGAGAGAGGAAGAATATATGTGTGAAGGAGAAAGTAGGTGATGAGCAGAGAAGCCACCAAGTAACAGAGCAGTAAAAAGAAGATTGTTGATGTGATTCAGATTTGAAGTTACCGAGTACATAATTGATATTGTGAGTGAAGCATAGTATGAGGTAAACAATTATTGAGCATATTGAGTCTAATAAGCATAGGTTGATGCAAGTATTAAAGATAGTTTATGTTACTGAATAAGTGTGTAATTAGGGTTGTAAAGTTCTTAACCAAGCATATCCTAACATATCTTATTTTGTAAATCCTTTAACAGGGTACATCTCATAGATTAGAGTTGTAAAATATTTTAGCAAGGTAGACTTCATTGGTCTTTAGACTCTTAACAAGGTAAGCTATCAGAAATAGCTAACATTGTAGCTCTAACTGAGCAAACTTTTTACTTTAGTAGTGAAGTTTTGTGGGTGTCATCCCCACCGCAATTTTTATCCTCTAACAAGGATTTTTTTGATACCAAAATAATGGTGTTATGAGTTGTGTGTTGTGATATTGTTTTACATTTTTATGTTATTACATGAAAAATTATGAATTCAGTGAATGGTTAAAATTATTTTGAAGTACTAATTCACCCCTCCCCTCTCAGTACTTAACTTTCCATAAATTAATCCAACAATTGGTATTAAAGGTAAGTCTCTTATTCATAAGTTTAACCACTTGAGAGGAAAGATCTAGAGAGATAGAAAGTTATATGTATGAAAAGGTGATTGATAACATGAACATGGAACTAAGGATGGCTAGTGACCTGATTGATGAATTGAGGAAGAAACTAAAGCATTCACTCAATAAGAGAAAGGAGTTAGGACATCAATTGAAGCCTACACAAGATCAGGTTGAAGAACTTGAAGAACTATCAAAGGTAAATAAGTCTGATGAATCTAAAGTTGCAATATCAGAATTGACTGAGAAGAACAAAAACCTAACTGATAAGGTAAAATCACTGAAAAGAGAACATGAAGCTCAATCAATAAGGATGTGTGAAGTCCTAGAACAAAAGAGAAAAGCTGAAGATGACAAAAGAATGGTTGAAGACAAGAGAAGGGAAATTAATGCAAGGTTGAATGACAAAGATGGGGAAATAATGAGGTTGACACAAATTCACTACAACTTGGCAGATCAACTAGTCGGTGCAAATCAGGAAGTTGCAAGGAAAGTTGGAGAAATTGTTAATATAAGATTAGAAAATGAAGATTTGAATAATGAACTAAAATCTAAAAAGGATGCTAATGAAGTCTTGAAAAGGAATGAAGAAACACTAAGGAAATTGGATGAACAAATAAGAGGTCAGAGACAATCGAGAGATACTTCTGGACTTGGATTTAATGCAAAAAACACCACCAAGAAGGGAGTGTCCTCAAAACAAGAAACAAACTAAGATATTGTTATCCTACCAAAGACACAGAAACATACTTTCTATCATTGTGGAATACCAAGTCATAGAGCTAATATTTTTAGGAGCAAAAGAGGTAATCCACTGATCATTCCTAAGTTTAATGGTTATTGTTACAATTGTAATAAGTATGGTCACAAAGTATTTGAGTGTAGATCAAGGATTATAAACAATACAAGGAAGCCAAGATTCAATGGCTATTGCAACAATTGCAAAAAATATGGTCACAAGTCTGAAGAATGCAGGTCGCAAAGAAAGAATGAGAAATGGGTACCTAACTAATAAAATATTACAAACAATCGACAAGGATCAACTATACCATGGGATCAACTATACCAAGGATAAACTATACTCCAAACACTAGTTATACCTTGAATGCACTAGAATATGTTGATGCATGGAAGGAACAATAGAATATCATGGATAAATTCTAGAATGGCTTATTTTCATTGTCACAAGGTTGGTCACCTAGCCAAAGATTACAAGTACTGAGGCAAAGCCCCAACTGAGGACCAACTGAGTGAAACTACTCAAGTTAATGTTGATGAGATAAGAGATTAGATGAATAGAACATGGAGAAGGAAATCTCAAGATGATGGAACTAAACTTGGAACAACTAATGGCACAACATCATCTAGATCGGGTGCACCTATCTTCACCTAATCGGTCAAAGGTATGAGCAGGAGTTCATAACTAAAATTCTATCTTAAATTAGTTCCTACCAATTGTGCAAAGATCCATATTAGCATATTAAGATGCATTTAGATATATTTTTTGATGTTTACATTTCATATTTTGATTTGTAAGAATATATGTTATTTTGTTCTATTTGGTGAAAGGAAAGTGCATTTGGTAATCGGTGAAAAGGGATTTGGTAGAGAGAATTTAATGCTAAAATTATAATCATTGGAAACCCTAATCGAGGAAAAACTATAAATAGAGCTATTGTTATTTCATTTTCACCTTATGTTTTCAAGAAAATTTGAAGCATTTAGCAAAGAAGAGTCTTTCAAGAGCATTCAAGTGATCATTTGAGAAAATCTAAGCATTGTCTAGCACATTCAAGGTATTACTGGTGTTTCTCGAGCTATGTTAACATAACAGAGTTGTTATTCAATCAAAACACTACAGTTAAGAGATTATTTATGTGAATCAATGGCACCCAAAGTACAAAATCCTATTGTTGAGGAGAAGATTGACCTAGTAAATCTAAAGTATAAGCCACCACCCATCGTAGCAGGTGAAACTGATAAATCTGGAGCCCTATCTTTGATCCCATTGAGAGTTATTCTGATTGAAGACATTCACACCTTCATACATTGCAAGATAGAAGATTTTCCAAGTGGAGATCAACACATCCTATTGTAACCTATGTGTAAATTGGAAGTTGAAGGATGATCATACACATTTGGAGATGAAGGGTTTGGTTCATGCTATGCATGTACCGATAGTATTCAATCAGGAATGCATGAGAATTATTTTGAGCCAAGTACATGTTCAATTCATGTGGCTCGATGCACCTATTAAAATCATAAAAGATGTACTACACATTTTTACTGGATATCTGATTGGTGATAGACCAAGAGCACACAATAAAATAGACAATAATAAACTTTGTGATCTTATTCAAGCTAAATGGGACAGAAGAGGTCTAAGGTTGTCTACTTTGATGATCCTGATCTGAGATTCATGTGCAACATAATATCCTACCGAATCTTCCAGTCATCTCTAGTAGATAGTGTACCTTGTGGAGCTATTGATATAGATTACAAGATTGTGAAGAAAGATACAAAGATAGATCTTTGTGAGATTATATTGAAGTAGTTAGATGACAATATGATTACAATCAGAAAAATCAAAGACTAAAACTTACATGAGAGAAAATAAAATTTCAGGTAGACTGAGAAGGAAGTTGAGATTACAAGAAGATAGTGAAACTGAGTCAGAAGATGTAACTCAATTTAAATTTGTGCAAAACTAGGCACCTAAATAGAGAAACTTGGATGAATCACTTAAAATACTCAAGAAGTATGGAGGATATTCAGGATTAAAATAACTTAAGTATGAGAATAGGAGTGATGAGGAAAAAGAGAAGATTGAAGAAGCTATTGTATTTACTCTGCATAAGTTTAGAACTACTCTGGTTGAGATAGACACCAAAGTGTCAGATGAACTTTATCAGAGAATAGATGGAAGATGGAAGTATGCAATGGAATCTAAAAAAAAATGAGGGGGGATCCATAGCTATCATTGTTCTTGAATTATCAACAAGAGGAATCAAGGAAGCACTGCAAGAATTTTCAAAGAGATTCTTAGTCAAGAGTAGAGAACTAAAGATAATGGTCAATGAAATTGAAGAAGTTAAAAAAGAGATAGATGACTTATGGAGAAAGATATTCTTTCCTGACCAACCGACTAAAATCAAGGAAACTTAAGGGAAGTTAGATCCCATTGATTTAAGTACAGATAAAGAAGATATCATCATAGAAGATATAATAGATAAAGACCTGACAGAGGGTATTAAAGATGATGAAGATGTAATTGTTGGATTAAGTATGGCAAGGTGAGTACTGAGAGGGGAGGGGTGAATCGGTACTTCAAAACATTTTATTTAACCTTCTTAACCATTTACTGAATTCATAAATTTGCATGCATCTTGAATAAAACATATAGAACATTAACACAACACATAACTCATAACACAATGATTTTGGTATCATAGAAATCCTTGTTAGAGGATAAAAAACTACAGTGGGGATGACACCCACAAAACTTCACTACTGCAGTAAAATGTCTGCTCGATTAGAGCTACAATGATAGCTGTTTCTAATAGCTTACCCTGTTAAGAGTATTAACTCTATTAAGATTCTAAAGACTAGTTAAGTCTACCTTGCTAAAGTATTTTACAATTCTAATCTAAGAATTGTACCTTGTTAAATGATTACAAAGTAAGATCTGTTAGGATCTTCTCAGTTAAGAGACTTTACAATTTTGTTTACACACTAACTCAGTACATAAACTGTCTATATAAATTGCATCTATCTTATTCTTATCAGACTCAATATTCTCATTAACTGTTTACCTCAACATGTGCTTCACCCACAATAACAAATCTGTGGTAGCTTCAACTCTAAATCAAAATTACACTCTTCTCTTTACTATTCTATTACTTGGTGGCTTCTCTACTCATCACCTTCTATCTGCAATCTATGCTTCGCACATGCACATTCCATTCATCTCACACACACTATGATCTTCACATTCTGGTCCATTTATACTCAATTATAGAAGCGGTAGAAATGTTCTAGAATCATCTCTTTAAGCGATGGTAGCATTGGTTACTATTCCAATGCATATATCTCATTTAATTATCATTGGTGAATCTCACCTTGTAATCATGCATAATCATTGTATTTAAATCTCTAATGCTCTGTTAGCCAATCTCCTTGAGATTTGTAAAATGTTTTCTTCTTGGTGTCCAGGTTTAATGTATTTATAGATTCCCCTCGTGTTGGCCTGAGATGCTTGATAATACATTTTCTTTGTTTCTCAGTAACTGTATCATCTCTCAGTTTAGTAACTGTTGTATCTCGGTACAACTCTGTGTTCAGTGCTTGGTTTTCCTATCTCGGTGTTTGCTACTTATTTTCCTTACCAAAAATTGTCTTTCCTTTATTTCCTTTTACCGACTTGACTTTCCTTCTTTACCGAATGGCTTTGAAAATTAGTATGAATTTATCATAACTAATGACAAAAAAATAACTCTATAGGAGTATTAACCTCCCCCTTTGGCATTAATTTGGTATCTTTGTTAAAAATATTCAAAGTCATCAAAATCTCATCCTTAGCAAAATTGTCAAAATTTGTCCATGTATACATATCTTGGTAAATATATTTACTTATTACTCCTCCTATAGTAATAATTCTTATACTCATATCTATCCACATACACATATATTTTCTCCTTATATCTCTTTGTTATCCCCCTTTGATATTTATTTCCCTCTTTTATGCCATAACACTCTTTCCCCCTTATCATATATATTTCATCTTTTGATCCTCCTATGCCATTAAAAAATATAAAAATTAAGACATTCATATGAATGCATTTGATTCTCAGCTTGTGGACTTTTGTGGACTTTTGAAACATAATGATTTATTCAACTGAGATTTCTTTCCATTTGAGGGTCTAAAAAGATAACTTCAATTTTTTTTTGCTGTTTATGTTAAAAGGAATTGATTTGATCATGATTGAAATCTCTTTGGGTAAGTCTTTTCAACTCTAAACTGCCTTTTATGAAGACCATCCTAGAAAACTAGATTTCTATCCCAAAATTTCACATGGGCATTAATGCACTTTCTAGAAAACATTTTTTTCCATTAGAAATCAATGCTCACTAGTGAGAATTCAATGAGATCTATTAGAAATCAATATTCACTAGTCAGAATTCAATGGGATTTTTGCAGACCATGCTTTGATAGTAAAATTTATCTAAAACTTTTCTTTTCATTATCTTTCATTATGCAGAGCATTGACAAGGAAAATACCAATTCTGATTTGGAGTGAATAGCTAAGGCAAATACTGTAAAAAGGCTTTCAAGTAAACATATCTTCCACTTTAATTCTCTTCTCCTCAGTTTTTTGGATAGCTTGATTAGGCTAACATTTTGATATGAAAAATGCATGTTTACTAGGACCAATACATTTAGGAATGTTCCAAGTTTTTTTTGGTTTTTTTTTTTTGATAAAAAAAATTTATGGGTGAGAACTTGCATGCTATGCACTTTTCTCTTTTTTCTCTCTATTTTGGACCCATTTAGATTAGATGGTCTTTTATGCAATGATTACTATTTAAGTAGATTTTATTTTTCATAATAATTGATAATTTCTCAAATTTAACATGTTTTTTATCTACTCACGTTTTTAGGGAATGGTCTTAATTCAACTTTAAAATTCATCTATTTGCCTTGTTGAAATCAAATTTGATTAGGTGGAAATAAATCTAGTTCATTTCTATGATGAAGAAATGATCTACAAACCTTCACATTTTAATTTTAATTTTAATTTGGATCCAAATCAATTACTTCTTATTTAGTCATTCTCTATCAATTTGATTGTCAAGCATTTCAAATTGCATGTAATGGTATTTTACAAAAAAAAAAGTCTTAATTTTGTTATAGACAATAAAGGACATCTATCTAAATATCCAATAGCACAATTATTCAAGCATAGAGCAATCATTATATCATCAAGCTTATATTATTTTCATGTACACTTAAGACAAGATTGGACATTCTTTAATGGTTGTTTGTTATCTTTGATCTTTGTTCCAAAAATGTTAACTTAGACCCTCTGGGTTTGATGAAAAGAGAAGATCATTATCCAACAAACTTCATATTGTAGGAGCTAGGTGAACATGTTTCAAGTAACCAAAATCCCTTAGAATATTTTTGTGTGCAAGTTGATTCCACAAGGAGAATTCACTTCTAAGAGTGTGGAATTTAGTTATGCATTAAGGTCCATTGTATTTCCTTTTTGTTTTGGTGAATTACCCAATCCTACACCCCCTTGAAGGTCTTTGCGTAAAAATTTTTATTTCTAAATTATTTTATAAATTTGAAGCTTTTTAGTTTTTGAGATTTGTATTAATACCAAATTCCTTTTCTTATCATTTGTATCATTTTGGGGTTTATGTAAAATCTCACCATCACCTATTTTATTTTAAGAAGATATCTTTGTCCTCATCTGACAATGACTCAAAATCTAGTTGATCATGTGATCCTTCCCTATACAATGGATAATAATCATAATGAGGAAAGCGATTTTGATTGTGAGGCATATGTGGAAAAAATGGTTAAGGTAGGTAAAAGATCTAGTGTAACTTCTCCTACACATTTAATTCATGTTCTTCATAAGCCATTGATTAATAGATGCTTTGGTTTTCATATTCAAGGCATTCATGCTAGGTTTATTTTTTCAGACTCTTTAAATGTTGCAGCTTCCCCCTTATTAGTGCCCAACCTTCTCCTTTAATTATCATTCCCCCAACTTTGATTATTTCTCATGTTATCACTTCTATGTAATGTATTATCCTTATGTTCAAACCCCCAAAAATAGATTGTTGCTATAATTAGATTACCTGGGTTATTTCTCCACTTAATCAAGATTAGACTAGCTCATGTGTTCCTTCGCAAGAGAGTTATTTAAAAAAAATTTGGGTGCATCATAAGCTTGTATGCATGGTTTTTGAAGACTTGTGATGATATATATCATCATAGGGAAAACTATAGAGTTTTGTACAAGCACAATATAACTAAGTGGTTATCTATATTAGATGATGTTATCACTTGCTATGTTCAGTGATAATGCTAAACACCATGGTGCATGCACCATGTGTGTTCATGTTGAAAAACTCATCAATATTTATGTTGAATTCATGTTCACCTCATGTTGAAACCAATAAGCATGCTACCCAAGTACTTGCCATAAAGTCTACAAAGGTTATATTTGAATCTAAATGTATAGTGCATTATACATTGTACACGCTCCTATTACTTGTTGTGAAGCTTGGTCAATCATATTCAAATTTTAATCCAAGTTAGTAGAACCCTGTAGTGCATTATATGTTGTACAAGATCCTATTACTTGTTGTGGAGCTTGGTCAATCATATTAAAATGTTGCTACATTATTATTAGTTTTTTCATATTGGAGATGATGAATTTACACTTGTGTTGAATTTTTACCTTATATAAGATTTATTCAAGCCAAATGTTTTGTTCTAATTATTGTCTTTTGTGTATTATTGTTCCATATGTACCATGTTGTGTGTTGATATTTGAACAATTATGTTAGTAAATAATTGATAATACTGAAATTTCCTTTATAGGATTTTTCTTTGAGTAGTAACATGAACAATATATTGTTTGTGAGAATTAATAGGGGTATCTCACTCAATTTATGGATCATATTGATATCAGAACTTGTTAGAAACACTTACAACTTGATATTTTTTAGTCTTTTATTGAGCTTAAGTTTTATATTCATTACATTATCTAGTGGAAATAGATATTTGAGTAGTACGGACATGCTTACGAAGTATGCTGTTAAATGTCATTACTCAAAATTTGGGTATAGAGGAAAGTCCTAGAGAGGAAGAATAATTAAATATCAAATATAATAGTGGCAACAATATTACATTTAATTTAGATGCAAAGGGTGAAATACAACCTTTTAATGGAGAATTAAATACAAATAAGTTAGACTATTGAATCTTACAAATGGAACAATACTTCATCGTACACAAATTGAAACCCTTAATGATAAATCACCTTTTCTCATTTGAATCTATATCAACATGCCTTTACTTATTATGAAGTAGGCCACTTCATTATAAATAATAATTTCTCCACTTTCAAGGTGGGAAAATTCCTAATAATAGTTAGAGAAGCAATTTTAGTCTATATGTTTTAAAGAAGAAAGAAAAGAATAATGATATTTATTTCATCAAATAAAAGGGAGAACCATCAATGACTAGAAGAGAAAGTTATAGAAAAAGGTAGTGTTTGCAATTTGGCTAAGGGGATATGATAGGTTTATCATTAATGGAAACATATAGACAAATTTTGGACAGATATGTTATAGTTGAAGTTTGGATAAGGGATACTTAGAAAATTGCCTAAGTATAAGGCAATTTACAGTAACCAGATACAAAGATCTATTCAACAAGGTTTATTGTTGATAGATGGACTTTAGTGAGATTCATTACACATATTATGGACATCATTTATGATTTTTATGATCGTGTTAAATAAGATACTATGTTTTGGTTATGATTTCCAAAGTTTTCCCAAGATAACATGTATATCGTAGAAACGGGGCAAGTTAGAGTATAACAAGTTTTCGCTAAAAGTTATTTTTTATTGTAAAATAAAGTTATGAATTAGTTTGGGATGACATCCTAGATGTCCATCCTAACATGATAGAATGAGATATTAAAGTTTGGTAATGTATAATTAAGTTAAAGGGTTGATTGGATAAAGAGAAAGGTATAAAGGAAGGCACTTTGTTTAAGCGAGATGACCAATTTGTTGGAAACTGCAATTGAAACAATTGGTGTATTGTCATTGATGTCAAACCTTAATTGGTAAGACTGTTGCTACTTAGGAAAGTACTATATCTATTTGAGTGTTGCCAAGGGGATAGGCAAGGTTGGTAACAATAGCACCTAAGGAAAAGTTGAGTTATCTTGATACTACAAAGTGTACTTGACTATGTTGCACAATGATGAAATAATGTATTGTTTATCTTAGTAAGACTAAAGACTAAAATGGTAGGCTTGACCGAGAAAAGAATGGAAAAGTCATGTTTAAGCCAAGTAATGTTAGTGTCGACCGAGTCAATGTATGCCGAGAAAAATTCTAGTGTTGACCGAACAACAGTTAATTGCCGAGAAAGATAGTGTAAGCCAAGGAAATAGTTTTAGTAACAACTGAGCCTTCTACATGAAGACCGAGTAGTTGATCACAGTATTGATCGAGCATCAACAATTTTATATTTTAAGAGAATTTAATTTTGGAGCTGACATTGTTGAATTCTTGGATTATGTAAAATGTGTTGACTTTATTTATTGATTGTTTGGGAGCATTAAACGCATTGTGAAATGTTGTATTGTAAATCTTTAAGAGATTTGAGATAATTCTAGAAAAGGAGCCAAAGAACATGAAGCAGGTAGATTCAATGAATCTGACCTAGCTGTAAGATCTATGAATGAGATTGAGCGGCATAAGATGAGTTAACCTAATTGAGGAAAATATAAGGGAACCTGAGCATTTTGATATGCATGTACATGGAGAATAGAGAATGCTAGAAGATGAAAGTTTTATTGATTGAATAAATAGAAAAGGCTGAAGGAGAATTGTGGTGATTGCTTGAAGAAAAGTTCTGAGAAGATCAGAGATGGAAATGGAAAATTTTCAAAGTCAGTAAACCAGCATTAGTGTACAAAATCAGATCTGATATTTGCAAAGTGAGTTGTATATTTTTCAGATAAATATTGCTGCTACTTTCTAACCATTGTAATAGTCAAAATCCTTTTAACAAAGGTTGACCTAACACTCATATGTTAAATCCTTTGAACAAGGTTGCATTCTAATGGAGTGTATGTAAGTCCTATGACTAGGCTCACTTTTAACAGGGTGATTGAAATCCTTTAACCGGGTCACACCTGACAATGTGTATTTTAACCTTTGATAGGGTTGGCTTTTTACCGAGCTCACTTCAGAAGAGTGAAAATAATAGTAGCATGTTACAAAGTGGTTTTTCCCAAATTGGGTTTCCACTATAAATCCTGGTGTTGATACTTGTGTGAATGTTTTGGTTCAAACATTACTATGTTTTGCAAATTAAGTTATAGCTGGGTAGTGAACTGCATTGTTTCATGTTTCTATTATTGAATCAGTGATGACCGAGTTTGTTTTAGTTTTTGGATCTGATTTAAGGAAAAAATTTTGAGATTGTTTTATACATCAGGACCTGAGAACAACTGATTCCCCCCCCCCCTCTCTGTTGTTCTAAATCATATTAACAATTGGTATCAGAGCTTTGTTGCTTATTATTGGTGTTGACAGAAATCAAGTTTAAAGGGGCTTGAAGCAAATGATCAGGATGTATAAGAAGGAGGTACTGAAGCTGAACAAGGAAAACTTCCCTGCATGGCAAAGCTTGATGAAGTTGCATCTGGCTAGTATTGGAGACTCTGTAAAGTACTACATTGAAAATAGCTATGTCTCACCTATCGCACCTTTGATTGCCGAAGAAATGAGAGCTAAGCAAGAACATAATCAGGCAATGCTGGAAATTGCATCTTCCCTAAGCTATCCAGAATTTGAGGACATTAAGGACTGCACAACTGCTAAGGATATGTGGGACACTCTTGCAAGGATCTATGGTGGTGACTTAAATGTCCTAAAAGCAAGGGCCAAGAGTCTTAGAGGTAAGTTTGATGAAATGAGAATGCAAGAAGGTGAAAATATTGCACAAAATTGTGGTAGAATAAAAGAAGTTGTAAATGCTATTAGAGGAGCAAATGGGGCTATTGATGATGAAACTATAATTTGAAAAGTACTAAGAACACTACATCCTATATATGCTATTAAGATCTCAACTATTCAGGAATCTAGATGTAACTCTGCTAATGTGCTTACTTTGGAAAGTTTGGTTGGTAAGCTAACTGCTTTTGAACTCTCTAACTATGATAATTTCACTGTTGGAAGCATTGGAAATTTTGAATCTTCTTTCAAGTCATAGCTAGTTCTAAACAAGCCAAAGAAAGAAAAAGAAAGATGCATCAATGAAAGTGAAAGTGAAAGTGACAGTGACACTTATGATGAAGATCTAGAAGATATAGAAGCTCTTATGGCTAGAAGACTGAGAAGGGGAAAAGGAAAGGATAAAGGTAAACTCCCTATTCTATGTTTTGCATATAATAAAGTTGGTCATATAGCTGCAAGATGTTCTGATAGGAAGGATAAAGATGATGAAAGGAAAAGAAAACACAAAGATAGAAAAGATGATCGAAGCTACCGATGGAACAAAGACTACAAAGGAAAAGGTAAGAAATATTGTTACATTGTTGAAAAAGAAACTAACACTGATATTGATGATTTTGAAATTGAGGTAGTCTATGTTGCAATGAAAGATGAATTTGATGAGGATGAGAAAACTACATTGATATCTTATGTGAACAAGAATGATAAATGGATTATTGACAGTGGCTATTCACATCACATGATTGGTGACAAAAATAAGTTTGAGACCCTACATCATTACAGAGGTAAAAGTGTAAAATTTGGTAATGATGCACCATGTCATGTTAGAGGAAAAGGTTTGATTAAACTGACTGATAAGATATCTTGTGAAAATGCATATTGGGTTGAGGGACTTAATTATAATTTGTTAAGTGTTGGTCAGCTTAACAAAACTGGTTACCGAGTGAAATTTCATCACAAGCAAGCTAAAATATTTAATGCTACTAGAGAACTAATTAGAAGTGGAGATCAGACTAGAGGTAATTTGTTCTATCTTGACCTATCTGAAGAAACATGTTTAATTGCACAACTTGATGATATTTGGTTATGGCATAAAAGGCTATGTCATGTTAACTTTGACAATCTGGTAGAGATAAGTAAGAAGAAAAAGGTAAGAGGTCTACCTAGATTGAAGAAACCTGAGAATGTAATGTGCAAGGAATGCCAGTTAGGAAAAATGACAAAGTCAAGTTTTAAGAGAAAACCCTTTACTTCTGAAAACATTTTAGATTTGGTTCATACCGACCTTTGTGGACCTATGGTTGTACAAAGTTACTATGGTGCTAGATACTTTATCTTATTTTTTAATGATCATACTAGGATGATGCATGTGATGTTTCTAAAAGAAAAATCTGAAGCTTTTCAATTCTTTAAGTGGTATTTGGCTAGGGTTGAGAAGGAGACAGGTAGGAACCTAAAATGTCTTAGATTTGACCAAGGTGGAGAATTTACATCAAATGAATTTAATTTGTTTTGTAATGATAGAGGAATTAAAATACAAATGTCTGCACCTAGAACACCTCCACAAAATGGTATAGCAGAAAGGAGAAATAAATCTATCTTGGATTGTGCAAGGACATTGTTGATTGAAAAGAATGTGGCATAGAAATACTGGAAAGAAGCTATAAGCACTATTGTCTACACTCTTAATCAGGTACAGATCAAGAAAGGTACAAATTTGACACCCTATGAATTATGGCATGGGCATGCATTGAGTGTTAAATACTTTAGAATCTTTGGAAGTAAGTGCTATATATTAAAAGACACTAGGAATGGAAAGTTTGATGCTAAGAGTGATGAGGGCATATTCCTAGGGTACTCCACAAAAAGTAAAGCTTATAAGTGTTTGAACTCTAACACTAACAAAATTGTGGATCTCGGGTAAGCAATGCCAAGCAATAGACAGATGCTGTCGAGCATCAAGAAAATAGTGCTGAGAGAGAACAAGAACATGCTGAGCTACAAGAAAATGTTGTTGAATATCAAGAAGAGGTTGCCGAGCATTCTAAAGTTGAATCTGACAATCTTAACATGATGAAATAGAGGAGAGAACAACTGAACCTATTTTGGAAAAATATGTAAGAAGACATCACAAGCCTGAACAGATAATTGGAGACAAAAATACTAGAATTCAGACCAAAAGTAAGGCTAAGGATCCAACATGCCTACTTTGTGAATTTGAACTCAAGTCAACTAGAGAGGCATTGGAGAATGAAGACTGGATACAAGCAATGAATGAAGAGATTGACCAGATTGAGAAGAATGATACTTGGACTCTGGTGCCGAGACCTGAAAACAAAAATTTTATAGGAACAAAGTGGGTGTTTCAGAAGAAGATGAATGAAAATGGTGAAATCACTAGGAACAAAGCTAGGCTAGTATGCAAAGGCTATGCACAAGAAGAAGGAATAGATTATGGGGAGACATTTGCCCCTGTAGCTAGATTGGAAGGAGTAAGAACTCTGCTTGCATATGCTGCTTATAAAGATTTCAAGGTATATCAAATGGATGTCAAGTCTACATTTTTGAATGGTATACTAGAAGAAGAAGTTTACATAGAACAACCAGAGGGTTTTATTGATCCAAACAGAAGACACATGGTGTGCAAACTGAACAAAGCATTATATGGATTTAAGCAAGCTCCCAAAACATGGTATGAGAGGTTGCACAACTACTTGATACAGATTGGATTTTCAAGAGAAAATGACACAAGTAATCTATACATGAAGGATGAAGAAGGTAATGGTATCTTGTTGGCAAAACTTTTTGTGGATGACATTATTTTTGGTGGACAAGATGCATTATGTAAAAGCTTTTCAAATGAAATGCAAACTGAATTTGAAATAAGTATGTTTGGTGAGATCAAATTCTTTGTTGGTTTACAAGTATATCAGAGGAAGAATGGAATTTTCATCACACAGTTTAAGTATGTTAATGAAATACTAAAAACTTTTGGGATGGAAGATGCTAAACCAGTGGGAACTCCCATGGTTACTAGACAAAAGTTATCTAAGAATGATGATGCTGTAGAAGTGAATCAGACTTTGTATAGATCCATGAGTGGAAAATTGTAGTATGTTGTACATAGTAGACCAGATATTGCATTAGTTGTTGGGATTGTGGCAAGATTCTCTACCAATCCTAAGGAAACACACATGATGGCTGTGAAAAGAATTATGAGATACTTGAAAGGAACTACTGACTATGGTCTATACTATAAGAAGGATGACAAATTTGAACTCAGAGTTTATACAAATGTTGATTGGGTAGGAAATGTAGATGACAGAAACAGTACTAGTGGTGGAGCTTTCTTTCTTGGATAGAGATTAGTCTCCTGGACAAGAAAGAAACAAAATTGCATTTCCCAATCTACTGCCAAGGCCGAGTATGTTGCTGCTGTAGTAAACTATTCAAATTTGGTATGGATAAAACAATTGTTGATAGGCATGAAAGAATAAATCACTGAACCTATTGTTATTTTCTGTGACAACACAAGTGCTATCAATATTTCTAAGAATCCAATGATGCACAATAAGACCAAGCACATTCCAATCAAGTATCACTACTTGAGAGAATTAGTACAAGACAAAGAAGTCCGAATGGAATATGTGAATACAAAAGAACAATTAGCAGATATATTCACTAAAGCTTTACCTAGAGAAGCTCATGAGTATTTGAGAAGTCAATTAGGGGTTCTTCCCCTAACCGAGGCTGCCTAGACAAGCTAGGAGCACTGCATCAAATGTGCTACAATAAAACATTTGACAAATTGATGCAAAAGATTGTCGCACTTTAGGGCTGGCCTAGAGTTGTGAAAAGAAGCAAAGACAAGGAATCAGTCATAAGCAAGATGACAGAGGGAGAAACACTGAGCTGGACAGATATTATCTACATTTGACAGATGTATGTTTTAGTTGCTACTTTGGCATTTTTTTCAAAGAGGGAGATGAACTAAAATGAAGGATCAGGATAGAGGGAGATCTGAATACTTCTAACGGTCACAAAAGTGAGGCTTATAAGATTCTGAATCAGAATGAAGATAAGGATATTATAAATAATTCTCTGATGGACAAATAAGTTTTTTGATTGGTTGGTAATCCATGTGTTACTCAGGTGATATCATATGGTGTTTCCATTAATGCCAAAGAGAGAGATTGTTGGAAATTTCAATTGAAACAATTGTTGTATTGTCATTGATGTCAAACCTTAATTGGTAAGACTGTTGCTACTTAAGAAAGTACTATATCTATTTGAGTGTTGCCAAGGGGATAGGCAAGGTTGGTAACAATAGCACCTAAGGAAAGGTTGAGTTATCTTGATACTACAAAGTGTACTTGACTATGTTGCACAATGATGAAATAATGTATTGTTTATCTTAGTAAGACTGAAGACTAAACTGGTAGGCTTGACTGAGCAAAGAATGGAAAAGTCATGTTTAAGCTGAGTAATGTTAGTGTTGACCGAGTCAATGCATGCTAAGCAAAATTTTAGTGTCGATCGAACAACAATTAATTTCTGAGGAAGACAGTGTAAGCCGAGGAAACAGTTTTAGTAATGACCGAGCCTTCTACATGAAGACCGAGTAGTTGATCATAGTATTGACCGAGCATCAACAATTTTATATTTGAAGAGAATTTAATTTTGGAGCTGACATTGTTGAATTCTTGGATTATGTAAAACGTGTTGACTTTATTTATTGATTTTTTGGAAGCATTAAATGCATTGTGAAACATTTTATTGTAAATCTTTAAGAGATTTGAGATAATTCTAGAAAAGGAGCTGAAGAACATGAAGCGGGTAGATTCAATGAATCTAACCTAATTGTAAGATCTACGAATGAGATTGAGCAGCATAAGATGAGTTAACCTAATTGAGGAAAATATAAGGGAACCTGAGATATGCAAGTGTATAAGGAAGAACAGAGAATGCTGGAAGAGTAAAGTTTTATTGACTAAATAAGCAAAAAAGGCTGAAGAAGAATTCTGGTGATTTCTTGAATAAAAGTTCCAAGTAGATCAGAGATGGAGATGGCAAAGTTTCAAAGTCAGTAAACTAGCATTAGTGTACGGAATCAGAACTGATATTTGCAAAGTGAGTTGTATATTTTTCAGATAAATATTGCTGCTACTTTCTAACCACTGTAACAGTCAAAATCCTTTTAACAGAGGTTGACCTAACAGTCATATGTTAAATCCTTTGAACAAGGTTACATTCTAATGGAGTGTATGTAAGTCCTATGACTAGGCTCACTTTTAATAGGGTGATTGAAATCCTTTAACTGGGTCACACCTGACAGTGTGTATTGTAACCTTTGACAGGGTTGGCTTTTTACCGAGCTCACTTCAAAAGAGTGAAAATAATAGTAGCATGTTACAAAGTGGTTTTTCCCAAATTGGGTTTCCACTATAAATCCTAGTGTTGATACTTGTGTGAATGTTTTGGATTGAACATTACTATGTTTTGCAAGTTAAGTTACAGCTAGGTAGTGAACTGCATTGTTGTATGTTTCTATTATTGAATCAGTGATGACTGAGTTTGTTTTGGTTTTTGGATCTGATTTAAGGAAAAGTTTTTGAGATTGTTTTATACATCAAGACCTAAGAACAACTGATTACCCCCCCCCTCTCTGTTGTTCTAAATCATATTAACACAATTATATTATAATGATATGATTGACATATGCACACTTTGTATGTTATGTGTAGATGCAAATTTGATGATCGAAGTAGAGAATGATAGTTGTTTTTTTCATTTTATGCGAGAACCTACAAGGACTTATTAGATATTGAAGATATCAACAACAGTCAACATTTTGTATTGTGAAGTTGTCTATGTATTGTATGTGCAGTGAGAACCTTGTACAAGCAGTAAGATCCAATTTTTTTATTATAGATATTTTACTTCTCAAAGGGTCAAAGGCTTTTAATATGGCCTAGTCCTCTCACAAGGACATATACACTATATAGATGTAATAGAGTCCTCAGAGGGTCAATATCTTTCACAAGATACTTTTGATTAGTGGATCATTTTGTGGGTACCATCTCCACCAGGGTTTTCCCTTGGCCAGGGTTTCCCTAGTTAAAAAAATATGGTGTTGTGTGTTTCATTATGTTAAGCTTGATTTTACTTTTCAGTATGTTACTATATGCATGTATAAAGATAGTAAATGAAATCCATAGTTGGGAAGAAAGTTTTTAAATCTATATAACTGATTCACCCCCTCTCAGTTATACCAAGGGATCTTTACTTTCTAATAATTGGTACCAGAGCATCAGGTCCTTGAGGGATAAGCCTAATAGCTTGAAGGAGTTCACTATGGATTTAGGGTATGTTCAGAAAAACCTTGACGAAAATCTTGAGGAATTAGATCAAGCGAATCAGGAAAAAGATAGAAATTAAAGAACAAGTTGAGAGATGCATAAGATTACATTTAGAAGTTAAAATATTAGCTTCAACACTCAAGATAGAAGAAGAAAGAGCTACATGATCAAATCAAAGTTTGTGAGTCAGATAAGAAAGAAAACAAAGTCTTAAGGAATGAACTTGATATCATTACTCAAAAGACAAGCAAGACACCTAAAGAGCTAAAAATAGATATGGAATTAAGATCTGAGAATGTAGATATGAAATTACAACTTATGAAAGTGACATCTGAACTTAAAGATTCTAGATTAAAAATTTTAGAACTTGAAAAGTACAATTGTATTATCAAAGGTGAATTTACACAATCAAAGCAAAATATTGAGAAGTTACATTCAAGTGCAGAAATGATTGATGAACAAATCATGGCACAAAGATGTAAAGTTGATAAGACATGAATTGGTTACAATGAAGGACAATCATCAAAGTAATCTGAAACCACTAAAAATCTTAAAGCTAATAAAAAACCAGATCTGATAAAGAATGAATCTATTCTGATTGAAGAACCCATTCAAACACCAGATCTAGTAAAATAAGCAAGGATCATATTGAACCACCTAGAAGGAAATTCAATGGAAAGTTTTTTATATGCAATGAAGTTGGACATTTAAAGAAGGACTGCACAAATAAGCATTCTAAACCCTTTTCTGGTTATTGTTATAATTGTTCTAATTTTGGACATAGAGCTAGAGAATATAGGAAATCTAGATATGATAGTAGAATGCATGAAAATACTAACATGACACAAAGAAGATCAATGGAGGAAAGAAAAATACCTATTATGTATTAAAAATACAAAAAAAGTAGACACATTTCTAGAGAATGCAGACTTGAGATAAACCACTTTTGAGCTAGACAAGGAAAAGGTACTTTGACATGTTATGTTTGCAATAAGTTGGGACATACAACAAGACTTTGTAGATTCAATAGAAATAGAAGACCATTGGATAATAGATCACTAGATCATAGAAGAAACATGAACAACAATGAAAGGAATGATGAGAATGTGAGCATGAATCAAGTTGATGACCCTGAGAAGACCTTTACGAAAGAAAAGTTACGTACAAGTTCAAAGATTTGGGCTGAAAAGGCGAAGGATATACCAGAGGTTAAAAGGATAGAAGACTCTCATGGAGAAAAGAAGAACTCATCATATCCTGATGAGAAATAAACCTTAAACTAAAAAATATTGTACCTTATAGGGGTAATCATATCATAATATCACTACATCCATGATTCATTGAATGGAATTCTACACAGTTGGGTACCCCTTGGAATAGACTAAAGGATGCTATAGTAAACCACACAGAAAATAATATTCACATATGTGACCGCACCAAAGAATGGAAAGCTACTAGCTAAGGAAACATATTTTTTTTTATTTGAGAAATTAATGCAGATTCAAATTTTTGGAAAATATAAGGATGTTGATCGATGGATTTACACACCATTCACACTTAGAGATATTGAGAGCATAAAGGATTTGAAAATTTCAAGTTTGGTTGAAGCAATATCAAGCATATTATCATAAAACCCTAGCACAAGTAGAGAAAGGTATTTATTACTCTTGCGATCTTAACCTAGTTACTAAATCTTGGATATTGAGTTGTTAAAATGGAAAATCAAGTAGTTGGAGATATTAGGAATGAGCCTAGATATAATTTCATGAAAAGAACTCTTACTCCATATTTGGATGATCCGGCAGGAGCCTTTTCACAAATTCCTAGTGATGTATTATACGTAGAAAATACATGGACATACATACATTGCAAAATTGAAACAATAGGCTACAATGAGATATATGAGGATATGGATAAAATTTACAACCTACATGATGGAACATACAAACAAAGTTTTGAGCATCTAGGGCATATTGACTTAATGAAGTAGATCTTTCATGTTTATTTTGACAATGAGGAATGGATAAGGATTATACTAAGTAGGTTCCATAATGATAAACTCTAGATTAGAAATCAACCTATAGACTAGATAACAGATGAAATCATTCATAATCTAACTGGCCTAAGCATGATTGAAATCAATCCCATATCAAAAAAACAAGTTAAGAAGCTTGTCAAAAAGAACACATAGGTAGAATGTGATGGAAGAGGCATGAAAGTTCACACAATAAAGAAAACTGATGTGAGATTTTGAGTAAGATCTTAGGTTATAAGATGGTTTACACCTCAAGGCCAGATTCTATCTCTGTGGGCTTTGTTCATGCAACCTATAAGATGGTGATTGATAGAGAAGATGTAAATCTTTGTGAGATATTCAGAAATCAATTGATTGATAATGTTAGGAGAATCAAATAAGATAAGTATACACAATTTAGACTTGGATCATACCTTGTATACTTAATTTTCCAACTTACCAGAATATTTCTGACAATGTCTACATCTGAATGGAATTCAGATAGATTCACAATGGATAAAATCAACAACTATTATAGAAAGAAACCTAAGGAAAGAATTGAAAGTGGTTTACCAGAATGATGAAAGCATTCCAAAATTAGATGAAACAAATATTTAGAGTTCCACCCTCTATAGTCAACAAGTATAAGATTGAAATTTGCATCACGATCGAGATTGATAGCACATGTTTGGAAGCAGTTGAACCTAGAATTCTATTTATTAAACCTTTGGAGTATGAAGTGTTTAATGATTTATTGATAGAATTCGTTAACACTTTATTAAAATAAAAAAAAGATGAAGATAGTCCTAGATGGGGGACTTGTGAGGAAAGGTTTAATGAAATCAAAGGACAAGTAGAATACTTTGCAATAAAGAAGAAGGTAGATAAAATCATGGACAAGATAGCTAAAGAGGTAGGAATGTCTAAAGAAGAATGGAGGCACACAAAACATTTCATGAAGTTAATGAATGAAGGAGGACCAAATGTATTATCAGTTCAACCTATTGTAGTAGTAGGGCCTTCACAACTATCCACACTAGCAACACCATTACCAATAGAAAGTATACCAAATGTAGAGATAATTCATGTAAAACCAAGCCCATCATCATCACCAATCACCAAGAGACCAACAAGAATATCTCCTATAGCTAAATGAGTAAAAGTAAAAATAGAATGATTTATTACATCTCCCAGTAGACCTAAGAGACAAAAGCCTATGGCACAAAAAATAACATCAAAGAAGCCTAAGGCAATTCGCACTAGGGACTCAAATGAAGAAGAATCAGAAGAAGAGGAAGAGAAAGATGAATTGAAAATTGAAAAAGGAAACAAAAAGAAAAATAGAACTAGAAGACAAATGTGTAAATCTAGCACTTGATAGGCTACATAAAACATTACCATATCAAATTCATTTTGTTGAGCATGAGGAGGAGAAATTAGAAAAAGTTATTGAAGAATTTGATGCACAATTTTCTTCAGTAAAATAAATAGCAAAGACAACAACGCAAATGAAATATGAATCAAAATCATTCAACAAGCTAAATGAGAACATCAAGAAAGACTTGGAACATTTAGACAAATTCATAAAGGATATAAGATTCATAATTTTAGAAGGGAAAGATATTTTTTTTGAATGTGCAAGGGCACACAAACACATTTTCAGTACACCATAGATCATAGAAACCAAAAAAAAAGAAATAAATGATGTGGATGAGCATATAAAGAGCAATGAGGTAAGGATAATTGATGAGGAAAATAAGTTAATTCAAGCATATGAAAAGTTAACTACTTTCCATCAAAACAAGGACATGCTATTAAAGAGATTCAGCCTATTTAGAGGCCAATTATCTACAAAAATTAACCTATTGTAGAAAGAACTTGATGACTTGATAGTAGCAAGAACAAATTTTGGGAAATTTCAATTTATAAATCTAACAGGAGCAGAAGTGACAACTTATGGATTGTGTGGGTCACTTGGAAAATGGTTAACAATGAAGAACTCTTGGGACACAAAATTTGAAAATTTGAAGACCAAATTTGTGGATTTTATGCAACTGATGGGATTCATTCAGCCCCCACCACAAATCTTATAGCCTTGAAGGATACAAATGAAGGTAAGAAGTAAAATCGTGTCATGTATATAAACCTGTTTACCCTATCTTTGTCATTGATGTCAAATGGAGAGAAGTAGACAGAAAAATTGTATAAGGAAATGTATATGAATATATATAAAGGGGAAGTATAGTATGTATAAGATGGTAAACATATAGATGATCCAAAAAAATTTCACATAAAGTTTTCACAGGCCAATTTTGAAGATTTTGTAACTATGCATATTTAGCCAATTTTTCATATGTTGTCATCAATGCCACAAGGGAGATTGTTGGATTTTTTGGCTAAGGGGATTGTAGACACCTAAATTTGATTACATTATTTAGTAATTTTATTTAGTCTTCTCCTAAGACATTTTATTAATTAAATATTATTATTTAATTAATTTATGTCATCCCCTAGTTAATTAATTTTATTAATTAACTATAGTCCAATTAATTATCTAAATGACAAACCTATAGTCTGATAATTATTTAAATCTCTATTCTTCTATTAATTTAAATGGATACATTTATCTAAAGAAATTAATTCATAAACCCCCTTTTTCCTCCCACTTGGAATTAAATAAAATATTTAATTCTAAAAATCCTAATTCTCCTCCATTAGCTAATAATCCATGCTTAGCTAATTTAATCCTCCACGCATTCTCTCTCCTCCCATCACATCCCCCTAAACCTCCACTTACCCTCTAATCCAAGCCTAATCACCCCTTAAGCATGTGCACAATCATAATCCAAGATTAAGAAATGTAGATCCAACTCAAAGTCAACCCTCATGACAACACCTCCACATCCTCCAATGAGAAATCATAAAGCCTCTTACACCTCTTACACACTTGTCCCCTCTCACACCTCCCAAAGTTGACACATCCCTCAAGCATTTGACCTTTCCTCTCATCCTCCCTCATTGTGACACTTGTCACAATGCTATGGATTTGAGAAAGCACAATCCATGTGCTCTCCCTTGGATGCATCTCCACCATTTCTCATCCCCCTTTTGCCTCTTAATCTTGACCATCCATTTCATACATCTTTCTATAAAAGAGAAGCTCTCCTCCTTCATTTTCATCCACCATTAAAGCAAATTTATTATGCCCATTTCTCTCTTGAAGCTTGAAGCATAGTCTATGAGCACACATCCAATCTTTGGACAAATCTTCTACATCTTGGAGGTTTTCTTGAAGGTTTGCATTTGCTTTTGGGTATTGTTGCTTTCATTTTGTAGGTCTAATCTTAAGTGTTATCTAGCTTTGTTTTGTTGAATGTTTAGCTTGCTCTTCATTCCTTAACACTACATTTTTAGGTATTACATTTTGGCACACCCGGTGGGACCCACTTCAAGGGTCATTTTCTCTCTATCTTTCTTGTTTTCCTTTGCAAAACTAACTCAAATACTAAGTTTTCTTGTTGTTTGAGTGTGTTGCAAGGGGTTTTTTGGTGTTTTGCAGGTTCAGGGCTGAAGAAGACCTATTTCCATAGACATTCCTACCATCGGATTTACATAGCAGCAACTTCCAAAAAATCCTCAATTTTGTGAGAAAGCTCGTACGAACGTGAAAACATAGATATATCTATGGGAACGGTTGTACGGCCTTACAAGAATGCATTCCTACAACAAAACCTTTGTTTTCCTATCTTTTTCTGATCTCTGTCTAGATTCTACTAGTAACTTGACTGTACCTTTTTTGTGTGATCGCGTTGACCAGGCAGGTTTTCCTATGTACCTCTTGTAAGCCATACGACATTCTCTGCAGTTTTTATTTTTTTTATCCTCATTCCCACATCACAAGATCATTGTTTGACCCTACGGGAATGTTATTTTGACCTAGAAAGATTGATAGTTAGTATCTGTAATCCGTATGGCCCTATTTTTCTTGAGTTTTTCTTCCTTCATTCCCACAACACGGGATCAATAGTTGACTCACGGGATCAATAGTTGACTCACAGGAAAGTGGTTTGACTTGCAGGAACGTGACCGTAGGTATCAAGATTGTGTTTTTATTTTCATTCTGTCATTTCAATTTTTCTGACAGTCTTGCGGGAATGCTTGTACGGCTCTGCGGGAACTATTTTTCTACTGCAGGATTGCAGGTGCTTGCGGGAATGCGGGTTAATATTTTAAAATAGAATTAACTCACTTTATTTTTGGTGCATTAAAAAGAATAGTGTATGCCAAACAACACTCTATCATTTTGATTTGGGTTTAAAATGAACAAAGGTTAAAATTGAACAAGGCAAACATCACACTTCCTTTTGGTGCTTAAAATCAACATACTCAATCTTGAATGCCTAAGGAATAAAAGATCAATGCGATGAACACTTCTTTTGGTGCTTAAAAAAAAATTGATCAAACACAATCTTGAATGCTAAGAGGAGTAACATTTTCTTTGTTTTTTGCAAATCAAATTTCTATTTTTCAAGCATTGTCATTTACATTTCAAACAAAGAACCTTGCATGCTAATCACAAGTGTTTGATGTTCTAGAATAGAAAACAGTTAGTCTTAATATGTTTAATTTGGAATGAATACTTCTTGGCATGTTTGAAGGAGTGTTTTTCAACACTTCCTTAGAGATTTTCTTTTTTTGCATAAACCTTGTTAAAGTAAGTGACGTGGAAGAAATCTACTTGTATTTTTATCCTCTCCCCTTGCCTTCATGGATCTTGGGTGAAGAGAAAGATCAAGTTCGATTGACGACACTTCTAGCGAGGCCTGTCTAGAGAGAAGTGCTTCCTCTTTAGAGAACAACCTCAAATTGATAATTCCCCAGCTGGTATATAAACAAGGTGCTGAGAAAACTCTCACCTTATCCCCGCAAGCTCAGGCAAGGCATGTTGATGGTATCCCGAGGTAGGTGAATATCCCTATGATTTTGGCATGGTCAATTAGGCTCTTAAGTGAGTCACACGTGTACAAACTAATTGGGGGATGCCACAAACCTTATTAGAAGCCATTAAATCAGAAGCCTACCCGATCTATTCCTGAAAGTATCATAATATTTGTGCAAGGACCGACCCAAGTGGTTTCCTGGGTCACCTAAAGATTACTCACCATATGCATTCCTCTTTTGGGATATCAAGTTGTGGGCAAAGGTTGTGATACTAGCATGTCTTGTAGGTAGAAAGTGCTTGTATGTGTTCTCGAAAGTGATCAG
Organism: Chamaecyparis obtusa; assembly: GCA_027943335.1. Taxonomy (NCBI): domain Eukaryota; kingdom Viridiplantae; phylum Streptophyta; class Pinopsida; order Cupressales; family Cupressaceae; genus Chamaecyparis; species Chamaecyparis obtusa. The sequence continues at coordinate 543,041 of BSBK01003341.1, read as the reverse complement.
ACCCAATGAAAACATTTGTTGGACATACACAATATTGGAATTGCAAAGTTCTTTTTCCAAGAGAGATCATTTGCCTGTATCCTCCAATCTTTGTCTCTTATGAGGACTGTTTGTCAAGACATCACCCTAAAAGAAAAACTAAGTTTGTTCGAAACCAAGTCTAGGTATACTTACCGCAATCACTTCCTAGATTGATCCAATCCTGTGAGCAGTTACTTTTGTTGACCTATGACCCAAACTGTGAAGCATAAGAAAGCTAAGTTACCCATCCCATGTGCATATCGAGAGAATAAAGTTACAAAAAGAAAGCTTAAAGATTGTCAACATATTGTCAGTACAGCCCATGAAGAAGAAAAATACCAAACCCGATTGGATAACATACAGTACAATGCAAGAATTAAATAGTTTGCCTTTCAGATCCAAGTTAATCGGTGCTTTGTCAGATTAGAGAGTGAAGACTAGTAGGCACAATCTCTTCCTTTTTCAAAACTCTGAAGTTGTCTCAGAATCCCTTCATTTTTAGATAGTCCCATAGGAACATTTGCATAATCCTTTAGGTATCCTCATCTAGCATCCATGTCCTAGAACCATCATCCAAAATCCCCAACACATCCGAGGACTCACCTTGAGTTTTCCCAACCTCATCCTTAGAATCAAAATCTTAGCCACACCCTTCAACTAAGCATTGTCTATGGTATCTAGTACTTGCTCTTGTGGACCTCATCATCTCAATCCAGAGATTGGTTCATGTTAGTAAGGATCTTGTTGTCTAAAGATCACAAGTCTATCTAAAGATGACAAGCTTACATATTTTGATCCTACATCAAGAACGGTAGCTCATCGCAATCCCTTAGGAACCCCACCATCAAGATCTTTCATCACCCACCATCCTACATTTAGGTTATCATCAATCCCCATCCCTAGCATCATTTTGATACATCTACATTCTCCCTCATCTTAGGACTTTGCACTTTCATGCCTACTGTGAAATGATCAAAGAAAAGAAAAGGGATCCCAGGCAGCAACAGTTCAGAATGTATGGGAAGATCCCAGTGAGACACCCACCACCAAATCCATGGAGGCTTTCATGTGCCTTCCAGGGCATGCACAAATTGTAAGTGCAATCATTGCCCAAAATTGTCTCACCATCTTGGTGAACTATATGCAGGAGGGTACTCCCGTTCCACCGCAATTATGCTCTTTTGACCCCACAAACCCCTTCCACATCTCCACCAATGTTGATTCATTTGTCATCCAGAAAGTCCACGATCCAACCATGCAAGTATCCCATACAGCATCACCCATCCCACATCTCTTGCAACCTAGTAAAGTGATCCCTGTAAGCACACCACTTTCCATTATGGGCCCACCACCCCCTGCTTCCTCATAGATAACCACTCATGCATAAGCATTCACCCAAGCATCTACTCAAGCAACGTCGCCTCCCACTGCATCAACAACTCTTTCACAAGGAGTCGCACAAACCACCCCACCTACATCCACCCCACAATCTCAATCCATGCAAGTGCCTCTCACGTTTGCTACTGGCACGCGTACCCAGCAAGTCACTTTCACAATAGGAATGCCACATATGCCATCCCACAATCCTCCACCTACACTACAAACTCTCATATCAGCCCCCACGTTTGTGGCCAACTCTACATCGCAAAACCTACCAGGAATCGGTGCCACCTGGGGCCTTGGCCAAGCATAAATGAACACCATGGGCATACCCACACATGGCCAAATTTACCAAAAGTCTCATCAGTAACAAAACATCCCACAAAAAATACAACAATCGACCCCATCATCATTTGCCACACCTCCACCCGCATTTACCAACTATTTGTCTATGCCATCCATCACTCAGCAAACCAATCCTCCACAATCACAGCAGCTCGGCGCTACCCATCCCACTAACTCCGATATGAAGCTACCCATAGTGCACACCCAGGCTACCATCCCCACTCTCAACAATGCAGGTATGCACCCATCTTATATTGGTGAAGCTCATCACCAATCCCAACCACAACCATTTTACCAACCTCCCCCACAGAAAAAATACTTCCCAACTTCACAAGCCAATCCCCTCATCCCGCAGCAGCATGCCTTGCCATAAAATGCACCTACCTTACACCAACAATACGTTGCTTAGCAAGCTAGCCAGATCGATGGGCTTTTCAGCTGGGCAATCCCCATTCCCTTGCTCACCATATCTTCCATATTCACCCACTTTAGCACTTGCCAAATCAGAATGGGAAGAAATGAGAAATGGCATCAAAGAGCTTAAGATTGGTACTGAGACTAAGACATTCAAGTTTGAGGAGGTTTGTCCATATCTGTTTGACAGATCGATTACAGCAATCTCCTTCCCTAAACATTTTGAAACACCAAAGTTTGACAAGTATTGAGGGAAGGGTGATCTAGTCAACCATGTCAAAGAGTTCTACATGGCATGCTAGGAGGTGGCATTTAATGACATATTCCTCATGTGACTCTTTCCCAAGAGCTTGGGAGGGCCCACCCTTGAATGGTTCTACAAAATACCTTATGGGTCTGTCTCCAAATTTCTAGAGCTTTCAAAAAAAATTGTCGCCCAATATGCACACAACATTGAGAATGAGCTCACCTTATTGGACCTATGCAATACCAAGCAGAAGGGGGGAAAAACTCTAGTTGCCTACTTGCAACGATGGCAAAATCTCACCACAAGATTGTCATACCAACCGCCAGAAAAACACCTTGCTAAGATATTCATTGATAATCTACATCTGAAGTTATCCCATTCTATGAAGATGAACTGCATTCAGACCTACCAAGACATTAAAGGGAAAGGCATGGATATTGAGCGAGCTCTTTTTGATGATGGTAGCATCAAACACTATAAGGAAAGCTCTCAGGATAGACCAAACAATGACCCTTCTGGATACTAGAACAAGAATAAAAACATGGTCACTGATGGAGCCACAGACACTAGGAATGTCCAGGTTGTGGTTGTAGGTCCTAATCCCCCTCCTCTAGCATATCAATAGAAAACACCCGTGCATTAGCAACCAGCACCCATGTACCAACAACAAGTGCCTGCTTACCAACAACCACTCTATCAGCCTCTTGTTAATCAAACCAATGCGATATCTGTTACTCAAGGATGAAATAAGCCCCATGTTTAGAATGACCCAAAGTGCATGTTTACAACCCTTGGAGAACCCCTAGATGCTATTTTTCACAATATGGTGAGTGCCAACTTGGTTGTGTATCCGCAAACCTAGCCCTTTGATGATTCAACACCCAAGCCAGCTTGGTACTATGACAATGAGTACTGTGAATATCACTGTGTTAAGGGACATGCTACCACTAAATGCATGAAGTTGAAGAACTATGTCTAGGATCTTATAGACAAAAAGGAGATCATAGTTGACGCTCCTCCCCAAGCGTCACCCAATGCCAACCTGCAAATCTACCAAAATGTGTTTCCTAAACACAATTTTGGAAAGACCCAAGTCAATGCTAACCCTCCCACTGACCAAGATAAGGGAAAACAAGGTGACCATGGTAATGGTAAAGATTATACCACTACCTACATAAACTATGATAAATTTGTTGGTTATATCTCCTAGGTTGAGCCTATTGTGAACGTGATCCATGTGAGAGGTGCTAACAATCAATGTGTCATTACTACCCATAGAGGCCGGATATCTGTTGTCAGTGAAAATACTACAATTGTCCCCAACACATAATACAATCTCTTGGAACACCTTGGGAACATAGCTGCACAAATCTCCATCCTTGATCTCCTTCGCACATCACCCCTCCATCAGGAAGTCCTCAACAAAGCCCTCCAAGAGGCCCATGTCCCTGCAGACATCAATGCCATCCAATTCAAGAACCTTGTGGGGCACCTATCCACATCGTCCACCCTCTCTTTCCAGCCATCTAACATGCCATCTATTGAGCCAAATCATAATCTCCCACCCCGCATTGCCATCATGATCAATGACTTTGCCATCAAATAGGTCATGATAGATAATGGTTCAGCCTTGAATCTTTGTAAGTTAAAATTTGTTCAACAGATTGGCCTCACAGAAGCAAACATCTCCCATGAGGTGATCACCATCAAGGCTTATGATAATCTAGAGCGTACCTTTGAAGGTACTATTTTGTTGCCAATCAAGATTGGTCCTGTCACTCAGGACACAGTATGCCATGTTGTTGATCTTGACCTCCCTTACAACATCCTCTTGGGTTGTCCATGGATCCACTCCATCCAAGAAGTCCCTTCCACCTATCATAAGTGCATCAAATTCCAATACCAAGGCACTAAAATCACCATCCACATAGATCCCCAACCTTTCACATACTGTCGTGTGATTGAAGCCTCATTTCCCCACTCCACTCACTATCCCAGAATTGACATTGGCACATCTGTTGCTAGCTCTTCTTGATCCCATTGCAATTCAGAAACAATCCTCACCTCCACTCTTTCCTCTATCAAGATCAACAACAAAGGCTTCGGAGAGTACAACCTTATAGATGCCTCTGTAGTAGGGGCTCTTCCCTTGGACCCGCACACACAAGGATGACCAAGTCACCAAACTAAGGCTCTTGAAGAAGGTCCCAAAATCAAAACCATGGGCTCATCTTCCTTTATCTCCAACAAAATTTTGAATGGCCAAGAGTTAGCACTAGATATCAATCAATGGTTGTACAAGGATCCTCCACCTCCCAATACTGAGTTCCTTAGGTACTTCAAAGAATAATATCCTATACCACACAAATGGGCCACCGAACAATGGGATTATCAAGGAGGTGGTCTAGGACCCAATTAAGCCAGAATGAAAGACCCCATGGAGGCTTCTAAAAATCCACAGACTCAAGGCCTCAGCTTTGATCCCCCTCACCTGCACATACGAGGACCTGATGCCATGACTGGGGGCACCAATTCACCCAACATAACCCTTTTGAGAATCCAATATGAATTCATAGAAGTCAAAGATGTTCTGAAAGAGGAAGAAAAATGGTCCTACAATGATATCTTTGATGATGAAACCTTCCTAGGAAATTCTATCCTTTGCTAACTCACCATCAACCTCATTGGCCTCCCTCTCATTCACCCTGACCTCATAGACTGGGACCAACTGAGTGTAGTACATATCAATGAGTTCCAAAGTGAGGAAGCATTCCTAAGATTCATGGGTGCCACAGATTAGCAATCAGAATGGGGGTAGGAATCGATCGAAGTATATCAGCTCAACCCAAAGGGATACTTTGGGGAGGAGGAAGTCTCTAGCTGCAAAAGTAAAAATAAAAATGAAAATAAAGAATCCTCATGTGAAAACCCCTTTGGGGTACATCCTGATTCAAAAATAGTAAAAATAAAGGGCGTATCTGATAGTGAAAACCTCTATGAGGTGTTGGAGGATGGAGACTTGCCTCTTCCTCCCATCCAGGATTATTGACCAGAACAGTCACCTATAGTCATCAAGCAAACCAAGCCGGTCAATTTGGGCACATAAGAAATTCCAAGGATCACCTACATTTCTGCATCATTAACTGAGGGAGAAGAGTATGCCCTTGTGGCTCTCCTATGGGAATCAATCATAAATTTTGCATGGTCGTATGCACACATGCCAGGACTCAACCCAAATCTTGTTGTCCACCATCTCACAGTCGATCTTGAGGTCAAACCATTCAAATAGAAGCTGAGAACAATGCACCCAAAAGTGGCCTTGTTAGTAAAAAGCAGAACTTGAAACACTTCTCTGAGTGAAGATCATCAGAGCCATCGACTATTCTAACTGGATCTCTAACATGGTGCCTGTTACCAACCCCTCGAGTGCCATAATAATTTTCACTGACTTCAGGGACCTCAACAAGGCATGTCCAAAGGATGATTTCCCGCTCCCCAACATTGACATGATCATAGATCTCACTGCAGGTCACAAGATGCTGTCACTTATGGATGATTTCTCGGGGTACAACTAGATTAGAATAGCTAAAGCAGACCAACACAAGATAGTGTTCACTATGCCTTGGGGCACATTTTGTTATAACATGATGCCATTTGGACTTAAAAATGCGAGAGCTACCTATCAAAGAGTGATGACCGCAATTTTTCATGACATGATCCATAAGATCCTTGAGGACTATGTAGATGACATTCTGGAAAAATCCACAATAAGGCATGAACACCTTGATGTCCTCGAAGATGTGCTTGACCATTTACACAAATATGGTTTAAGATTGAATCCAAAGAAATATGTTTTTGGCGTGACATCTGAAAAACTTCTGGGGTTCATTGTATCCAGGCGTGGCATAGAGATTGATCCCAAAAAGGTAAAAGCCATTATAGAAATGCCTCCCCCTAGAACTCTCAAACAATTAAGGAGCCTACAAGGAAAGTTGCAATCAGTTTGATGATTCATCTCCCAACTAGTAGATAAATGCTAGCCATTCATGCATCTTTTGTGAAAGGACACCACCTTCAAATGGGACCCCATCTGTCAGCGCAGCTTCAAAAAACTCAAGGAATATTTTGCAAATGCACCTATTCTTATTCCACCAATGCCAAAAAGGCCCCTTATTTTGTACATATCTGCAACTACTACAACATTGGGGGCAATCTTAGCATAGCTTGATGATGATGGAAAAGAGAGGGTTGTTTACTACATCAGTCGTACACTGGTTGGCTATGGCCTAAACTATTCTCCAATGGAAAAAGCCTACTTGGTGGTCATTTTTTCCACTCAAAAACTCTGCCACTACATGCTCAGTCACACAGTAAAGCTAATCTCCAAGGTTGACCCGCTCAAATACCTACTCTCAAAGGCCACACTTACAGGGTGAATGGCAAAATGGGTAATGCTTCTTAGTGAATTTGACATCCAGTACATTGACCGAAAAGCCATCAAGGGACAAGTTATCATTGATCAACTCGTAGAAGTTGCCTTAGTCGATGCATACCCTCTAGAAATGGAATTCCCAGATGAGCATCTTTGTATGGTTGAAGAACAATGCCAGTGGAAATTATATTTTGAGGGCTCATATACATCACATGGATCAGGGGTAGGTATACTACTTGTGACCCCTCAAGGAGACTACATCCCCAAATCCTTCAAGCTAGGATTCATGTGCACAAACAACATTTCAAAATATGAAGCCCTCGTGGCAGGTCTCAAAACTGCCATCCACTAGAATATCATAAAACTACAAGTCTTTGGAGATTCCCATTTGATCATCAAGGAATTCCTTGATGAATATCAAACAAAGGATGACAAGCTATTACCTTACAAAGAGCTTGTAGATAAACTCAAAGAACACTTTGTCAACATACAATTCACACAAGTGCCAAGACTTCAAAACAAGGCAGCAAACGCTATGGAAACCATCAGATCACTATTGGAAATCCCCCGTGATGCTACACAATATGAGTTTCTAGTCAAGAAGCTACATACGCCCACTTACAAGAATGTTGATGCTGATATGGTATGCATCTTGGTTGGTCCCCAATCCCCATAGTATCTGACATTCACGCTTATCTAAAGAATGGTATCATATCTCCTCACCTCACAAACACCCAATACCATAACCTTATTCACAGAGCATCCCGCTACACTCTTGTAGCCAACACCCTACATCATCATGGGTATCATAACATCCTCTCCTGATGTTTAGACTCAAACAAAGCCGCCATGGCTTTACAAGAGGTTCACGTTGGTATTTGTGGTGCTCACACAAGCAGTATCATCCTTGCAAAGTAACTGCTTAGAGTTGGGTATTATTGGCTGACCACGGAGCATGATGCCTACGAGTTCGTAAAGAAGTGCCTATAGTGCCAACAGCATGCCAATTTGATCCATGCACCAGTACAGGACTTACAGCCCATTGCACCTCCATGGCCCTTCTCGTGTCAGGGTTTTGACCTTGTTGGCATGATCCACCCTCATTCTTCTGACGGACAAAAATATATCATTACAACCATGGAATACTTTACAAAGTGGGTAGAAGCAATTTCACTCAACTTAACTATTGGTGTCCAGATCTCCAAATTCATCCTTTACCACATCATTTATCGTTTCAGCATTCCCTCCACCATCTTACCAGATTATGGCTTGCTATTTGAAAACTAGTATGTCACAGAGCTCTGTGACCGGTTCCACATCCACCAACACTTTTCTAGCCCATATTTCTCGTAAGGAAATTACCAAGCTGAGGCAACTAACAAAACCATCCTCAAAATCCTATAGAAAGTTGTCAATGATTCTAGTCGTGACTGCCATTTGCAAATAAATCCCACCCTTTGGGCCTATCGCACCTCATTCCATACCCCCACATGCACCACCCCATACTCCTTAGTATATGGTGCTAAAGTTGTTCTACCAATTGAGGTTAAAATCCCTTCACTACGTGTGTCCATGAAGAACTACATCACAGATGAAGACTATTGCATGGTGCGCTTGACACAACTGGACTTGCTAGATGAAAAGAGGCAACGGGCCTATAATCACCTAATCATGTACCAAAATCATCTCAAGAGGAGCTTCAATAAAAAGGTACACCCTCAACAGTTCCAAGTGGGAGACCTAGTCCTAAAAGAGAACCATAAAGTACAAGCAAATCATGAAAAGAAAGGGAAGTTCAAGCCCACCTGGTTAGGTCCCTATGTAGTAACAGTGTGCATTGGCTCTGGCACTTATTAGTTGTCTACACTTGAAGGGGAGCCTCTTCATGATCCTATTAATATCATACATCTAGAGTGGTTATGTGCTTGAACCATGAACTATGATCCTAAAAAAATCATAAAAATCATAAAAAGGTCCTGAAAAAAAATCCTAAAAATCCTTAAAAAATCATAAAAAATCATAAAAAGTCCTAAAAAATCATCATCCTAGTGAGAACCTAGTAAACAGGTGGCTTGATGAAACAAAAAAAATCAAAATATGGAAAAAAGTAAAGAGAAAAATCCCGTCCTATGGTGAAAACTTGGCAATTCAAGCGCCTTGGACAAGTATGTTGGTGAAAACCTAGTAAATAGGTGCCATACATAATGGACCATATCATTATCTATCAAAATCCTATTCCCAACCCATCTGAATCCATTCACCACTTTTTATTCCATTTCACCCATCCCTTGTTCCCATGGTGTCATTCCCATTGCACCCGCACAGGAGATTTGGTATCCTACTTCCTGCAATGTTGTAAATACTCGCTATATAGCATCCCCACCTTGTACATATCATTGTGGTCCCTCTCAGCACTACCTTTTGATCACAAAGCACATGACCTCAATATCAACAATGTTCCCTCAGCAAGTATCCTGCATCACTATGATTCTCCAAAGGTCGTTGGTTTGCCCCATCAAAATTCCCAATACAGTCACTACCCATCAACCAGGTCCTTGTAGGATGCATCTTTCCTCCATGTCTAACCTAATCTCAACATCCATAGTTGGTCAATCTCTTTTTACAAATGACACCTTTTGGTCTTATCGCTTTGGTTTTAGTTTGCTTGTTTCATCTTTTTAGTTGATTTTGTGATCTCAGTTGACTACTTCCATTAAGGCCACCATGATCACTTATATCATGGTGTGCTGTGACAGGAGGTGTTATGCTGGGGCATGGTCTCTTGTGATATTTTTTTTCTTCTTGTGAGTTAGTTGAGCATGACCCTTGCACGGTCCACAGGTGATCTTTTGGGTTATCTGGTGCACTTGGGAAGTGTTGTTTGTTTGTGGGTTCCCCCACATCATTTCCACCATGTGTTCTTCGGGGTGCATGTGTGATACTGGGGAAATCCTTGCATGTCTTTTTTGTGTCATTCCTATGCAACACTAGCGACATGACCTCATGTTCCTAGTAACTGTGGTTCATCCCTTCTGTTGCTCTATCAAAATAAGTGCTCAAAACTACATGGTGGTGTTCCCTTGGAACATCTCGCACTCAAGCTTCATGAAACATCCTCCACCCTATCAAAACATTTGAACAAAGCTCCCATCATCCCTATCTAGTATTAAAGCATCATCCCAAAAAGAAACCCCCCCCCCCAAGAGCTTCTCTCCCACATCTCCCCCACATTCTTGACCGTTGGATTATAATTGTGCAAATGTTCCCCCCATCCCCCTCCCTCTCTTAGTGAGGCTGCAGTCAGGCAGTGATATGTTGTGCCATTCCATACACCTCTTCCTCACACTCTCATCTACATTTAGATTCTCTCTTTCACCTTCCTAACATGCATGCATTTCATTTCCCACCCCTACCCTAGGATGCACTATGTCATCTCATCCTACATTCATTCATTCTCTTGCATTAATTAGATCCATTTCATATCATCTTAATCTTGCATTGTTAGGGTGCATTTTAGATTCATTTCCTATCTCATTTTAGATTCATCTTAATCTTGCATTGTTGGGGTGCATTTTAGATTCATTTCCCATCTCATTTTAGATTCATCTTAATCTTGCATTGTTAGGGTGCATTTTAGATTCATTTCCCTTCTCATTTTAGATTCATATTAATCTTGCATTGTTAGGGTTCATTTTAGGTCCATATCATATCATTCACATCTCATTCCTAGGTTCATTTTAATTTTGCATTGTTAAGGTTCATTTTAGGTTCAGTTCTTATCTTTCCTTAAGTTGTCTTAGATCCATTAGGTTCATTTTGTAGTCTTGCATTGTTGAGTCATTTTTTATCTTGCATTGTTAAAACATGTTACATATCCATCAACATATGCATTTCATCATAATATGCATGCATCACATAGAAAAATCATTCACATCACATCATGCATCCACAAACTATTAGCACATACATCTCATATAAACATTTCATAATGCATTTCATATAAGCATCGCATCCTGCATCCACAAACCGTTAGCACATACATCTCATATAAACATTTGATAATGCATTTCATATAAGAATCACATCCTGCATCACACACATGTTAGTCTCATAGTATATAGAAATCACATCACGTCATGGATCATCCATGTCAGTACATCATATGCATCCATACATTCATACATTACACATCATATCCCACTCAGCTCATCATATATATATATATATATATATATATATCTCACAAAATCACTACAAAGAACAAGGTACACGTCCCAACCCAAAAGCATGAAAGAATAAATTGTCTATCTAAGTCCATGATAATATCAAATAGTACAGATATACATATACAATCGGGACTATGCCCCCCATCAATAAAAGAATCATAAGGTCCATAATAAAAAATATAGCATATCACTACCTATCTGCCTCTCCTGAGGGAGGTTGCATATCAAAATCCCCATCCAAAGGGTCTACCTCTGGTGGTACCTGTAGGATAGGTGGTTGGCTCACTTATCTCTGTATCCCTGTACCCTATGTACATGTAGTGTGTACCTCCCTAGATATCAGGATAGCCCCTATGTCCATCTCCATCCTTGTACCTACATCTGATCCCCCTGCCTCTGCCATCTATACTAAACCACTAGCTGAGTGCTAGTGACTCTGTGAGTGGCTCGACCGATGGCTCCCCTCTCCTTCCCTATGGCTCCCATGAGCCCTAGATCTATGGCTCCCACTAGACCCTATCCTCCTACTCCCACTCGATCCTGAACCTATAAGCAATGGCTGACTCAAATCCTTGTAATGTTGTGCTCGCTTAGGCGGTACAACTACATAGTATAATCCCTAATAGGAGCCAACCTACTCCCCCAACTGCACCATCTATCACTAGAGGTGGGATATGTCTCCTGACCACTCATGGGATCCCTGTGTAGTGGTATCCCTATCTCCTAATAAGCAGTCTCACTCTGACTGCAAACCATCCCTCTCCACCTGCAAACCATCTCTCTCTACAATCAGGGCATCCCTCTCCCTCCTCAGTTGATCCCTCTCTTGCTGGGTCATTAGGCCCTCCTGTATAGACTGCGCTAAGCACATAATTAGCCCATCTCTCTCTGACCTCAATCCATATCTCTCCATCACCAGCCCATCCCTCTCTACTCTTAGTGTATCCCTCTCTACCTATACATCTTAGAGCATTTGCGTAGTAGTATCATTAGTGAGTTGTAGTGAGGCTAGGCATGCTGCTACATCATCACCCCCACTCCTAGATGACCTAGATCTTGATACTACTAGTGGTCCTACCAGTGGTGGTGGCCCTGCTCAGGGTGGTGATCCTGGTGGTGGTGGTCCCATAGGTATTTGTAGCTCATCCCCTCCCCCACCATCCACATCCATCCTATCTCCATCTCCCTCTCTATCTCCTCCTCCCCTCCCCCCATCTCCTCCTCCTCTCCCTTCATCTCCTCTCCCTCTCCTGGCTATCCCTCTAGCCACCACCCTCCCTCTCAACCCCCTCCTCCCCTGGCCCCTATACACGGGTGTTAGTCCCTCCCCATCAGGTAATCCTGACCTCCCCACAGCCCTAGGTGGCTGGAACTAGGTGACATATGCTAGTGTGGTCCCTAGGTCTGCCACCCCTCCAACCCAATCCCAGTGAAATGGTGCCATAGCTTGATAAGTAGCCAAAAAACCTCCCCTATCCATTGGTGGACCAAAATCTGCTACCCTCTCCCAAATACCCCGCTGATACCATCTCTACCCATTGGGTCTGTCCTGCATGAATCCAAACTGACGAGATGTCATATCCGGTCTGTACTGCTCTATGATATAATCCCATCACCCTGTAAGATACATCAGCATTGTGGTGTAGGGTAGCTCTCATGCATCCTTTGCCCATGGTACCTATCCAAGATATGGACACCATGTAATCCTATCTCGTATCTTGTCTAGTGTCTCCTACCAGAAGTCAATATCCCTGATCTCATGATATGTAACCAACTCTCCCTAACTGTATGATATAGGCTCATCTACCTACCTATCCACTTAGCTTAAAGGCTATAGCATTGCTATGTGCTCCCAAGCCCACACTTGTAATAGGGAGGCAAACCCAAAGCTCCTCCCCATCATCCCCACTCTATGATAGATGATCTGGTGAAGGTCACGATACATCTCCGCTAACATCAGTGTACCCCATGCTACTGGTACCCATGCATCAATAATCTAGTAGATGATTGGGATAAGATCTAGTGTCACGCTCTTTCTCCCAGTGTCCAAAGAAAGATATCTTGATACCAATCCTAAAACATAATAGTGAACCCATCAATTTATGGGTGCTACTGCTACATGCTACGCTAAGGCCAGCTACCCGCGTGACCAAATTGACTCCACCCCTGGCCCTAATAGCAGTGCCACTACTTGCTTTGGTGTGTATACACCTACCACCATAGGTCTCCCTTGTACTGGTAGCCGGAAGATGTGATACACATCCTCCAAAGTCACTGTCATCTCCCCAGTAGGAAGATGAAAAGTCCCTATCTCTGAGTGCCAACGCTCGCAGAGCGCTATCACTAAGGACATAAAAGTTCATCTATGTGGTATCCGCACTAGATACCCCAAGCCCAATCCATCCACCCGTGCCCAGTCCGTAGCTATGACCTACTCACCAATCACCAAGACCGCAGCATACCTCTCTCGACTAGTCATTCAATCCACCGACCACTACATCCAAGCCAAGATAGCATGTTAGTTTCTTGGTCTAGCTAAACCTAACTTTCATTTCCCCGCATTCCCATGAAGAATTTGTTTCTCGCATTCCCATAGGTTCTATTCTCCCCACATTCCCACAAGGAACTTTGTCCCCGCATTCCCGCAAGGGATTCTCTTCCCCCGTTCCCGCAACCCCCCCCCACCCCCCCAGGTGCGGGAATGCATTCCCACGCTGCTTAACTTTTTTCCCCTTCCACCCATGGGAATGTCATTTTTTTTTAGCACCCCACTGCTTAGCTCACGAGAATGCGATCCTGCAAGAAATTCTTGAGAGATCACAGTCCCGCAACCACTTCAAGGATTTTTGCGATCCAGCGAAAACCCCCTAAGCCCCTAATTTTTTTGCCCCCCATGCATGTTTTGCAGGAATGCATTCCTGCTCGGATAGGAGCATTCTCACGAACCACACGCTCTATGGGAATGCACTTTTTAGACCCTGTACAAGCAATAAATGCATCACAAAATTGATGAAAAGATGCATTTTTTGATCCTACCTCTTGGTCTAGTGCTCCATTCCACTACACACATCTCATAATGTCCATCTGACGTGTTAGCCACCCTCTCTGTGCCATCTTGTCCTCACTTATCAAAGCTTAAAAGTCATGATTTATATGCTCTAGGTGTGCAAATGAATTGATTTTTACCCCTCTAGCCCTTATAAAGGCCCTCCCGAACCCCCATTTTCGCTCCCAAATGCCCTGTTTCCTCCCGTTTCTTCCCATCCTTCCCATTTTTCATTCCTCATGGCCTTTTCACGTTTCTTTCCCTCATTCATACACCTCCTTAGCCTGCAAACACCCTTCCTATCTTTGACCCCTTTTTTCCTTTCGAGCTGCCGCCCAAGCCCCTTTTTCTTTCCTCGCCATCCTCTCATGGGGGCATCATCTAGTTACACATCCTAACCCATAATTGGGGCAACTCTACTACCTAGTCCATTCTTCGTGTCATCTCTTTATTGTTAAAAATATCTTCAAAACAATGTTATTTCAACACTATGTCGAAGAGGGGCAAAGTGTAGACACCTAAATTTGATTACATTATTTAGTAATTTTATTTAGTCTTCTCCTAAGACATTTTATTAATTAAATATTATTATTTAATTAATTTATGTCATCCCCTAGTTAATTAATTTTATTAATTAACTATAGTCCAATTAATTATCTAAATGAAAAACCTATAGTCTGATAATTATTTAAATCCCTATTCTTCTATTAATTTAAATGGATACATTTATCTAAAGAAATTAATTCATAAACCCTCTTTTTCCTCCCACTTGGAATTAAATAAAATATTTAATTCTAAAAATCCTAATTCTCCTCCATTAGCTAATAATCCATGCTTAGCTAATTTAATCCTCCACTCATTCTCTCTCCTCACATCACATCCCCCTAAACCTCCACTTACCCTCTAATCCAAGCCTAATCACCCCTTAAGCATGTGCACAATCATAATCCAAGATTAAAAAATGCTAATCCAACTCAAATTCAACCCTCATGACAACACCTCCACATCCTCCAATGAGAAATCATAAAGCCTCTTACACCTCTTACACACTTTTCCCCTCTCACACCTCCCAAAGTTGACACATCCCTCAAGCATTTGACCTTTCCTCTCATCCTCCCTCATTGTGAGACTTGTCACAATGCTATGCATTTGAGAAAGCACAATCTATGTTCTCTCCCTTGGATGCATCACCACCGTTGCTCATCCCCCTTTTGCCTCTTAATCTTGACCATCCATTTCATGCATCTTTCTATAAAAGAGAAGCTCTCCTCCTTCGTTTTCATCCACCATTGAAGAAAATTTATTATGCCCATTTCTCTCTTGAAGTTTGAAGCATAGTCTATGAGCACACATCCAATCTTTGGACAAATCTTCTACATCTTGGAGGTTTGCTTGAAGGTTTGCATTTGATTTTGAGTATTGTTGCTTTCATTTTGTAGGTCTAATCTTAAGTGTTATCTAGCTTTGTTTTGTTGAATGTTTAGCTTGCTCTTCATTCCTTAACACTACATTTTTAGATATTATATGGATATGATAGGGTTGTCATTAATGGAAACATATAGATACATTTTGGACAGATATTTTCTAGCTAAAGTTTGGATAAGGGATACTTAGAAAATTGTCTAAGTATAAGATAGTTTATAGTGAGCATATACAAAGATCTATTCAATGAGGTTTGCTATTGACAATTGGACTTTAGCGAGCTTCACTACAGTCAGTATGGACATCATTTATGATGTGTACAACTATGCTAAAGAAGAAACTATGTTTTGGTTATGATTTCTGAAGTTTTCCTAAGATAGCATGTATATCGCAGAAACAGGGCAAGTTAGAGTATATCAAGTGTTGGCTAACAAGTTATTTTTTATTGTAAAATAGAGTTATGAATTAGTTTGGGATGAAATCTTAGATGTCCATCCTAACACGGAAGAATGAGATATTAAATTTTTGGTAATGTATAATTAAGTTAAGGGTCAACTGGATGAAGAGAAGGGTATAAAGGAAGGTACTTTGTTTAAGCGAGAACGCCAATTGTATTATAATGATATGATTAACATATGCACACTTTGAATGTTTGTGAATTTGATGATCAGAGCAGAGAAGGATAGTTTTATGTTTGATTTTATGCGAGCACCTACAAGGACTGATTAGATATTGAAGATATCAACAGCAGTCAAAGTTTTGTATTGTGAAGTTGTATATATATTGTATGTGCAGTGAGCACCTTTTATAAGTAGTAAGATCCAATTTTTGTATTATAGTTATTTGACTTCTCATAGGGTCAAAGACTTTTAATGGGGCCTAGTCCTCTCACAAGGACATATACACTATATGGATGTAATAGACTCCTCACAGGGTCAATATCTTTCACAAGATAATTTTGATTAGTGGAGCATTTTGTGGGTACCATCCCCACCGGGGTTTTCCCTTGGCACGGGCTTCCCTAGTTAATTAAATATGGTGTTATGTGTTTCATTTTGTTAAGCTTGATTTTACTTTTTAGTACTTTACTATATGCATGTATAAAGATAATAAATGATATCCATAGTTGGGAAGAAAGTTGTTTAATCTATATAACTGACTCATCCCCCTCCCCCTTGCCACCCTTTTAGTTATACCAAGGTATCTTTACTTTCTAATAGGTAGCACATCATGGTATAAATGCAATAGATAGGGATGTACTCATAAAGTGTTGGTGTATTGTTTTGATATCATAAAATGGATGCTTTGATGGAGGAGACCCAAAAAAAATTATGAAGCATAGACCTAGGATTTGGGAAATGAAAAAAAAGGAAATGGGTGAAATTTTAAAAAAGAAGGTAATAATTCTAAAAAGGGTAAAAATAAATGGAAAGTCAAGAATATCACTAACACAGTCATAAAGAGAAATTATAAAGGAAGGAGAAAATGTTTGGTAATCATTGTGACAAATAAGGTCATATAAATCAACTTATTATAATCTACACATGGAGTTTCATCCTTCAAAAAAATTAGAAAGAATAAGAATGTTTCATGTAGAAAAAAAAATAAAAGAGTCATAATTTACTTTAAATGTAGATGAGTTCATATCATGTGCAACTATATATAAAGGAAGAAAACATTCTAAAATATAGTGTTCAATATGAGGCTGAATTAATTATGTTAAAGTGTACCTCAAGGTAAGAAATCTAGGTACACTCTTTAACTCTTGTCCTCAAGTAAACATATTTTTTTATTTTTTTCTAGAAGAGATGATGAAGGGTGCTCCCCTTAATACTATAAACACATAAAAAAAATAGAGAAACAACAACAATTTGCAAGATCAGAAAATGGGCTTCTAATTATCTCCACAAGTGTGGAATTAGAAATTTTTGGAATTACAATATGCAAAGCCACATGGGAATTTTACTTACAATATTTAGTAAGACAATGCTTGGAATAACTACCCAAAACTTCCCTAGAAAACACTACGGGCCTTCCTTATATAGGCAATTTTCCACCGCTCGAGAAGGTTCCATAATTTTAGCCCTTAAGGCCGACTGAGCTTAGAATTATTTTATTTTTCATTTTTTTACATTAGGGTCGGCTCAAAATAATTATAAAATTTATTTTTAGGTAGCCCAACTTCTGGAGGCCACAACGTTTTAACCATAGCTCTGTTTGGCATTTATAACAAAATTTTGAAAATGGCAGGACCTGATCTACAGTGCCTAACTCGCGCAAGGTCCAGGCAACTGGGGTTCGATCACGATCCGGAGCCTCTAAGGCCTTCAAAATTGAGCTCAAAGATTTTATACCAAAAAACCTCAATAACTTCACCAATAAAGATGATGTGGTAATGAAACTCAACTAGAAGACTGATATGACTAATATGAACCTCCACCTATGAAATCAGAACATTCTGAGCTCATATGAACAACTTACTAAAAATAGTAAGTTTCCATAAATAGCAGCTCTGCACAAGGTAGCCCTTATTAAAAAAAACCAAAATTATTTTTGGGTGATGCAAGACTGCCCTTACACCCAGGATGCTCCTGCATCAAACACCCAGGGTAATTTGAGAAGTGACCTTGTCACGTCTCAAGTGTGCAGAGGAAAACCAAGATGGTTAACCTCCTCCCTTGTCAGCCATGATGAATCTTCTATAGGTTATCCTTTCCATTTGACCATATATTCTTCATATGTCTTGTTCCTTGTGCTTCTGCTAACACGACTATCTAGTATATCCTCAATCTCCTTGATAGCTAAAGTAGTTGTTGGAATACTCCACTGTGCTTCTGTGACACCATCTTCAACACCCCCTTCATAATACTTTGTCAGATCTGAAATGTTAAATACTGGTGAAATATTCAACTCAGTAGGCAACTCTACTTCATAGGCATTTCCTGAATCATGCTTCTTCAGTATTTTACATGGCCCAAACTTCTTCATTTTCAGCATGATATATGTACCTACTGGAAATGACTCCTTTCGCAAATGAACCATGACTTCATCCCCAACCTGAGATTCCTTATGCCTCCTTTTCTCATCTACCTTAGCCTTATACTAAGCATTCATCTTGGTAATGTGTTTTCTCACTTCCTCATGGATGTTCTTCAAATGTTCTACAAAATCCTCAGCTTCAGCACTACTTATCTCTCCTTTATCTATCTTCCTCAACTTAGAAGCATTTCTGGGACTACTTCCATATATAATTTGGACTGGTGATTTACCAGTGCTCTTGTTGAGAGAATTATTGTATGCAAATTCTCCCTGTGGTAAAATCAAATCCCATCATGTTGGCTTGTCTCCAACCAAACATCTCAACAAATTCCCCAAACTCTAATTTACCACCTTTGTATGTCCATCAATCTCTGGATGATGTGATGAACTGAACTTCAAATCTATATTTAAATTCTTCCATAATGTGTGATAGAAATATCCATCAAACTTAGTGTCTCGATCTGAAACTATGCTCTTTGGCAAACCATGTAGTCTCACCACTTCTCTAAAAAATAATTTCACCACATGAACTACATCATTATTCTTCTTGCGGGAAATGAAATGTGTCATCTTTGAAAATTTTTCAACCACCACATAAATTGAATCATGTCCCCGCTGAGTCCTTGGTAAACCAAGAACAAAGTCCATACTAATATCCTCCCATGGCTTCTCTGGTACAGGTAATGGCTGATACAACCCTATATTCTACTTTTCCCCTTTTTCTATTTGACATACTCTACAACTCTAAAAAATTCCTTGACATCTTGTTGCAATTGTGGCTAGTAATAATTCTCACTAACCAAAGCAAGGGTTTTATCTCAACCAAAATGTCTAGCCAATCCTCCGCTATGTTTCTGCTTGATGATATTACCCCTTAGAGAACTTTTTGGAATGCATAATTGACTCCCTCTAAATAACATCCCACCCTAGATGATGAAATCCACCCACTTCGTTTTGTCTAGAGTAACAGGTTTTGTACAAGCTTTCCAAGCTTCACCAAAATCAAGATCCTCTGGATACAAACTCTTGATTTCCTTGAACCCAACCACCTCAATCTGCATCTCTGTCAGTAAAAATTTTCTTCTACTAAGAGCATCTGCAACCCTATTAGACTTTCCACTCTTGTGTTTCAAAACAAATGTGTAACTCTATAAAAACTCAACCCATTTCAAATGTCTTTGATTCAACTTTCCTTGACTATTCAACTATTGCAAATCTTGATGATCAGTATACAAAACAAACTCCTTAGAAATAAGATAGTGTCTCCACTTCTTCAATGCCTGAACTATAGCATAAAATTCTTAATCATAAATAGAATATTTTCTCTTGGCATCATTTAACTTCTCACTTAAATAAGCAACAAGTTTACCTTCTTGGCTCAAAAAAACTCCTATTGTAGTACCACTAGCATCACAGTCTACTTGAAACACCTTATTAAAATCTAGAAGTGCTAAAATAGGTTGGTATGTAACTCTTTGTTTCAATAGTTTAAAACTCTTATCTGCCCCAGTAGTCCACTTAAACTCTTTCCTATCCCCTCTCATTGTTTTAGTCAAGGGTCAATAAATACTGCTAAAACTCCTGATAAACTTTCTATAAAAGCTAGCCAAAACATGAAAATATCTTTCCTCAGTAGCACTCCTTTGAGTAGGCCATTCGAGGATAGCCTTCACTTTCACTGAGTCCATTTTTAGACCTTCTGCTAAAACTACAAATTTCAGATATACTAACTCCTTCACAAAACTACACTTCTTCAAATTGATCAACAATTTCTCTTCCCTTAAATTCTCAAATACCATACGAATATGCATCATATGCTCCTCCAATGTCTTACTAACGATCAAAATATCATCTAGGTAAACAATGAAAAACTTACCTAGAAATTCTTTCATATGCTCTTTCATGAGCCGCATGAAAGTGCTCAGTGCATTGGTTAGCCCAAAAGGCATGACTAACCACTCATACAGTCATTCCTTTATCTTGAAGGTAATCTTACACTCATCTCCTTCTCTAATCTGAATCTAATGATATTTACTCTTCAGATCTATCTTTGATAAATACACAACTCCACTCAAATAGTCCATAATATCATCTATCTACGGCAATAGAAACCTATACTTGATTGTAATATTGTTTATAGCCCCAGAATCTATACATATCCTCCATTCTCCATTCTTCTTTGGTGTTGATACTACTGATACAACACATGGACTCAAACTTTCTCGAATCAACCCCTTCTACAACAAATCATGTACTTGTTTGTTTAACTCTTTAGTTTATACTGGTGTCATTCTATGTGCTTCCTTATTTGGTAAACTGGCTCCTAGAATCAAGTCCATCTGATGACTGATCTTCCTTACAGGTGGTAATCCATTAGGCATATTATCAAACACAATATCTTGAAACTCATTCAATAGATCTACAACTTCTATAGGTACATCTTCTACTTCCTCTTTACCAACTTTTGGAATTAAAGAAAAATACATCTGCTCATGCCTCATACCCTCTAGGAACTTTCTTCCATCAACAAAACTTATTCTTGAATTGCTACATACCTTTTCTTCTATGTCCTTCAATGGCTTTAGCTTATGTCTCAATCCATCCTTTCTCAAGGAATAGGTATTCGCATGACCATCATGTATAGCACACTTGTTAAATTGCCATAGCCTACCCAACAACATATGACATGCATCCATAGGTATGATATCACATAGTACCTCATCATTGTATCCCCCAATCTTGAACTTCACTAGGCACTGTTCATTGACCATGACCTTGTGGTCATCCTGCACCTAGGTGATCCAGTATGGATGTAGGTGTTTCTACCTCTTTAGCTTTAACTTTATGACCATATCTTCTAAAACCAAATTGTCAGTGCTTCACTATCAATAATCACATCACAACATTTATCCTCACA
Source organism: Chamaecyparis obtusa (assembly GCA_027943335.1). Lineage (NCBI taxonomy): Eukaryota > Viridiplantae > Streptophyta > Pinopsida > Cupressales > Cupressaceae > Chamaecyparis > Chamaecyparis obtusa. Next base: position 521,552 of record BSBK01003341.1, on the reverse strand, counting down.
CTTGCACCTAGTGCAAAACAAGCTCCTCCTTTTCTCAGGTTCATTCTCACCACTCAGCAAGACTCTTCTGTTAATTAGTGAAATCTCCTCTTTCAGCATCTTCAGAATGTGATGATTTGGCATCTTCATCCATGTGTGCAACTCTAGCCTAGCCTTCAGTTCTCCTATATGTCCTTCCTTGGCATTGTGGACATTCATATGCCATATGACCTTATTCTCCATACTGAAAACATGTTCCACGGAAGCCTCCTCTTCCAAATCCTTGTCTACTTCCCCTTCCTTTCTAATCTCTATTATTCTGATCATGGAAATGATTGAAACTATTTCCTCTCTAATTTTGATTGCCACTCGCCTCATCCTTCTTCTTTTTTATCCTCATTTCAGCCTCCATAAGACCATCTGCTAGATCTTCCAGCATGACCTCTTCCACTTTGCCTTCTCTCAAAATTCTTGTTCAACTTTTCCTCTACCTTTAGGGAAAAGTGGTATGCCTCTTCAATACTTTTCATTCGAACCAAATTCAAATCCTCCTGAATGCTTTTCCTCCACCCATTAAGGTAACAAACAAATTTCTTCTTATCAGCTTCCTCATGGCCTGATCTGATTAGGATTTGATAGAACTCCTCTGTATAGTCCTGAACAAATCTCCCTGCTTTCTTCAAACATTACATTTTCTTCAGTAGATCTAGACCATATTCAACAAGAATGAATTGTTGCTTCAATTTATGTACCATCTAATCCCATCTTGTAATTTTCTCCTTTCCTCTTCTATTTCACTCTAATTGAATCTCTTGCCACTAGATTTTTGCATGACCCTTCAGTCTAGCCTTCGCAAACTTGACCCTATCAGGATCCTCAATATCTTCATACTCAAAATATTCTTCTAATTCATTGATCTAGTCGATCAATTCCTTTGAGTTAAGATTTCCTAAAAAATGTAGGAACCTCAATCTTATGTCTTTTCCTAATCTTAGAAATGACCCAAAAAATCCTTTCTTCATCTTGGTTTAGAATTTCACCTTCTCCTTCCTGATCAAAATTTCCTTCTTCTTCGGCTTCATCCTCACTTTCCTCTCTTATGGTAAGATTCATGCCTCTACGAATCTCTTCCTGCAATGCTCACACTTGTCTCTCGAGAGCTCTAACCTCAGGTGAAATACCTCTGGCTCTTTCACCATGTTCCCTTTGTGGAGGCATTTTTGTGATTATTGTTGAAACCCTAAACCACGGTCTTGGTGCAAAGTGCCTCGTAGTCGGTGATCTGTCTACACACTCAAGAACTCCTGCTCTGATACCACTTGATGAAGGGTTCTCCCCTTAATACTACAAACACATACCAAAAATAGAGAAACAACAACAATTTGCATAAAATGGGCTTCTTATTATCTCCACAAGTGTGGAATTACAAATTTTTGGAATTACAATATGCAAAGAAACATTGGCATTTTTCTTACAATATTCTATAAGACAATGCTTCGAATAACTACCCAGAACTGCCCTAGAAAACACTACGGGCCTTCCTTAAATAGGCAATTTTCTACCACTTGAGAAGGTTCTAGAATTTTAGCCCTTAAGGCCAACCGCCCTTAGAATTATTTTATTTTTCATTTTTTTTATATTAGGGTAGGCTCAAAATAATTACAAATTTTATTTTTAGGTAGCCCAACTTTTGGAGGCCATAAATTTTTAACCGTAGCTTTGTTTGGCTATTATAACCACTTTTCATAAATGGAAAGACCTGATCTATAGTGCCTGACTCGTGCAACTTCCAATTAGTTGGATTTTGATCGCGATTTAGAGCCTCTAAGGCCTTCAAAATTGAGCTCAAAGATTTTTACCCAAAAACCTCAATAACTTCACCAATACATATGATATGGCAATGAAACTTAACTACCAGACTGATATGACTAAGATGAACCTCCACCTATGAAATCAAAACATTCTGAGCTCATATGACCAACTTACTAAAAATAGTAAGTTTCCATAAATAGTAGCTCTGCACAAGATAGCCCTTACACCTAGGATTCTCTTGCATCAAGAGCTTTGATTGGAGACTAGGAAACATCCAAACCATGTGCAATGGATTGAATAAAGAAAGATGTGGTGTAAAAGTAAAATAGTTTCTCTATAGACTTCAAGGGTAAAGTAATTGTATATGGAAGATCCCATCTCTATTCAATTTAGATATATAAATTTATATATGAGATTAAACAAATATGAATTGGTCAAAGATGGAAAAGAGGTAAAGATCTAATCATGTGCAAGGGAAAATCCAAACTTTCAAAGACAAGTGCAACCCAAGCTAGTAATCTCATAAATTCTAGTAGCAATTTCACACTATTAATTTTGAAACTCGAGTAAGAATAAAAAAGTAAGTGGTATAGGTTCAAAGAATTCATAAGATGCATGTATAGTATGAAAATTAAGGTGTAAAAACATCAGTTCTCCAATTTAGTGAGATTAATTAGGATCCCAAGGGAGAACCCCTTATAAGCCTATTGAGAGTGAAATGCAAACATTTCCAATCGCTTTCTTTCAAACATAGGTATCTAATGGAAAAGTATTAAAAAATATAATATGGAATATAGTAGATGAAAGAATTATTGGAATGGATGGTGTAATCATCTATCCAACATATCCCTACATGGTTCTTATATGGTGTAAAAAGGATGGTACCTAGACCATATGCACTTGTTATACAACACTAATCTTATATGGTGTAAAAAGGATGTTACCTAGTTCATATGCACTTATTATACAACTCTAAACAAGATTATGGTAAGGATTTAGTACCCTCTCCTTCATATTAGTGATATAGTAGGTTAACTATAATATGTTAGTTATACAAATATGATAAAAGTTGTAGATATCATCAAATTCAAATAAGAGAGGATGACATTTTTATAAATGAAATTTAAGAATAGATCGATTTTATCTTTCTGGTTAGTGTGCTTAAATTTGGGTTGTCTAATGCATTAGAAACATTTATGGTGCTAAATATTTAAGTGTTGCACACTTATATCAATAATGATCATATGTCTTTCCACTTGGATGACATCATTGTGTTTAATTGAACATATGAGGAGTGTGTCAAATATCTCAAGAAATTATTTCTCTCTTAGAAGTAGAATATAATTTTTGAATATAAGATTGTGGAATGGTACATGAAGATGTAATTTTTATTATAATGCAAGAAAAATTGGGGTTCTTATCAAACTTCCCAATCTTGTAGCCTTAACATGTCATCCAATCTAGTATATGAAAAACATTTGAAACATATCTTATTGTGATTTTTATTTACACATCCATGTAATAGAATACCTCAAGAATAATACATTCATCAATTGTTTCACCAAGACAAAATTCAAAACTTTTACAATGTTTCTAGGCACTTCATGCTTTCAAATTTGTAGACCTTCATGTTTTCAAATGCTCATGGATTCAATCCTCTTTTAAAATATAATTTTAACTTCATTATAAAACCCTCATGAATTCCTTGAATACTAAAATTACAGCTACAAATTCATTATTTCTCTTCATCTATTATTCTCCTCTTGGCAAGTTGAGTTCCTACACTCTTCTTGATGCAATTCTCTAGAGAAACCTACAGGTTATTTCTCCAACCTTGTTGTTGTTGTTTTTTTTCTTCTTATCATGATTAAATGATGCATTTCATCGAGGTTATAACCCTTGTGAGGCACCCAAATTTTCTCTTTCATTTCCTTCAACTTGACCTTTGAAATTCATTCAATAACATGAAATAAAATATAGTTTTTTTCTTCCAAAACGTGGCATCAATATTGCTACATCATATCCAATGCCTTTATTCTTTATATGTATTTGAAAAATGAATAAAATCATGAACCAATTCATGCCCCTTGTAATTTAAGATTCATTAAATTATTTTCAAAACTTACTAGTTTTCCCTTTCATTTTGACACTCAAATTTAAAGAATAAGATAAAGTGAAAAAAATTATTTATCTTATGGATACTTATTTAGGCATAAAAATAGATAAAATAAATATTAATTCTTCTTTTCAAATTCCCTCTAACATTCTAATGGACCACTTCAACCCTTCAAAGCTTGAAATTGTGTAATATAATATCATTAAAAAAACCTAGTTGCCTTTTATTTTTGAAATGGAAGCCAAATCTAGATGAATGGATATTTTATCATTGAAATACTTCAAAAGATACTCTTGAGGTTCAACCCTACACCAAAAATTCAAAACATGAACACAAAAATATAAAATATTTTTTTGGTGATGGAGGATTGCTTGTGAGCCTAGATGATCATGCATTAGACAAACCAAGTAATAAATTTGTGAGCATAACTCACAAATAGATTGAATGTTTGAATCATCCTTTTAGATTGAAAATAATCTATAGAAAATCCCATCATTGTAACAGGTACCTCAAGTTATTATTATTCTTTCTCCTCTTCTAGAACCTATCCAAAACAAGCATTATCCTCCAACAACTCTACTCTTTACATTTTTCCCCTTTCACAAAAATTATTCAATCATGAATCAAACTCCTCCACTAATTACAATTATTATTATTATGTAGTCTACACCATCCTCTACAACATTATATAACTCTTTCTTTACATACAAATCAGTATTAAAATAAAATCCATTTGTACCATCTCTTATGAATTCATTACTCTCAACATGCAAACCATCCTTCTTAAATTTAAGAGGGTATAGTTTTACCTCTTCCAATTTTTCATCTACTAAAGAAACAATATTCTTTGCCTTAACAATTCTAATTTTGTTAGACAATTTCTCACCCACCATTTCATTTATGGGTTACTTGTACCATCCTAAAAAGCTAGTAGCCATAATTAGATGCTCTATTATGCCCTATTTTGGTGATTTTGAGATCCGATGTCTGTTATGCTTGATCCTAGAAACTTGATTCTTTTTTTCCTGCATCTTTTCCACCATCCCAACACTCAGTCCTAATTTTAGCTCAAAACCCTAGGTACATAACATTTCAAACATTATATACCCAGGAGCATACCACTTGAGACATTATGTTCCTACTTCTTTTGGCCCAAATTTGGCTCAAAGCCCTATGTCAAGATTTTAGTGGGAAATTAGATCCTCTAGTCACTTGGCTTATTTTTTAATCCCAAAATGTTGGATGAGGTATATAAGCACCCTATATCTCCTCATTTTTGCATCCATTATCAAGTGCAATCAAATTTTCATAATGCATTCAAGAGATCATGAAGATAAATCAAGAATTCAAGCAATTGGATTCAACATTTGAAGGAAAGCATTCAATATCTACTTTCTTCTCAATCATCCAAGTCAATTCCAAGGAAATATTCTCCATTGAAGACATTTTCTCTCCCATGATGGGCAAGTAGCGGATAGCTCAATCAACCAAGAGTATCCTTTCTTCCATCTACATTCATCTCTCCTTAATTGTAAGTGATTATCAAACATATCTATATTGAAGATCTAGGAGCGGCATTCATAGATGCAAGCATTTGTGAGGGAATCCTTGATTCTATTCTACATTCCAAGGTAAAATCCTTGAAGTAAAGCACATTCAAACATCTCTACGGGTATGCAAAATTTCTACAACCATCCATGAGGGTTTATGCAAGGTGAATCAATCATTTAAATTTTTACATACTTTCCTTTATGCAAATTCCTTTTATTTTTAAGGTTGATTCCTAAACAGGGGATTTACCAAGGAAAAACCCTTTTACACAATCTTTTCTTAAATTTTTTTTTGTCTAGGAGTAGGTTACGAAGCCATTGGAACTTTTTGGGGAACTTTTCCAGGCAAATTAGGAACAATCGAAGAGTCCCTAAAAGTTTTAGCTAAAAGTGACCAGAACAAAATGTTTGAAACATTCTATTCATAGGTATAGAATGTTTGAAATGTTCTATACTCTACAATATCAGTCCAAATTGAAATACCAAATCAGTACAGCAGTTTGGATCATGATTTACTGATTTTTAGTTTTTGATAGTTAGTTATCAATCTAATATTTCTAGTTTTGTCTCTATTTGTCTACTTTTCCTTCTACATTACATCTTTCCTCTTTTTATATTTAATTTACACATTTTTAGTGAAGGATTATTGTCCCATTCATTTCTTAGGACCTACTTAAGCCTATTGGAAAATCTTCCTTCTAAGTGTGCAAGTTGGAAAAGGAGGAGTAATCAACCCCTCTACATTGCTTCCCTTTTCCTATTATTCATTACTACATGTAACTCATCAACTTTTTTATTTATTTATTAATTATAAAATAACACATTACCTCTATGATATCTTCCTTCTCTTTTGTTGATGATGTTGCAATTCCTTTTATATATGCATCCTCCTTATCCACCACTATTTTGATTTTTAAAAGATAAATTTCATCTACACTATTAGCCCATTTTCCTATCATAGAGAAAAGCTGTTGAAAATGGTCTTCATCCCTGGAAGAATATTTGAAAATGGCCATTTTTTTCTTTAGGTATGAGAAATAGGGTTTTGTCAATGCAAGGGTTTCAAAAAGTTTGTTTAAGTCCATAAAACCCTACCTCAAGTCTATCTCTTCGTTACCTTTTTCAGTCACTTAAGTTCCTTTTACAACATGTATTCTTTTTCATCATTGGGTGGGGCCAAAATCTTTAAAGTCTGTTTTGCGTAGTAAACCATTTAATTTTTCCTAAGTCTCGACAGTTTATTTTTCCTAAGTCTCCACTATCCTTTTCCTAAGTCCCGGTATTTTATTAAAATGTTAAACCCCAGCTTAATCTAATGGCCAGCACAATGCTACAATGAAAAAGTTCTTGAAGATTAGCTATTGCGGGACCACAATAGTAATTGGATGCATCAGTAAAGAAAGAAACAAAGCAAGTGGGACCAGTCTGCCACTTTTATCTCTACCAACTGATCATGATGATCTAACGGTAGTCGCTATCCCTTGAGCCTCAAGCTACAGGTATTTTATCTTCGCGAGATCACGCCTGAGTGCCACCTATCCATAGTTGTTAGTGGGACCACATAGCTTCAAGCTTCCCTTAAGTCATCCAGTTAAGGTTACTTTGGTGGTTAATATCAAGCGGGCCCAATTAGTATGGAGAGTAAGGTTCGATTGGTTGAAAGGAAGATCTACGGCTGGCGTGATGCCTTAATGAGAAAGTAACTGACCTTTTTTCATCACGGGATTGTGACAGCCATATGATTAGAAGAATGGACAAAGAAATAGTTTAGGGGGGCCCGAAGATACCTTTTAATATTGACCGTAAGATTTGTTTTGATTTCACGACAGGCGTGAAGCCTTGATCATAAGTTGTAGGAAGTTTATTCATCGAGGGATCACAATTTATTGATATGTATCCCGGATGATGTTAGTGGGGCCAAGGTCTGCCAAGTGATAAAGGGTTTCCATCTACAAGAAGCTCCAACGGTCGGTGCCATTCCTTGAAGAGGAGATGCAAGATGTTTAGCTTTCATGAGATTACACTTTGATGATGTATTTCCTAATTTGTATGGGTCCAGAGGTTTGTAAAAGTGTTTAAGGACCGTTAGTTTTAAGAGAAGATCAACGGTTGGCTTTTTTCCTCAAAGGAAAGTTGATCGAAGGTTAGTGATCATTGGATCATGCCCTACCACCACGTGTCTAGCCCGATGAGTCAATAAAGTGGTGGGTCCTCAGTGCCAGGTAATGTGGAGTTGCTCATTTTTTATTGGTCATCGATGGAAAGTAATGTGAAAAATTAGGTTTTCACTCAAATTGTCAGTTTTGTTTGATTTTTGAGAGCCACACAATGTGTCGGGAAAGATTGGAGATCGACGACCATGTTTTAAACTTGTTTATTAACCGTCAAGGCTAGATTTTTGAATTGTTTAAAGGGTTTTTCCAATAGGATTGAAGTCGGTGAGCCAAAAATGATCAATCGAATCAAATTTGTTTTGTTCCAAGGACAGTTATAGGTCAAAATTGATGAATAAGGTGTTAGTTAGCTGTCATGATCTGATTTGTTTCTTGAAGTGTCATTCTATTTTAATGCAAAGGATTGATATTTTGAGAAGGGTAGCTAGGGTATGATCATTTTCATTAATTTACATGCATTGGTACATGCAAGATTGCTAATGTGTTTCTGGCATTAAAATTGTTGTCTACAACAAGGATCCTTTTGAATTTGTAACCTCAGTTGGCCTGTGATGATGAAACCTAAATATTGTAATTAGATTTGATCTGATCCTTCTCAGGTTTTTAGGCTTTCTTGTCTGCTTTTATTTCTTGTTGTATCTGGTTTATTGTAGTTGATGGAAACCCTAATTTTTCCCTAAATGCTGTGAAGCCTGTTGCATCATGTTTCTTCCAGGATTCCAAGATGGCTAGTGGATACTATATATAGCAAGTTTTTGTATTGTAAAAAGGGGGCTGAACTTTATTTAGTAAGGAGAGTTTTGTATTTGGTGTTTTTGTCTAAATAATTTTTATCTTTGAATGTACTCATATAGGGAAATATCAATGAAAATGTATTGAAACTCCTTTACACATTTTGTTGTATTCTGATATGAATCTTGAGTTTTCTGTGTATTAAATTTGTAAGGCATCTTTAATACATCATTTACAAGGTAAATAGTGGGGTTAATCTTAAAGTTTCTTTCAAGGGAAGGGTAAATCTTGAGGGAGATGTCTAGTAATTCATGGTTTATGCTATAATTTGATGACTGTATGTGTAAATGAGAGGGTAATTTATAAGGCATCTCATCTGGGTTTTGGGCATATTAGATTTGAGGGATTTCTGTGGATGTATGTTCTTTGACTGTTTGCCCTAGGATTTGGCACTAGTCTTTGCTCAATTTACATTTCTCACCATCAACACAATTAAATAACAACTTATCTTGAATTTATGTTGAAAGGAATAGATGTTTATGTCTGTGTCAAGGATACAAATAATTCTTGTGATTCTTTAAAGAATTGAATATGTCAGGTATACCCGCCTGAGCTTAAAGTTCAAAGTGAAAAAGGATAAAATCATTAGCACCTTAGTGTTTGATATTGTTAGATACATCTTTTGGGTCCATATAGTTATGTATTAGAATGATAAATTTGTATTACCATCTGCAATCATTTTAAGCACTAACAAAGTTGGTGACTCTACTGGGGAACTCAATATTTTGCAATAGGCTTGTTACAATTATCCATTAACCATATATTTTTTTATTCAAATACCAGGTTACAAAATTTATCCCCACATGTTCTGTGGGTGGCGACTCTAAAATCTATGTTTGTCAATTGCTATTTTAGCATATAGAAATTTGTGTGAGTATCTTGTTGAAATAATACCATGAGTCGACAAAGATATACTAGGTCATACTATAGGGACTACCCAAAAAGTAATATAGGTGAAGAACTCCCCACACCTAATAGGAAGCAATGATCTAGAAGGGGTTTGTTGAATCCTAACTCTCTAAGACCCTCTACAGAATGAATTTCAACACCTATTTCTAAGGAGGTCTCTTCTTCTTTTGAAAATCTTGAACCTATTAGAATAATAGACCCTAATGCAGTTAATCCTCCCCGGGATGATGAATTTACAGATGTAGGGTTTTTCCCTGCACGAGAAAGTCTAGACCAAGAAGGAGAAACTTCTACTACAGAGACCGCTTCTTATTATTTTGAGAAATTATGTGATGAGGTCATTGCTCTGAGAAAAAGAGAGCATGCATAATTACTTGAATTTGCTAATAGAAGAAAGAAGCAAGAGAAGGAGATTAATGACTTACTTATGGAAAGACAAGAACTTATAAGAAAAACAAAGAAGAATGAGCTTAAGGCTCAAAGTCTCAATCAGGAGTTCAAGGGTCTAGACAAAGATTTATTTGGTGATGTTGGAGCTTTGAGACAAAAATTTGATAATAATGAATCAAATTCTAAGAAGGATGAATTTGAAGGAGAAGGCCCAATTCTAAGACAGTTGCATCCATTAGAGATCAAAAGAAGTGAAGATCTAAAAAATAACACCGGGGATGCAATTGACAAAGGAAAACAATAGATGGTTGGAGTAAGTATAAATAAACCCAAACAGAGTAAGGCTACTCCTGATGTCGTCTCTCAAGCTAACTTAGAATTGGAAAATGCTAGAAAGGCCAAGGAAGATTTGGATATCCAATTAGAGAAAATAGAATTGGAGGCTGCTATAGATGAGATGAAGAGGAAAATTTCTTTCCTCCATGCTAATATGAATACAACTACTAGTAGCTTAGTCCATGTTACTATTGGGGTAGTACCATAGAACCAACCAAGTAGTCCCAAGCCAAGTTTCCAGGCTTTAGGCTCTAAACAACCAGTCCAAGCACTGGTCCAAAATGTCAATTCTACAATTCCATTGGCTTGTGGTCCCATGGGAAATGTGTTGTACCAAGTTGCTAGAGGTGGTGGATCCTAGGCTACACAAAATTTTCAAAGGAGGCTTATTCATCTGGATAGATACTAACCATTTCTTTGATGGTATCCATGGTCAACCAAATGCTATCCCAAATGAGGTAAGAGACAAAATCCCTAAGTTCACAAGAAATAATGTTGTCACTTGTGAAGAGCATCTTAAGTCTTTTACAGATAAGATAAATGACTATGAAATTGAAAATGAAGATGTTGTAATGAAACTATTTGTTTAGTCATTGATTGAAGGTGCTAGGGATTGGTATAGTGGTTTGCCTAAAAATAGTATTACATCATGGGATAATTTTTTGTAAAGCTTTAAGGAGCAATATGTTGAACATGTTAATTATAGTTATATTCTCAATGAGTTCAATAATATCAAAAGGCATACCATTGAGGGCATGTCTAAATTTAACAATAGGTTTCAAAAGGCAATGTACAAATTATTTCAAGTCTTAAGATTAGATGATGAAGTTTTCCTAACCACATATTTCAATGCTTTGGATGGAAAAATTTCTTATCTCTTGAGAGACAAAAGCCCACGTACTTTGAGAGATGCTTTTAATTTAGCAATAAATAATGAAATTAATAGGAAATCATTCGGTCAAAAGTACAAAAGGGATGAAGGAAGATTGTGGAGAGAAACCAAAGCACATGCTAGTAGACTGACTAAAGAAGATGATAAGTTTGACAATTTGGTAAATATTGTTAAAGATCTCTCAACTAGGATCGAAAGGGGAGATATAGGTTTTCAGGATAATAGACCACCGTATCAGAGGCAAGAAAGATTCCCTAGGTTGCATGATCATCCCTACAAGACAAACTAGAAGGATAGGAAGCCTATTTTTGATACTCATGAAAATCAAAAAGGAAGGGATACCCCTTATCCTTTAAAAAAGAATGCAGCACATAATGTAGAGAACACTCCATGGTGTGTGGATTGTAGTATGCCTCACTCACCTTATCAATGTGATGTGGCCCAAGCTTTGGGAGAAGAGGTGGAAGACTCACATGCAAGATATAATGAAGGATTTGAGAAGCCTACAATTAATATGTTTACCACTGTGAAAGTTGAGGAAATCTCATCTTTAGAAGATGAAATACTTGTTGATGTTGATTATAAAAGAAGAAATTTTCCAAAATATGAACAAGTTTTTTGTTAATATGATTTAGAACAACAGAGAGGGGGGGTGAATCAGTTGTTCTCAGGTCCTGAAATTTAAAACAATCTCAAAAACTTATCCTTAAATCAGATCCAATAACCAAAACAAACTCGGTCATCACTGATTCAATAATAGAAACATACAACAATGCAGTCCACTACCCAATTGTAACTTAACTTGCAAAACATAATAATGTTCAAACCAAAACATTCACACAAGTATTAACACCAAGATTTATAGTGGAAACCCAATTTGGGAAAAACCACTTTGTAACATGCTACTATTATTTTCACTCTTATGAAGTGAGCTCGATAAAAATCCAACCCTGTCAAAGGTTACAATACACACTGTCAGGTGTGACCCGGTTAAAGGATTTCAATCACCCTATTAAAAGTGAGCCTAGTCATAGGACTTACATACACTCCATTAGAATGCAACGTAGTTCAAAGGATTTAACATATGACTGTTAGGTCAACCTCTGTTAAAAGGATTTTGACTGTTACAATGGTTAGAAAGTAGCAGCAGTATTATCTAAAAAATATACAACTCACTTTGCAAATATCAGATCTGATTCTGTACACTAATGCTGGTTTACTGACTTTGAAACTTTTCCATTTCCATCTCTGATCTTCTCAGAACTTTTCTTCAAGCAATCACCACAATTCTCCTTCAGCCTTTTTTGCTTATTCAGTCAATAAAACTTTCATCTTCCAGCATTCTCTGTTCTTCATGTACATGCATATCAAAATGCTCAGGTTCCCTTATATTTTTCTCAATTAGGTTAACTCATCTTTTTCTGCTCAATCTCATTCATAGATCTTATGGTTAGGTCAAATTCATTGAATCTACCCGCTTCATGTTCTTTAGCTCCTTTTCTAGAATCATCTCAAATCTATTAAAGATTTACAATAAAACATTTTACAATGCATTTAATGCTTCCAAACAATCAATAAATAAAGTCAACACATTTTACATAATCCAAGAATTCAGCAATGTTGGCTCCAAAATTAAATTCTCTTCAAATATAAAATTGCTAATGCTTGGTCAATATTGTGATTGTCCACTCAGTGTTTATGTAGAAAGCTTGATCATTACTAAAATTGTTTCCTCGGCTTACACTATCTTCCTCGACAATTTACTATTGTTCGGTTGACACTATAATTTTGCTCGGCATATACTAACTCAGTCGACACTAACATTACTCGGCTTAAACATGATTTTTCCATTCTTTGCTCTGTCAAGCCTACCAGTTTAGTCTTCAGTCTTACTGAGATAAACAATACATTATCTCATCATTGTGCAACATAATCAAGTACACTTTGTAGTATCAAGATAACTCAACCTTTCCTTAGGTGCTATTGTTACCAACCTTGCTTAGCCCCTTAGCAACACTCAAATAGATATAGTACTTTCCTAAGTAGAAACAGTCTTACCAATTAAGGTTTGACATCAATGACAATACAATAATTATTTCAATTGCAGTTTCCAATAGTTTTTACCCATTCTGATCAAGATGAGTTTGAAAGTGAGGTTTTTAAATCAATAAGTGTGACTAGACCAGAGCTAGGTAAAGCTCACGGGAGAAAACCCAGTGAAGAAGAAATCAGGACTCTAAATGTGGCTACCATTTCTCAAGCCAAATCCTCATATAATTTGAGGAATAGAAGAGTAGACCTTGATCAAGGAGTATCAAGGTCAGTTTTTGTAAAGGATGATTCTCAAAATAAGGTTTCTCCAAAACCAAATGTAATCAAAGGCAAGGGTGGTAACAATAAGAAAGAAGAACTTATTCTTGTTCAAGATACTAAGAAGAATGAGGAAGTTTCCATAGACAAAAGAAACAAAAGGGTTAGTAAGGGAAGATATTTGTTTGATCCTTTTACTAAACCCCCAACCTTTGACATGAGACATGCCACGTCTCAAATGAAAGTCTCAATCCCCTTGTTGGAAATATTGAAGATAAAAGAGCACAAGGTAGAAACATTGGCCTTGATAAATGAACAAGGAGATACTCCTATTGTATTAGAAAAGGAGAAGCCAGTGGATCAACCTAAGACAAGAAAGGAGATTTCTGACTTTTGTGTTGGAAATATTGTAACCCAAGAACCATCATCAATTGATCCTGTCTATGTCACTTTGATTGTCAACAAATTTTTACTTAAAACCTGTATGAAAGACTCTAGTGTTGCAGCTACAATAATGCCATATCATGTTATGAAGGAACTAGGACTTCAAGTGGATACATCAAATGGAAGGTGTTATGCCATGGATAATAGGGCAGTTCCTATGATGGGATCCTTAAGGGGAATAGAAGTGAATACTGCTACATTCCCTGAGGCCACATATAAAATGGATGTAGTTGTATTTGATACCAAGTCTCATTATGGTATGTTTCTATCAAGACAATGGACAATAGCAGTGGGAGGAAAACTGCAACTAGACATGTCCTATGCTACTATACTTATAAATGGTACTGAGGTTAAGTTGTACAGAGAGCCTCGCTCCTCTATCATGGTTGAGATGGTAGCACCTAAAGACTTGAATTGTTGTGTTGAAATTGATATGGAGAATTTCATTGTTGAAGAAATCAAGCCACAATTGAGGAATATTGATCCAATAGTTTTGTTTTTTTTAACAAAAGTGGGATAACCACTATATATAATATTAATATAAGAAACTGATTTAAGGGAACAATCAGAAAAGAAATAGTAAGAAACTGATTCAATAGTTTCTTTTTCTTACTAATCCAATAGTTGATGAGTTTTTGTTGCAACAAAATGGGTTGTGGTAGATGTACTTTGATGGAGGATTCTCTAAAGAAGGATCAGGAGCTGGTGTATTGTTTATATCCCCCATCAGGTGTTACTTTTAAATACTCATTTTTGTTGACTTTTCAATGCACAAATAATATGGCTGAGTATGAGGCATTGATATTGGGATTAGATATTTCCATAAAACATGGTATAAAATGTTTAAAAGTTCATGGAGATTCCAAATTGATTATTGCTCAAATTAGATCTAAGTATGCTGCCAAGGATGACAAACTAAAATTGTATAGATATGTTGTCTGGGATAGAATAGAATTATTTGATGCTTTCAATATGTAGTGGGTAGAAAGGTCAAATAATATCATGGCAGACTTCCTTGCAAATGTTGCATTTAAAAATAATGATGTCACTCTTACTGGTGTGTCAATGTTAGAAATTAAGAGCAAGCTTGTTGTGCCTGATAATGATTTTAATTGGCAAGTTTTTGAGGATGATAATAATATCCTCATATTTATTCAAGGTTTAGATCAATATGATGGACAACAAATTGATTGTGATGCATCAACAAAGGTTGTTAATGGAAAAGATCACATCCTTGGAAATGAAATTGTTCAGTTAGCTTCTAATCATATTCCTAAGGGGTTAGTCAAGCGAGAGGGCATGTTTAGAATAAATGATAATTACATGTCACATAAATCCAATTCTAAGGTAGAAGATTTGGAAGAAATAAACTTAGGATCAGAGACATCCCCACAGTTTGTGTACATTAGAAAGAAGCTAAGTAGGGATGTGAGAACTAATTTGATAAGATTGTTGAAGAAATACAAACATGTGTTTGCCTGGTCTTATGATGACCTAAAGGCTTATAGGAAAGATTTATTTTAGCATGAAATCCATTTAAAAGAAGATACCAAACCTTCTAGGCAAAAAAAAAGGCCTATTAATCCCTTATTAGCTACTAAAATGCAAGCAGAATTGATAGAGTTAAGGGATGCAGACATTATTGAGCCTATAAGGAATTCATCTTGGGTTTCCAATTTAGTGCCAGTCAGAAAGAAGAATGGAGACATAAGATTATGTGTTGATTTCATAAACTTGAATGTTGCCTCATTGAAAGATAATTATAGATTGCCCAACATGGAGGCTATGCTTCTTAGAGTGACTAGTTGTGATTTATTATCCATGATGGATGATTTATTAGGGTATAACCAAGTGCTGGTTAAAAGATCAAAACAATTTAAAATAACATTTACTAATCCTTGGGGAACTTATGTGTATGTCTATATGCCTTTTGGTTTAAAAAATGTTGGAGCAACTTTTCAAAGGGCAATGGATGTGGCTTTCAAGGATCTTATCAATGTTCTCATGGTGGTGTATCAAGATGATTTGACTATTTATTCAAAAAAAGTTAATGACCATTGCAGTCACTTGGAGAAGGTCTTGGTCAAAGCATTAGAGTTTGGCATATCATTGAATCCCAAGAAATTTCAAGTTGTTGTTACTGAAGGAAAGCTATTAGGGCATATAGTGTCTGAAGAGGGAGTAAGAATTGATCCTAGAAAATTTGAAGAAATTCAAAAAGTCCCTGCTCCCAAGAACATTAAAAGTGTACAGTCTTTCCTTGGACAAATTAATTTCATTAGAAGATTCATTGCTAACTTTGCAGAAATGGTCAAGCCCATAGTCAATCTTTTAAAAAAAGATGTAAGATTTAACTGGAATAAGGAAGCGCAAAAGGCCTTTGAGAAAATTAAACAAACAATCCAAGAAGCCCTTGTTTTAATATCTCCTGATTATTCCAAACCTTTCTCTATGTTTTCTTTTGCATCTTTTCATACTATTGCAATAGTCTTATTACAAAAATTTGGGGAAGGATTTGAGAACCCCATTGTGTTCTTTAGCAAATCACTACGGTCAACTGAACTAAATTATGAGCTAATGGAAAAGAAAGCTTGTGGATTGGTAAAGGTAGTTAAAGCATTCAGGATTTATTTGGTTTTTTCCAAGGTTAATGCATATGTTCCTCATGCTACAGTGAAAGACATTATGGTCCAGAGTGAGGTTACAGGAAAAAGATGCAAGTGGATTAATAGAATCTAGGAGTTTGATTTGGAGCTTCATATTACCAAATTGATTAGAGGTTTGGGGTTAGAAAAGTTGGTGACAAAAAAAAATATGGATTTGGTCCAGGTAAATAATGTTAACATGGGTAAAAGAATGGTTACAAGCATTGAGATGCATCCATGGTATACAAATATTGTCCATTTTCTCAAAAATGCTAGTTGCCCATAGGGCCTAAATGACAATCAGAAGAGGAGTCTCAGACTACAGGCTCAAAAGTGTGTATTTCTTCAAGGTGACATGTATTGGAAAGACAATGATGAAATATTGCTCTTGTGTTTGGACAAAGGACAGTCGGAGAAATAATTAAAAGAAATGCACTATGGACTATGTGGAGGGCATTATTCAGCCACAACAATAGCTCACAAAATTCTAAGGGCTGGTTATTATTGGCCTAGTTTATTTAAGGATACTCATTCATTTGTCAGAAAGTGTGAGCCATGCCAAAGATTCTCAAATAAACTAAAATTCTTAGGAGCATTATTGTTAAACCCTATAGTTGCAGAAGCTCCATTTTCCATGTGGGGTATTGACTTAATTGGAGAATTTGCAGAGAAATATAGTGGGGTACATAGTTGGATATTGGTTTCTACAGATTATTTTACTAAATGGATTGAGGCGACCCCAACTAAGAAGGACACTAGCATGGTGGTAATTGAGTTCTTGATGAATAATGTGGTTACTAGGTTTGGTGTTCCTGTCAAACTAGTAATGGACAACATCATGTGCTTCAAGTTAGAAGAATTTATTGGTTTCTGATTAGAGATGGGCATTATTTTTTCATATTCATCCCTGTATCACCCACAAGAAAATGGACAAGCAGAATCAAGCAATAAGAGCATTTTACAGATTCTAAAGAAAATATTAGAAAAGAATAAGAGAACTTGGCATGCAAAGTTGAAACTTGCATTGTGGGCAAACAAAATTACAGAGAAAAGGGCCATAGGTAAGTCTCCATCTAAATTAGTATATAGTATGAAGTCTAGGTTACCTGTTAACATTTTATTGCTTGTCTATCAATTCATACAAAATGAAGGCTTGCAAGTCAATGAACCTTCGCAAGATAGGATGGTCCAATTGATTGAATTGGATGAGATGAGAAGAGAGAGTCAAAAGGAAAATGTTAGATTACAGCAAAAAATGAAGTATATTTTTTACAAAAGAGTTAGTATTAGGAAATTCCAGTCTGGTGACTTAGTCATTCAATGGAATGCCAAGGTTGAAGATAAGGGAAAACATAAAAATTTTGAATCATTATGGTTGGGCCCTTATATTATTCATCATATTCATGGAAATGATTCTTATTTTTTGAAGAATCTGGATGATGAAGAACAGGAATTGTCAATGCATGGACAATTTATGAAGTTTTTCTTCAATTAAGCTATATTTTTTTCCATGCACAATAGTTTTGTAATATATGTATAGGAGTGTTTTCTTTTGTCATGTGTTCATTTTCTGTATTAGGTTAGTATTTTGTGGTCTTCCACCCAGAGATTCATGAATTCTTTCTATGAACTCTCTTTCAAGCTATTAGGAATAATAGTCCACAATACAACTAAGAGGGGGGGTGAATCAATTGTATGACATATTATTAAACTTTAAACTTTGAATAGTAGTAATATCAAATCCAATGAGCACAATGAATGTGAACACAATAACATAATATTTTTTTGTTGAGGAAACCTTGTTAAAAGTAAAACCCCGGTGGGAATCAACACCCACTAATGATGCACTGAGAGTATAGTATCCTTGTTAGAAGATCTAGCCCAATTGGTAGCGAATTAAAACATTATAGTACATAGTCCTTGTAAGAGGATGAACCCTATTAGGAGTCAAGAAAAAGAAGGGTGGGCTCACTACCCAAAGAAGGTTATGTCCACCTTCAAAAATATTGTTCGCAACACAAGTGTATATGAAGAAATACACAATCTTTTGAACTTTCTGATAGCAACTGTCTTTGCTTGATCAATTCCAATGAAGTATACAATTATCCTCTTCTCTACATCCAACAGACACAAGCTCACAACTTCCACAATTCTCCTTTTACATCACATACATTCTCTCCATATATTTCCAAAATAAAATATCTTACATATATCAAACAATCTCCCCCTTTCACATTGATGGCAACATATGGGAAAATCCATCAATCCAAAAGTATTCTCTTAGTAGCTTTACCACACAGTCTCTTTCCCCAATACATAGTGTCTTTCTTGTAGGATTTTCACATAGTCTCTTTCCACCTTTGACATCAATGGTAAAGGGTTCCATAATTCATCAACTATTTTCAACACCTATCTTTAACGATCACTCCCCCTTAGGAGTAGATCCCTACATCAAGTTCAAAATATGATAAGGCTCTAAAAACCTATGGAATGATGCATCCCTGCATCATTTAATTCACACTAGGAGGGGCCTGAACCCCAAACATACCTCTGAGATATTTAAAGGTATATTTTGGCAATGGCTTTGTAAAGATGTATGCTATTTGTTCCTTTGTGCTAATGTATTCCAACTTTATTTCCTTCTATGCTAGCTTATCTCTCAGGAAGTGATACTTAAAAGAAATATTCTTAGTTTTAGAGTGCATCATGGGATTCTTTGACATGTTTACTATACTGGTGCTGTCGCAATGGATAACCACTAGTTCATCAAAAGTTATTCCAATATATTTTAGCATTTGTTTCATCCAAACAATTTGAGTGTAGTTAATTGCAGTAGCAACATACTCTAATTCTGTAGTAGATTGAGCTATACAATCTTGCTTCTTGCTTAGCCATGAAACCAACTTTTTCCCAAGGAAAAATGCACCTCCATTGGTACTCTTATCGTCATCAATATTCATTTCCCAATCAACATCAGTATCATCATGAAGTTCAAAGTCATCATTTCTGTCATACCATAAGCCATAGTCTATTGTTCCTTTTAGATATCTAAGTATCTATTTCATAGCAGTTAGGTGTGTCTCTTTAGGTTCTTTATGATATCTAGCCACAATTCCAACAACATTAGAAATATTTGGTCTAGTGTGAGTCAGATATTGTAATCCACTAACCATTGATCTATACTTGTTCTGAAAAACACACTTTGTCTCATCTTCATTTGTTAGCTTATTACTAGTCACCATGGGTGTACAAACTAGTTTACAGTCTTCCATTCCAAACTTTTTCAGCATTTCTTTAAGATACTTAGTCTAAGAAATAAAAATACCATTCTTGCTCTGATTTATTGACACTCCAAGAAAGAACTTCATTTCACCTATCATGGACATCTCAAATTCATTTTCCATCTCTTTAGAAAATTTCTCACACAATTCATCATTGCATCCAAAGATAATATCATCAACAAAAACTTCTGTTATCAAAACTCCATCTTCACTAGTTCTTAAATACAAATTACTATTAGCATTACCTTTTATGAACCCAAGGTGAAGTAAGTATTTATATAACCTTTCATAACAAGCACTTGGAGCTTGCTTCAGTCCATATAGTGCCTTCTTTCACTTGCATGCCATGTCTCCATCTTCACATAAAGTAAATCCATCAGGTTGTTCTATATACACTTCTTCTTCAAGATCCCTATTTAAGAATGTAGATTTCACATCCATCTGATATACCTTGAAGTTCTAATGTGTAGCATAATCCAAGAATAATCTCACAGCTTCTATTCTAGCAAAAAGAGAAAATGTCTCTTCAAAATCTATGTCTTGTTGTTGTGAATAGCCTTTACATACCAATCTTTCTTTGTTTCTTACTACAACTCCTTCTTCATTCATTTTGTTTCTAAAAACCCATTTAGTTCCTATTACATTTTTTTTAGGTCTAGGAACCAATTCCCAAGTGTTATTTTTCTTTATCCGATCTAACTCTTCCTTCATATCATTATACAAGATTCATCTCTACAAGATTCATTTGTAGTCTTTGGTTCAACTTGATAAATCAAACAAATTTCTTCTCTGGCCTTTGATCTAGTCATTACTCCTTGATTTGTATTACCAATAATTTGTTTTTCCAGATGAGTCATCTTTAAATACCTCAGAGTCTTAGGAATCTCAGTAACCTCATTTGTATCATCATCACAAGTCTAATTTTTGCATTCAGTCTAAACAAGTTCTTCTTGTTTTGTAGCAGCAGCCTCCTTGATCTTTGTATTCTAATTACAATCATACATTCTCTCTTGTATCTAAAATCTTTCATCTATCTTCACATTGTTACTTTCAATCATCTTTCTAAATCTCAGATTAAAGCATTTGTAATCCTTTCTCTTAGTAAATTAACCAAGGAAAATTCCTTCATCACTTCTAGCATCAAACTTCCCTATCTCATTATCTCTCTTGATATAGAATTTACTACCAAATATTTTGAAATATTTTACAGTAGGAGTATGATAAAACCACAATTCATAAGGCATCTTAATTTTACCTTCTCTAATTTGAATTCTATTCAATGTGTACATCATTGTCCCAGCATCTTCTCTCCAATGCACATGAGATATATTTTCTTCAAGAAACATTGTTCTAGCAACATCCAGTATTGTTCTATTTGTTCACTTTGCTATCCCATTTTGCTGTGGATTCCTAGGACCAAATGTCTATCTTTGTATTCCATGCTCTTCACAGTATGAGTTGAATAAATCTGAAGTAAACTCTCCACCTCTGTCTGACCTCAAACATTTTATCTTCAAACCTGATTCATTCTCTACTTTTTCTTTGAATATCTTGAATTTATCAAATGCTTCTGATTTCTCTTTCAAGTAAGTGACCCACATCATTCTAGAAAATTCATCAACAAAAATTATAAAATACCTTTCACCATAGTATAATCTTGTCCTTGTAGGTCCACATAGGTCTGTATGTACCAAATCCAACATTCCTTTTGATGCATATCCTTTTCTTTTATAACTGCTTCTAGTCTGTTTTCTCCTAACACATTCTTTGCATACAGTGTTATATGGTTTCACAATCTTTGATAGATCTCTTATTGAATTATTCAAACTTTCCTTTACAATAATATCAAAATTAACTGATGCAGGAGCATCTTGGGTCTTTGAGCAATCTTGCATCAACCAAAAACATTTCCTGATTTTTGTACCTATTTGCTATTGTTTTCTTTATAATTGTTGTATTTATTCATTTCATGGTGTGCAAAGCTTACATTATGTTGAGGACCTATTTTGGAACCTTCTCCTATGAGCACATAAAGTTTGTATGGACTGTTTCAAAGTTACAGTTGTTTTCCTTGCCGTCGGAACTGCATTTTACTGTAGTTTTGGTGCTGATTGTTCATAGTGGCGATCTTGATACATAATGAATCAGATTTTGATCTCTTAATTAATTTTAGAGGACCTAAATTAATATCATTTCCCAAGAGAGAAAGCCCTAATTCATTATGAGTAAAAAGTTATGCCCATTTTTATCGGGGACCTATTTTCTGCCAGTTTTTGGGTGAAACGTGTGGTGTTTCTTCTTGCAATGTTCCATGTGATCAAATGGGACCTTGAGCCCTTAAAGGAATTTTCTTGGGTCATGTAAGGACCTAAATCAAAATTTTCATCAATTTATATTCATTCTAGCATTATTTTTGGTTTAAATCTTCCAAACTGGACCTATATTGTAATTAAATGCCTGACTGGCCGACTTGTGGCTTAGCTGGCTATATAAGGAGTCTAGATTGATGTAGTAGGGAATCAAAGGGAAATCAAGGAGATCCAAGAGTGATAATTATCAATGTATATCATTGGAGACAAAGATAGGATGCAAGCTATAATTTTGATTTCATAATTCTCATTGTATAAGGCCGAAACTCGGAAGGCCTCATAGCCGAGCATGTTGAAAGAAATAATATAAATTCTCTGTTGTTGCTGCCAGTTGATTGTCTCATATCCATTTTTATTTCATTGCATTCATGTGATATTATATTGCTGCCATTTTTTAACTCTGAGAAGGGCTTGCTTGTGGATTCAAGTGGACTCAATTATGCTTGATTCTGCTTGTATCTACCCTACACCTATGTCAAGTGGTATCAAAGTGAGTTCTTTCTTGTGGATTGGATTGTGGAGAACCTTATTGCATTGGTTGTAGGGTGGAGGATCTAAGATCTGACCTATAACTTGCAGAAGGTTACGATCTTACTGGAACTTGATTGTCAAGATGGTTCGAGGTAGAGGAAATGATAATGCTATCATGGATATGTTGAGGCAGATTGCAACTGGGCTTGAAGCTGTAGAGATAGCCCAAAGAAGAGCACATCTTGAAGATGTTAG
Source organism: Chamaecyparis obtusa (assembly GCA_027943335.1). Classification (NCBI taxonomy): domain Eukaryota; kingdom Viridiplantae; phylum Streptophyta; class Pinopsida; order Cupressales; family Cupressaceae; genus Chamaecyparis; species Chamaecyparis obtusa. The sequence goes on along the minus strand of BSBK01003341.1, from coordinate 498,827 downwards.
TGATGAAGAAGAAGAAGCAACACCTAATCCTGAACCTAAAGTTGAACAAGATGAGGAAAGACTTTTGAGATTTTTGTCTAAGGCTAATTCCAGACCTGCAGTAGAAGTTTCTTTCTATGATGGAAGACTTGAGACCAATGCACTTTTGGATTGGATCTTTGAGATGGATAAATACTTTGAGTATGAAGGTACTCCTGATAATAAGAAGGTTAAGATAGCAGTCACAAAGTTGAAAGGTCATGCATCTCTTTAGTGGGAGCATTTGCAAATTGAGAGACAAAAGAGAGGAAAAGAAAAGATCAAGACATGGATGAAGATGCTTAGAAAAATGAAGAAGTTTCTTCCAGATAACTACCAAGTTAGTCTGATGAGGAAAATGCAAAATCTGAGACAAAAGGACATGAGTGTGAAAGAATATTCTGAGGAATTTTACAAATTGGATATCATATCTCGACATGTGGATGATGAAGTTGAGAAGGTGCCTAGATATCTGAATGGCTTGAGGACATCAATTCAAGATGAGATCAACTATGTGAAAATAGATAGTGTGGTAGAAGCATACCAATTTTCTTTGAAGGTTCGGGAAAGATTGACAAAAAGACATGATCAAAGACAAAGAGGAAGAGGTGGAATATTTAAGAGAAGTAGAGGTAGGTCTTATGGAGAAAGCAGCAGATCTGACAATGCAACACAAGATAAAGGATGGAAAGATGAACCTACTAAAAGAGGTAATTACTCTAGAGGTAGCTATACTAGTTACTCTAGGAATAACAATAATGGGAAAAGAGAAGAGAAATCTTGGTTTAGAGGTACTTGTTACAAATGTGGTGAAGAAGGATATAGAGCTTTTGAATGTACTAACTCTGGAAAGAAGACTGAAGGTAATGGTAGAAATAATTTGGCTTATGAAGAAGTTGAGGAAACGTCTAATGAGCCTGAACATGATGAGAACTTTATGCTAAGAAGGATCTTGTGGAATGAAGAAGTTGATGAGGAACCTATTTTGAGGAAAAGTTTGTTCAGAACCAGATGTAAGATCGCTGACAAATGTTGCAAGGTAATCATTGATAGTGGAAGTTCTGATAATTTGGCATCTGAAGAGCTGGTTAACAAGTTGCAGTTGTAGAGATTGAAACATCCTAAGCCTTACCATATTGCTTGGATCTAGAAGGAGCATAAACTACTTGTAAGTGAACAATGCCTTATTAAGTTCAAAATTGGGAATTATCATGATGAAGTCTTGTGTGATATTATGCCTATGGATTGTTGTCATATTCTTTTGGGTAGACCTTGGCAGTATGATAGGAAAGCTTTGCATGATGGTAGATTGAATCAATATACTATTTGGATGGATGGAAAGAAACAAGTATTGTTGCCTTTGATAGAAAATTTTGATGAAAGTCACTATACCACAGTCAGAGTATGTTTGGTTGATGGTAAAAAGTTTGCAAGAGAAATGAAAGAACAAAATGTTTTCTTTTCTTTAATTCCAAGAAAGATTGAGAAACAAGATGAGTTAGAACATGCACCTAAGGTTAAGCCTTGTTGAATGAATTTCATGACATCATTTTTGATAATGTACCTGATGGTTTACTACCTATGAGAAGTATAAGTCAATGTATGGATTTGATACCTGGAGCTAGTTTGCCTAATAAAGCACCACATAGGTTGACACCTGATGAAAAGACTAAATTGAATAGACAAGTGCAAGAATTGCTTGAGAGAGGTTTGATTAGGGAAAGTCTGAGTCCTTGTGTAGTACCTGTTGTATTAGCACCTAAAACGAATGGAGAATGGAGAATGTGCACTGATTCTAGAGCTATAAACAAGATAACAGTAAAGTAGAGATTTCCTTTGCCTAGGATGTATGACATAATGGATAGTTTGAGTGGAGAAAAGCATTTCACAAAGATTGATTTGAAAAGTGGATATCATCGGATTAGGATCAGAGAAGGGGATGAATGGAAAACTACTTTTAAGACTAATGAAGGTTTGTATGAATGGTTGGTTATGCCTTTTGGTTTGACTAATGCACCTAGTACTTTCATGAGGCTGATGAATGGAGTTCTGAGAAGATTCTTGGGTAAGTTTGTGATTGTATATCTTGATGACATTTTGATATTCAGTAAGAGTAAGGAAGAACATCTTGAACATATCAAACAAGTATTGCAGAGATTGAAGGAAGAAAAGTTGCTAATTAATTTGAAGAAATATTCATTTATGAAAGAAGAGATTGTGTACCTTGGTTTTGTAATTTCAGCTGATGGATTGAAGATGGATCCTAAGTAAGTGAGAGCTATACTTGATTGGCCTACACTAGAGCATGTTGGAGAGGTAAGATCATTTCATAGATTGGCTAGTTTTTATAGGAATTTTATCCAAAATTTTAGTTCTATTTGTAATGCTATGACTGAAACTATGAGAGGAGATAAAAAGGATTTCAAATGGACACGTGGAGCACAAAAGAGTTTTAAAACATTGAAACAAAGAATTGCAAAGTTACCTACACTTGCTTTGCCTGATTTCAGTAAGGTTTTTCAAGTTGAATGTGATGCTAGTGGAAGTGCAATTGGATCTGTTTTGAGTCAAGAAGGAAAACCTATAGCTTTCTTTACTGAAAATTTGAATGATGCTAAGAGAAAATATTTAGTTTATGACCAGGAATTCTATGCTATTGTTCAAGCTTTGAAGAAGTGGAGACATTATTTGATGCCTAAATATTTTGTGTTGTATACTGACCATAAAGCTTTGCAGTATTTAGGAAGTCAGAATAAGTTGAATCAGAGACATATGAAGTGGGTTGAGTTCTTGCAGAATTTTTCCTTTTCATTGAAGCATAAGAGTGGATATTCAAATAAGGTTGTTGATGCCTTGAGTCGAAGAAGAAGTTTTATGATAGAGATGAGAGTTGAGGTACTTGGTTTTGATGATTTGAAGTGTTTGTATGAGACTGACATTGATTTTGCATAACCTTGGAAAGCTTGTAAGGAACACATAGTGAGTGATAAGTGGACTGATTATTTCATTCAAGAAGACATGTTGTTTAAAGGAGTTCAGTTGTGCATACCTAGAGGATCTATGCAAGATAACATAATAAAGGAGAAACATAGTGGTGGACTTGCTGGACATTTTGGGATTGAGAAGACTGTGAATTTGATTTCAGAGAGATATTTTTGGCCATAGATTTATAGAGATGTACAGAGAATGGTTAGAGGTTGCAAAATTTTCCAAATAGCAAAAGGAACTAGTCAGAATTTGGGATTGTATACACCTTTTCCTGTACTTGATAGACCTTGGGAAGATGCGAGTATGGATTTTGTTCTTGGATTGCCTAGAACTCAGAGAGGTAATGATTCTATTTTGGTAGTGGTTGACAAATTTTCTAAGATGGCTCATTTCATACCTTGTAAGAAGAATTCTGATGCATTGCATGTAGCCAAGGAAGTGGTAAGATTGCATGGTTTGCCTAAATCTATTGTTTCAGATAGAGATACTAAGTTTACTGGTTACTTTTGGAGAACACTTTGGAAGAAGATGAATACTAATTTGAAGTTTAGTTCTACATTTCACCCTCAGATAGATGGATAGACTGAAGTTGTGAATAGAAGTTTGGGAAACTTGTTGAGATGTTTAGTTGGAGATAAGCCTGCTAATTGGGATTTAGTTTTGGCACAAGCAGAGTTTGCATATAATAATTCAGTGAATAGAAGCACTAAGAGGACACCATTTGAGATTATTATTGGATTTCATCCTAAGGAAACCATAGAGCTGAGAGATTTACCTAGTGATACAAGAAGAAGTTTTGAAGCTGATCATTTTGCAGAATACATGAGAACTTTACATGATGAAGTCAAAAGGAATTTGGAGGACAGTAATCTGAAATACAAACAGAGAGCAGACAAGAGAAGGAGACATAAATCTTTTGAAGTTGGAGATGAGTTTATGATTCATTTGAAAAAGAATAGATTTCCAGTTGGTACCTACAACAGGCTGAATAAGAAGAAGTTTGGACCTTGTAAGATTCTGAAGAAGTTTGACAGTGGAATTACCAGAGGATATGGATATATCACCTATATTCAACATTGTTGATATATTTGAGTACTTTAAATAAAATGATGAGATAGAAGATGATCCAGATTATCCTAAGAAGAACAAAGATAGCATTGAGAAGATCTCAAATAAAAGAGTGAGCAAGAGTACAAGAGGAAAAAACTACATGGAATATCTAGTTCAGTGGAAAGATAAGCCAGTTGAAGACAGTTCATGGATTACACAAGCTGAGTTGGATCTTTATGATTTAGGTCAAATATGAGTAGTGCCTAATGTGGACATCAGTTCCTTATTTACCCTAGGTGTCTAATGCAGGAGCATCTTGGGTCTTTGAGCAATCTTGCATCAACCAAAAACATTTCCTGATTTTTGTACTTGTTTGCTGTTGTTTTCTTTATAATTGTTGTATTTGTTGGTTCCATGGTGTGAAAAGATTACATCATGCTGAGGACCTATTTTGGAACCTTCTCCTATGAGCACATAAATTTTGGATGGACTACTTCAAAGTTACAGTTATTTTCCTTGCCATCGGAACTGTGTTTTCCTACAGTTTTGGTGCTGACTGTTCATAGTGGTGATCTTGATCCATGAGGAATCATCTATTGAGCTCTTAAGTAATTTTAGAGGACATAAATTAATATAATTTCTCAAGATCCCAATCCTTAATTCATTATTAGTAAAAATTTATACCCATTTTACTCAGGGACCTATTTTCTGCCAGTTTTTAGGTGAAATGTCTGGTGTTTCTTCTTGCGATGTTCCGTGTGATCAAATGGGACCTTGCACCCTTAAAGGCATGTTATTGGGTAATTTAAGGACCTAAATCAAAAGGTGCATCAATTTATATTCATTCTAGCATTATTTTTGGTTTAAATCTTCCAGACTAGACCTATATTGTAATTAAATGCCTGACTGGCCGACTTGTGGCTTAGCTGGATCTATAAGGAGTCTAGATTGATGCAGTAGGGAATCAAAGGGAAATAAAGGAGATCCAAGAGGGATAATTATCAAGATATATTATTGGAGACAAAGATAGGATGCAATCTATAATTCTGATTTCATAATTCTCATTGTATAAGGCCGAAACCCGAAAGGCCTCACAGTCGAGCATGTTGAAAGAAATAATATAAATTCTCTGTTGTTGCTGCCAGTTGATTGTCTCATATCCATTGTGATTTCAAATCTTTCATGTGATATTATATTTCTTCCATTGTGTAACTCTGAGCAGGGCTTGTTTGTGGATTCAAGTGGACTCAATTCTTCTTGATTCTGCTTGTATCTACCCTGCCCCTGCGTCATTAACATGACAAAATCTTATGTTCCATAACCAATTTTCATCTACCTTCACAATAAAATAAGAAGCTCCAAATGTATTTAACTCAAACACATTACCTCTAGATTTAGTACCGGTTGCAATCAAGTTTCATGTCTTACCTCTGATGAAACATTTCCCATCAAAGAACTTTAATTGAAATCCCTTATCCATCATCTATCCAACACTCAAAAAGTTATGCTTAAGTCGATCAATAAGAAATAAATTGTTAGTATTAGTCTTTCCATCCAAAGTAATAGATCCTACTCCTATGATAGGTTTAGGAACATTGTCTTTGAATCTTACAACACCACCATCATACTTCACTAATTTAACAAACTTGTTTTTATCTCCAGTCATATGATGTGAGCAACCACTGTCTATAATCCATTTATATTTCTTATCAACATGTGATACTAAATATTTTTCCTCATGTACTGGTTTTTCAACTTTTATAGCAATAAATCCAATCTCCTCATAATCCAAATCATCATCATCAGAAATGTCTACACTAGCATAATAACATTCCTTATCCTTTGAATATTTAGACTTGAAAAACTTAGGCTTGTGCTTAGGATCTCATGTAGGACATCTAGATGCAAAGTGACCTATCTTATTGCATGAAAAAAATTTCAAAGATAACTTTCCTTCAAATTTACCCTTACCTCTCTTTTCTCTTCTAGAAATCAGTGCAACAAGTTCATCCATATTTCTTTCTTCTGCTTGTATTTGTTCCCATTCCTCGACATATTCACCAAGCTCTTCTTTTATGTTCTCACTGCTAGTGCTCGGAAGTGAAGACATTATCTTCTTATGTGTAGATGCTTTAAATGCAGTTTCAACTTTAGGTATAGAATCTCCCATTTTTGCAGCTTCAAAGGTAGTTAGCTTTGCAATCAACATTTCTCTACTAAATTTTGGAGTCAAAGGTATAATCTATTCAATAGCTTGAATTTTGGTCTTGTAAATAGGTGTCAGTGATCTAAGAATCTTTGAAATGACTTCTTCCTCTTCAAAAGTGCCTCCATAATTTTTGATGCCAATCACAGCCTCTGTAACTCTTTGTACATAAGCCCTAACACTTTCATCATCCTTTATTTGTAGATTTTCCATCCTAGTTTTCCAAATCTATAACTTTGCTCGCTTGGTAAACTAGTCTCCTTCATATAATGCTTCTAACCTTGTCCAAATCTTGTGTGCAGAATCTATATCTTTTACCTCAGTAAATTCTCCTTTAGAGAATGTGTTGATCAGTGCTTCCCTTGCGACCTGTTATATGAAAATATCTTCTTCTCATCATCAATATCTTTTTCCATTTCATTCTCAGTCTTCATAGCCACCTGATTCTTTGTAATCATTAGTAGTCAATGCCCAAACATATAAAATGAGTTCGCATCTTATTCTTCTAACTGTCAAAGTTTTTAGGATCAAATTTTGGACTATCCTTCCTATAGAACACCATCTCCAAGATCACCTCAAAATGTTAAGCTTTCTCTCTAAGGACCAGTAGCTCTGATACCAATTGTTAGGAATAATAGTCCACAATACAAATGAGAGGGGGGGTGAATTAGTTGTATGATAAATTATTAAAATTTAAATTTTGAATAGCTACAGTATCAAATCCAATGAACACAATGAATGCCAACAAACAACACAATATTTTGTTGTCGAGGAAACATGATTAAGGGTAAAACCCTGGTGGGAATTAACACCCACCATTGATGTATTGAGAGTATAGTATCCTTGTTAGAATATATATCCCTGTTAGGAGCTAATTAAAACATTATAGTACACAGTCCTTGTTACAAGACATACCCTGTTAGGAATCAAGAAAAAGAAGGGTGGGCTCACCTCCTAGGCTCACTGCCCAAAGAAGGTTATGTCCACCTTCAGAACTCACTATTTGCAACACAAGTGTCTATGAAGAAATACACAATCTTTTAGACTATCCGATAGCAATTGTCTTTGCTTGATCATTTCCAATGAAGTATATAATTATCCTCTTCTCTACATATAGCAAAAAAAAGCTCGCAACTTCCACAATTCTCCTTTTACATCACATAAATTCTTTGTTAGGAATGGGAACATTGAGAGGGGGGGGTGAATCAATGTTCTATATATTATTACTTTTTCTAATATCTTAAACTTTAACTTAATTGCTTAGAAATGAATATCAATGCAAGTAAGATAAACAACCATAACACATAACACCAAATATGATTACGAGGAAACCCAAATAGGTAAAAACCTTGGTGGGAATTGACACCCACTAAGAACTGCACTAGTGTTTTATGATCCATGTTAGAAGATCTTGCAACCTTGTTAGGAGTTGATCTTTACAATGCTTTTAGTACAGTGACCTGGTCAAGGGTCTGACCCTGTTAGGAGTCTTTTACAATTAACCCTATTAGGGGTGAGAACACACTGTTCGGGAGCACACTGTTCTAAGGCATGAAGGCTACAACCTTCTTGTATATCAGATACACACTATATCTACAAGGTGATCTGTTGTTGTGACACTGCTTCTCAGATCAGTTCCTTTTGTGCATTGATGCTTTAGCCTCTTGTAAAGCTCTACAACATTTTGACTACTCTTTGCATACTTCTGATCTACTACTATCAACTCTATCTTTTATGCCATTCTTAATTACAAAGGTGCATGTCTTATTTATATGCACAAATAAAACTATTAGCTAGGTCGGCCTTCAACCTATTGCATACAATGCTTCCAAGTGAATTGGCTCAAGCATGTTTACATATAATCATATTAACATGCCTATGACCTAAACACAATAGGTGCATAGCCTTTACAAAACAATATTATGATTGCTAACCAAAATACCAAAAATTGGCTCTATACTTTGTTCTGTTCTGTTGTTTACTAATGTGTCACTTTAACTGGTCGTATCTTCATCATATTGACTCATCTGATCATGCACTCTTAGACTAAGCATGACTACATACCAATAAGCTTATCTTCAAGGGCACATGCCATAACTCAGTCATATGCATGTGCGTTGATGCTCTATTCACCTGGTGCTCTAATGATTGTCTAGTATTCCATACTTAACCAAATTCTAATGTTCTTGTTGGAGCTCTAATTTTTTGGCAAAATTTGGAGTCCTATATAGTGATAAAACCCTAAAAGATGGCCTCTTAAACTCCATGCCCAATAATTAATGATGGAGTACATGAAATGGGATGAAAAAATTATATTAATTTTCAATTAAAAAGTTGAGAGATTAAAGAAGGAATCTATGTGACAAGAAGAATCAAAATTCTATGATCAAAGCCTTCAAAAAATGCTGGAATTTTGACATGCTACAAAAATGATGCCGACAGAGGTTGAAGATGGTTGAATTTTAAAAATATAAAAAAGACCCAGTTCGGGAAATCAAATTTCCTATTTCCAAAGCAAATCTTAGCTTTCCACAAGGTGTTTTCATTTTTTGACCAGACCCAAATCCGAAAGTTAGGTAGTTATTTTTTAGTTAGTTTATTATTTTTTCAAAATAATTTGTAATAAGGTTGTGTCTTTTCACCCTAAAGAGGTGTGAAAGCCACTCAATCACATATATATACATAATGTAAAATGTAAAGAGAGAAGACAATACAAGATATATTTTGATAGAATAGAATTTCATAAACAACTACAACTATGAACTCTTATGTACCAATTTTTCAACATTAATAAAGATAAGTGTCATTTATTTTTATTTGTGGTTACAATTTACATGTTTTCAATTAGTCTTTCGGATATTCTATTAAATAGAGTGTTTCACTATGTTAAATTCCATGAGTATCGTAATTCAAAATTAATATATATAGTTTAAATATCAATTGAAAGATCTATGTATCTTCTCTTGTTTTTATCAGTCTCTTAATTTGAGTTAAATTCGATAAGATTAGCTATATAGATTGATTTGAATTATAAGTCAAGTGGAATCCTGTGAAGTGATGGTCTTGTCTTATTAAAGCAAGTTTTTAAAACCATCTCTGATCATACGTAGGATTGAAAGTGTTTTGAATATATAACCCAAATACTTAGAAGGCACTGATCTAATCTTTAATTAGAAATTGTCACATTAAGTTCATCTATAGTTTGTAGATCATTAAATTATTATTTCAAAAGCATTGCTTTTAGTCCTTAGTATAATCTATTTTAGTTAAGTTTTATAGAGTAGAGATTATCAGAAGATTTTTTATTGTCCTCGAAGGATCATTCACCACCTTTGGAGGAACTTTGTTTTGTGTACGCAGTTGAGCATCATAGTGAATTTGATAGTTCAAAGTGAAATTATGCCTACCAGCCTTGGCTTGATTAAGCCAAAATTGCAGAGGTATAAGTGGTGTATCACCATCATAGCTATCAGTTGGCCAAAATATGATCCATCATTTTTGGGCACCAACAAATTGGTGACTCTACTGGGGAGAGTTGCTCATAATATATATTGTGAAGTTACCTAGAATTTCAGATTTCACAGATCAGAATCATAAAGTAGTTATATTAGTTTTTTGGAAGCACACTCTACTAGAAGAAAGAACCCAAAAGCAAGACATTCCCCGAATTAGGTGGCGACTCTATTCAATAAAGAATTTCAATCAATGACTCTACTAAGGAAGAAGACCAAGAAGGAGATAAGTAATGTTTTCCTCTTTGAAAGAGATGGCGACTCTATTGACAAGAACCTAATGTATAAAGAAACAAGTTATTACCAATTTAGATATTCAGAATGTATCAGAATAAACAACCATTTCAAAAAAAACCATTTATTCCAGATGGTATCAGGCCATTGGATCTCAGGGGATTCCATTGTATTCCTTTTAAGTTGCTCCCCAAGTTTTTGCATCTTGTACTAAAGTTCCATGGGGAATGGGATGAATCAACATTTGAACATTTGGATGCATTTTATGCATTTATAGAGAACTATGAGATTTGTGCAGAAGATCAGGCAATGAAACTATTTGTTAGGACATTAGAAGATAATGCAAGAGAGGCATATGAATCATTACCTACACAAAGTATTTCATCTTGGAAAGAATTTGAACAATGGTTTCTATATGAATTTTGTGATGCAAGAGATGAAGATAACATGTGCTATGAACAGTGTGAAGACCAAAGTTGCAGCATGGAGGAGGATCTTAGCATGTCTCCACTTGATGCCTTTTTCAATTTGGAAATTTATGAAGTTGAATACGATACAATTGTTCATGAGGATGTGTGATGTTTATCAGGAGATACCTTTAAAGCTCAAACCTTCATCTCATGAAATATGCAATAAAATACATTAATTAGGGATTGCTCATGATTCTCGGGCATGTAGTTTTCTAAAGTATATATATGATAAAATAAAGGTAGACTATAATGAATACAACATGAAACATACAAGAGATGAGGCCCTAGATTCTAATGAAGAAGAAAGTCTGAATCAAATAGAAGAAGATTTCATCCAAGATGAGATGTGTGTGGAAATGGATATAAGATGTTATGAACAAGAATAAAGCTATATGGAGGAAGAATCTTATATATCCCCTCTGGATGAATTTCTCAATTTGGAAAGACAAGAGGGTGAGTCCATAGTCTGTTTGTTCATAAGGATGATCGGTTTCTATCTAAAGATACCTTCAAATATTGCACCTTCAAGTAGGGAATTTCTAAGAAGGCTTGATGATTTTGGGGTCTCTTTAGATGACCCTGATTTGAAAATCCTTTTTCAAAAAGTAAAAGAATATAATGAATGCGATGTGAAACATAAAAATGATACTTCAGATCCGAATATAGAAGAAATTTTGGACCAATTTGGAGAAGAAACACCCATGATGATACTTGTATGACATCAAACATCGGTGAATATAAAAATGAGGAAGAGGATTCTCTCAGTGAGGAAGATATTTCAGCCTTGTTAGACATAGAATATCATAAACATATTGAGAGGAACAACCCAAATTTTTTCTCAATCCATCATGGTAAACAAGTTGACAGATCAACACATATTCAAGGGGTACTAGATGAAGGAGATGATTATTCACAGGGATCAAATTGTGGAGATGAAATAGAACTGCATGAACATGAGGAACTTTCAGGAAATAATGTTAATGAAGGTATTAGTCTTGTTGATGAACCACTTGATGATCCAAATGAAAGATCTCATGGATGTATTCCTAAATTATTTATGACCTTGAACCCATTCTTTGAAGAGGATACAAAGGAAGATGCATCCAAGTTCTCTATGTTCATGAATATGTTATTTGAGGAAGATCTTTTATGCAATTAAATCCATCGACATCATGATGAAGATAACAAGCCTAATGATGATTTTGAGGATGATGAAACTCAAAATATTTGTGGGGAAGTGTATTCAAGAGCTGAGACATCTTTCAGTTCATCCTATGAATAGAATTTGTATCAAACATGTGAAGATAAGATGGTATCAGCCAAGCATAATGAGGAGAATGTGTTGAGGAATAGTGCTGAAAGTTTTCCAAATATCCTATCTAATCAAGTTCTTGATAAAACTACAGTAATGTCTCATAAATATGAGTTATCTTCAAAACCATTTTATGATGAGACACACCATATGGAGTATAAAGACAAAGCAAATTATGAGCAAGAAGTTGTCCAAGTAATAAAATTTTGTTTTGATACAACTAGTCTAATGCATAGAGATCCTTCATTCAGCAAAAATCATGATGCACTTAATGATTCCTCAAAGAGAAAACAAAGGTCAAATACCAAGGACCACATTGATGAAACAATGAGAATTTTCCATAAGGAAGATGCACCCAATGCAACAAGGAGGAAGTTGTTACATGATCAGAATCAAGTGTTTGATAGGGCAAAATGTTGATTCTATGTTTTGGTGGCACGGGGCCACTGAAGGAGATTTGATTTGATTAGTGAAATATGCAGTAACTCTATAGCCTAATGGACTTTTTACTTGGTCTACTTCTACCAGAGATAGTTGGATTCTCGCTATGCTCACATGGAGCATACGTCCCCAGAAAGAGCATGTTGGAGCTCTAAATTTTGGGCAAAATTTGGAGTCCTATATAGTAATAAAACCCTAAAAGATGACCTCTTAAACTCCATGCCCAATAATTAATGATGAAGTACATGAAATGGGATGAAAAAATTATATTAATTTTAAATTAAAAAGTTGAGAGATTAAGGAAGGAATCTCTGTGACAAGAAGAATCAAAATTCTATTATCAAAGCCTTCAGAAAATGCTGGAATTTTGACCTGATGCAAAGATGATGCCTACAAAGGTTGAAGATGGTCAAATTTTAAAAATCTAAAAAAGACCCAGTTTGGGAAATCAAATTTCCTATTCCCAATAAAAATCTTAGCTTTCCACATGGTTTTTTGGTTTTTTGACCAGACCCAAATCCGAAAGTTAGGTAGTTATTTTTTAGTTAGTCTATTATTTTTTCAAAATAATTTGTAATAAGTTTGTGTCTTTTCACCCTAAAGAGGTGTGAAAGCCACTCAAACACATATATATACATAATATAAAATGTATAGAGAGAATACAATACAAGATTTATTTTGATAGAATAGAATTTCATAAACAACTACAACTATGAACTCTTATGTACCATTTTTTCAACATTAATAAAGATAAGTGCCATTTCTTTTTATTTGTGGTTATAAGTTATATGTTTTCAATTAGTCTTTTAGATATTCTATTAAATAGAGTGTTTAACTATGTTAAATTCCCTGAGTATCGTAATTCAAAATTAATATATATAGTTTAAATATCAATTGAAAGATATGTGTATCTTCTCTTGTTTTTATCAGTCTCTTAATTTGAGTTAAATTCGATAAGATTAGCTATATAGATTGATTTGAATTATAATTCAAGTGGAAGCCTATGAAGTGATGGTCTTGTCTTATTAAAGCAAGTTTTTAAAACCGTCTCTGATCATAAGTAGGATTGAAAGTGTTTTGACTCTATAACCCAAATACTTAGAAGGCACTGATCTAATCTTTAATTGGAAATTGTCACATTAAGTTCATCTATAGTTTGTAGATCATTAAATTATTATTTCAAAAGCATTACTTGTAGTCCTTAGTATAATCCATTTTAGTCAATTTTTATAGAGTAGAGATTATCAGAAGACTTGTTGTTGTCCTCGAAGGATCATTCACCACCTTTGGAGGAACTTTTTTTTGTGTACGCAGTTGAGCATCATAGTGAATTTGATAGTTCAAAGTGAAATTAGGCCTACCAGCCTTGGCTTGATTAAGACAAAATTGCAGAGGTATAAGTGGTGTATCACCATCATACCTTTCAGTTGGCCAAATCTGATCCATCATTTTTGGGCACCAACAGTTCTAACTGGTTGCGCTGACTCCATAATATCATATGACTTTGTTTCCATAATGAAAACACTAAACATAGTTATATACATCAGTATAGTCAACTTGCCAACAATTTCCCCCTTTGTCATTAATGGAAACAAAGGAAATATGGTGAAGTTACTAACTGTATCCTTATACAGAATTTTCTTAACATATACTCTAACTTATATCTCCCTTCTACTATATTCTCTACTCCCCTTTACATCATATGCATAGCTCCATATTCTCCCTTCTATTATTTTCTCTACTCCCCCTTTGACATTAATGACAAAGGTACACAAAAAGGTGTATCTACAAGTACTTACAAGGTGAGTACATCTGGATATGCTATCTTTAAGTTCTGGATCTCTTCTTTCCAAAATATTGTTAGTGCATTTACAGTCTGGAGATGGGCACACAAAGCATATGTCAACTTCATCTTTTCCAAATCTGAACTTGGACCTTGATCATATGTCACTATAGTGGCATCGATCTCCTTGATATTCTGATTTAACACATCCAATGAGGGTGCAAGAGCATTTCTTAGCTGATTTTACCTTGCCTTTATCTTAGACATTTCTTTTTCTGTCTTCTCTATCTTATCCACTTGTCCTTGGTAAACATTGTTATGAATATTTCCATCTATTGAGGGATCTTCCACTGATTTCCTTACTGCATCTATCATAGCTTTTGCTTCCTAAATTTTCTTGTAAAGGTCTGTAGTTAGTTTGTCTTGGTTCATACAATCTACTATGATTTTTCTTCCTTTAGCTACAAAGTCTTTCAGCAAGGCTTGACCAACCTTGAAAGAGCTAAGGTCAAGTGCAAAGTGTTGATATTGTGGTGAATGATCATGTAGTGGGTGTTGATATTGTGACAACCTCTCATGTCAAGTGCAAAGTGTTGATTTTGTGCTTTTTCAAGAAAAAGGAATGCTGACATTGTAAAACCCTAAAATGGTTGATTTTAGAGGTTGACCTAAACGTTGTTATAAGTGGCTGAGATGTATAATGCATTGGAATGTTGGTGTATGCTTTTGCTGGATAATAAGAAAGGTTGGACGACTATGTAGGTGGATGTAGCCAAAGTTTTGGGTGAACCATGTTAAATCTATGTGTTATCTATTTTGAGATTGTTTTCTTCTTTTGTTTCTACATATAACTATTAATTGTACATTGTTCTAGATCTGTCAATCCCTAACACAAAGTTCCCTGTCAGTTCACTCAATCTCTTCTTGAGATATTTCTCTTCTCCAACCTTGGATGCAGATTCTTCAAGACTGGAGAAATTTGTTTTAAAGCTTGAGAGTATGGCACTGACATCATCTACTAAATGACCTTTTGTAACCTTCTTCTCTTCTGGTAGTACGCTGTTAAGGATGTTGACCGACTCAACAAACAATGGGTTCCTCATTACCTATTTCTCCTTTTCCTTTTCCATTGCAAGCACACTAATCTTGATCAGATCTTCTTCTACCCATGAGTCTAGATTTGATGTGTCAGGGGTCAAACTTGACAAAAATGATGTCGATGAAATAGGAGTGAGAGGTGTGTTGTCCATCACTACTTTTATGGGTACTTCAATCAACAAATGGTTCATATGTTGGTTCATTTTTCTTTTCTTCCTCTTGTCCTGTCAAGTCCTTAATCTAAATTTCTTCTTGTTTCTTTGGTGAATTATCACCACAAAGAATTTATTCTTCCTCAGTTCTCACAAATGCCTCTTCGAACTTGTCCAAGTACTTATCTATGGCTGCCATAGATATCTCAACATTGTCTATCATGATGGTGACTTTCTTGACTTCAGGCATGGGTGTAAATACCATAGCCTCTATGGGTGTTGTCACTATGGGTGATGAGTCCTGTGGACCTATCATAGGTGCATTTATGCTCTCAGTGGCTTTGGCTTGTTCAATAGGTGCTTGAGTTGTAGGTGCAGATGTTGGTTGCATGCGTTGTTCTAGGAACACCTTCTCAAAGGATTTTTCTATTTCCTTGGAAATCAACTCATAGTCCTTATTCATAATATGGAGTGTTTTCATCTTAGTTCTAAGGTGTGGTTTTACCAAGTCCATTAATAAGGCCTTTTCTTCAAGTGAGCACACTGGAAAATTGTCATCCAGTGTCTTTTCTCTGATTTTGAAGTCTTCTTCAACAGCTTGTCTTTTCAATGTGTCCAAAATATCCCAAATCTTTTCTGGAATCACTGTCTTCAGTTCTAGCATAGTCTTCTTGAATTTTATCATGTGTTTGATTAGCATATCATGGATCTCATATTTGTCTATCTCATGATATCTATCATAAAACTTAGATATTTGATCAATTCTACCTTCATCTACCACTCTAGATCTCAACACTAGTAAATTTGGTAGGAATCCTACCTCAGGAGGTGGTTGAACATTTTTACCTCAGCTTCTTGTGGCTCTTGTGGATGGATCGCTAGTAGTTTTCTGCTTCTTCCTCTTAGTCACCTTGCTTGTCTCAGGAGATGCTTCAATGGAATCTAAGTCAATTGTATCTATGGGCGCAGGAGTGATATCATCTATCTTTTTCTTCTTTTCTTTAGGATCATCTATTTTCTCAATTTTGGTTCCAACAGTGGATGCGCTCTCAATTTGCATAGCTATCTTGGCTTCTCTAGCTTTATCTAAGTCAGCTTGAGTGACACCATGAATCTTAAGTATGTCAGAGGTAATCTTAGAGGCTTTCCTCTTAGTTGTTTCATTGTTTAGGACTACATCTACTTGTCTATTTTTCTCTTCATATGTGCCCCACCTTGGCTCATTGGGATATTTGGGCACTGATAGTAAAACTTGTGCATATGCTTCTAGAATGTGTTCCTCTACTTCATACCCAAGTGGATGAATCCACTTATTTCTAGGCTCAACTTCTTCCATGCATGATATGTTTGTTTCAACCATGAAGCATATATTGTCCTTGTACTTCTCAACTATACTCTCAGGTATCCTATACCTTCTCTGCATCTTAATTCTAAATTTTTTGAGTTCCAATTCTATGAAGTCTTTCAAGGTGCTCTCTGAAGATGCCTTGAAGGAAATATGATGCATTGTGGGAATAGTCTTATCTAGATAAAGGTTTGATACTTTACCAACTATATGGAAGTACATATAGATTATCAGAGATCCAAACCTGAATATCTTACTCTTATCATGCTTGATTTCCTTAATATTGTCCATTAATTATACGCGCAAGATCTGCTCGCACAAATTGAATTCACCATTCTCTTTTACAATCTTGATGGCTGCCAAAATAGTGGTTGTGGACACACTATTGACTTCTTTAGCCTCTTGTAAATCTCTACAACATTTTGACTACTCTTCGCATACTTCTGCTCTGCTACTGTCAACTCTATCTTTTATGTCATTCTTAATTACAAAGGTGCATGTCTTATATATATGCACAAACAAAACTATTAGCTAGGTAGGCCTTCAACCTATTACATACAATGCTTCCAAGTGAATTGGCTCAAGCGTATTTATATATAATCATATTAACATTTCTATGACCTAAATATAATAGGCGCATAGCCTTTACAAGACAATATTATGATCGCTAACCAAAATACCAATAGTCAGCTTTATACTCTGTTTTGTTTTGCCTCTTACTAACTATGTCACTTTAACTGGTTGTATCTTCATCACACTTACTCATCTGATCATGCACTCTTAGAATTAGTGCATGACTACATACCAATAAGCTTATCTTCAAGGGAGCATGCCATAACTTGGTCATACGCATGTGCGATGATGCCATGTTCACCTGGTGCTCTGCTGACTATCCAATCTTCCATACTTAACCAAATTTTGATGTTCTAATTGGTTGCACTGACTCCATAATATCATATGACTTTGTTTCCATAATGACAACACTAAACATAGTCATATACATGAGTATAGTCAACTTTCCAACATTCTCTCCATATCTTTCCAAAAGAAAAGATCTTACATATATACCCTATTACATTCTACATGATCAGGTCAGCCAATTGGGATTTCCTAATATACAAAAAATTACATAAATCCTTGCTAAGATACACACCGTATCTAAAACAAGTATACAATAATTACATTAGAATAATTAAGGACTGACATCCTTAATTCAAGTTCTCCATCCATAATATATGCTACATCTTTGAATTCAGCTTCCAAATAGTTCTTCTCCACAACACACGCCATAGCTGACATCATCCAGCTTTCCATACCTTGCGCTGACCATCAAACATTCTTTAGTACCCTGTCTATCATCCCTTAAGCTCACATACACTAAATCTTCATCACCTATAAGATATTCCCAAAACTAAGAGACTAACTTTGTCAACTTCTACTGTCATTGTCCAGTAACCAGTCTTCACCAAATCTTATGTAATTCAGCCAATATGCAATATTGCATCATGCGATCTTAGATATAAGATCACAATAGCTTCCAGTACACACAACTGACTTCGCATGATCTAAAACATCTATACATTATTTGTACACTATAGTAACTAGCATGTTCTCTTCATAGAAACATATGTTGACATCAGTGACAAAACATGAATGACAAACATCAGCAATTCCAACATCACTCAACGTAGTGATTAAACATATTAAATGTATCAAAAATCTCCCCATTGTATTAGCAATATCCAACAAAAGAATCCTCAGATAGAGCCAGTGTTAGCCCATTTTCCTGTCATAGATAAAATTTGTTGAAAATGATCTTCATCCCTACAAAGATCTTTGAAAATGGCCATTTTCTATTTTAGGTATGAGAAATAGGGTTTTGTCAATGCAAGGGTTTCAAAAGTTTCATTTAAGTCCATAAAACCCTACCTCAAGTCTATTTCTTCATTACCTTTTTCAATCACTTAAATTCCTTTTACAACATCTATAATTTTTCCTCATCGAGCGAGGCCAAAATATTTAAAGTTTGTTTTGCCTAGTAAACTGTTTAATTTTTCCTAAGTCTCCACTATCCTTTTCCTAACTCCTAGTGTTTTATTAAAATGTTAAACCCCTCCTTAATCTGACAATTGACGCAATGCCACAATGAAAAAGTGCTCAAAGATTAGCCATCGCGGGATCATGACAGCCATTGGATGCATCAATCAAGAAAGAAAGAAAGAAAGTAGGACCAGTCTGTCTGTTTTATCTCTACCGATCGATCGTGATGATTTAACGATAGTCAATATCCCTTGAGCCTCAAGATGCAGGAATTTTATCTTTGCAGGATCACGCCTGAGTGCCACCTATCCATGATTGTCAGTGGGACCACATAGCTTCAAGATTCCCTTAAGCCACCCAGTTAAAGTTACTTTGGCGGTTAATATCAAGGGGGCCCGATTAGTATGGAGAGTAAGGTTTGATTGGTTGAAAGGAAGATCTGAGGCTGGCATGATGCCTTAATGAGAAAGTAACCAGCCTTTTTTCATTGTGGGATCACAACAGCCGTCTGATTAGAAGAATGGATGAGGAAATAGTTTAGGTGGGCCCAGAGATACCTTTTAATACTAACCGTAAGATTTTTTTTGATCTAAAGACAGGTGTGAAGACTTGATCATAAGTTGCAGGAAGTTTATTCATCGTGGGATCATGCTTTGTTGACGTGTGTCCTAGATGATGTCAAATGTCAGTGGGGCCAAGGTCCACTGAGAGATAAAGGGTTTCCATCTGTAGGAAGATCTAATGGTCGATGCTATTCCGCAAAGAGGAGATGTAAGATGTTTAGCCTTCACGGGATCATGCTTTGATGACGCGTGTCCTAATTTGTAAGTGGGTCCATAGGTTTGTAAAAGTGTTTAAGGACCGTCAGTTTTAAGAGAAGATCAATGGTTGGCATGTTGCCTCAAAGGAAATTTGATCAAAGGTTAGTGATCACAGGATCACACCCTGCCGCCACATGTCCAGCCCAATGAGTCAATAAAGTGGTGGGTCCTCGGTGCCAGGTAATGCTGAATTTCTCATTTCTAATTGGTCGTCGATGGAAAGTAATGTGACAAATAATATTTTCAGTCAATTTGTTAGTTTTTTTAATTTTTGAGAGGCACACGATGTGTCAGGAAAGATTGGAGATTGACGGCCATGTTTTAAACTTGTTGATTAACCATTGAAAATGGATTTTTGAATAGTTTAAAGGGTTTTTCCGATAGGATTGAAGTCAGTGAGCTAGAAATGATGAACTGAATTAGATTTGTTTTGTTCCAAGGATAGTTACAGGTGAAAATTGATGAATAAGGTGTTAGGTAGCCATCATGATCTTATTTTTTTCCTGAAGTGCCATTCCAGTTTAATGTAGAGGACTGATATTTTGAGAAGAGCAGCTAGGGTATGATGATTGTCAATAATTTCCTTGCCTTGGTATTTGCAAGATTGCTAAGATGGCTCTAGAACTAAAATTGTTGTCTACAACAAGGATCCTTTTGAATTTGTGACCTCAATTGGCCTATGATGATGAAACCTAAATGTTGTAATCAGATTTGGTCTAATCCTTCTCGGGTTTTCAAGCTTTCTTGTCTGCTTTTATTTCTTGTTGTATCTGGTTGATTATGGTTTTTGGAAACCCTAATTTTTCCCTAAATGAACTAAAGCCTGTTGCATCCTATTTCTTCCAGGATTCCAAGATGGCTAGTGGATACTATATATAGCAAGTTTTTATATTGTAAAAAGGGGGGTGAAATTCATTTAGTAAGGAGAGTTCTATATTTGATGTTTTTGTCTAAAGAATTTTTATCTTGGAATGTATTGATACAGGGAAATATCAATGGAAATGTATTGAAAATCCTTTGCACATTTTGTTGTCTTCTGATATGAATCTTGAGTTTTTTGTGTTTTAAATTTGTAAGGAATATTTAATACATCATTTACAAGTGTGAGCAAGGCTTTTGAGGATACCTGTTTTGAAAGACTCAAACCAAACAAAGATTAGATTTTTAGTCTAGCATGAAATCAATTCAAAACAAGGAAACTCTAAACTAAGCCACCTCAAATTGAGCTAAAACAGGTGCACCCAAGCACTGTTTGATTTTCTCTTTCTTAAGGGGACGTGGGTGTGCTCTCTAAGCACTTGGAGCATATTCTAATGCATTTTAGGATGGATTGAGACTCATGAGAACCCCATAAGTGGCACAAAACAGGTATAGAACACCTGATTTTCCCCTAAGGCCTCAAGGATCCAAATGATGCTGAAATGAAGATTAAGCTACATGATGTTTATGCTAAGATTGATTTTAAACCAAATAGAGATGTGATATGATGCTATGCTTATGCAAAACAATGGAAGAAACTAGGTTAATCCACTAAATCTATGCTACGATGTGTTTTAAGAAAGCTTGAAAATGATGAGAGACTAACAATTAGTATTGATTATGCTATGTCTAGAGCTAAATGAGCATGGTAACAATGCTTGAAATGAAAGGTGAATGGGTGTTTTGCTCTTGGAAATGAGGAGCATTTATAGGATTTGGGAAGGAGGAATGAGTGGCTAGGATCAAAATCCTTAAGAGAGGCCAAGATTCATTAAAAGGGGAGCACATGGATTGTGCTAGTTTAGGGCCACCTCCTTGTGACAAGTGTCATAAGGGCATTGGGTTGAAAGATGGGAGGGATGTGCACAATTTGGAAATTGTGCCTAAGGTCAAAGAATGTAAGAAAGGGATGAGGGGCTTCTTAAATGCATGATAAATGCATGTAAGAGGGATAAGGAGGCCTTCAATGCACTTAATGCATGTAAGAGAAGTTTCTAGAAGTTTGTTGACTTTGGGTTAAGCTTAGGAGTTGGCTAACCTTGGTTAGGGAATGTGACAAGGTTAGGGGGGGGATTAGGATTAGGATTAATATTTAATCTTAATTAAATATTCTTGAGTTGGGATTAGGGTTAGGAAATGATGAGATTAGTCTTTAATCGAAATTAAAGAAGGATTAGAAGATTCTGGAAGAGGTTAGTGGTCTTAAGGAAATTGGCTAAGTTTTGGGCAAAAAATAAATTAATTATTTATTTTGGGATTTTTGGTCAATTTATTAATTAAATAATTAATAAATAAGGAGATAATGTTTAAATAAGATTTAAACATTTTTGGGAGGGATTCCTTAATTAAATATTTTTAATTAAGGTAAAATGATTTAATGACATAAAAATAAATTAATTAATTAATTAATAAATGATGATGTCATCAGGGATTTTTCAAAAAATAAAAATACTTTATTTTGTAAAGGATTTTTAGGTGTCTACAACAAGGTAAATAGTGGGGTTAATCTTAAAGTTTCTTTCAAGGGAAGGGTAAATCTTGAGGGGGATCTCTAGGAATTCATGGTTTATGCTAGAATTTGATGACTATATGTGTAGATGAGAGGGTGATTTTTAAGGCATCTCATCTGGGTTTTGGGCATATTAGATTTGAGGGATTTATGTGGATATATGTTCTTTGACTCTTTGCCCTAGGATTTGGCACTGGTCTTTGCTCAATTTACATTTCTCACCATCAAAACAATTAAATAACAACTTATCTTGAATTTATGTTGAAAGGAATAGACGTTTATGTCTATGTCAAGAAAATAGATAATTTTTATGATTCTTTAAAGAATTGAATGTGTCAGGTATACCTTCCTGAGCTTAAAGCTCGAAGTGAAGAAGGATAAAATCCTTAGCATCTTAGTGTTTCATATTGTTAGATACATCTTTTGAGTCCATAGAGTTATGTATCAAAATGATAAATTTGTATTACCATTTGCAATCATTTTAAGCACTAACATACACTCTCCTTCTTTCCTTCTTCATCCTTTAACATCAGGATTTATTATTCTCTAGTGTCAATAACATGACATGTTGCTCCATATTCTATTCATTTATAATAATTTTAACATAGCCATGGGATTTATTTTCTCTCATTTTTAATTTTCCTCTCTTTCTTAGACTCGTCTACCCTTTCCTCTTCAAAAGATTATTCTATTGTTCACACATCCTCTTTCAACAAGAGATCGTCATCATCGTCATCAACTTCTACATCAAATTTAGAACTCTCTAGGTCCATTTATGAACTTTTTTTAATCTTTATTTCTTACACAAAAAAAACATCACTTGCAAACATATTATAATAAAAGAATAATGGGACTCAACTTTATACATTTTTTCCTTTTGTTCATCCTTGTCTTTCTCATTTGTAGCTTTGTTTTTCAACTCATTGTTAAGTACATCCAATCTTTCTTCTATTTTTTTTATTTCTTCATAGGGCCTTATATTTATTTCTTCTTCTTCTTAGTATTTTTCCCAAGATAAAATTTTTATAGGTCATTTCAAATTAACCCTTGTCATCATCTTTTTCAAGATCACCTTCTTCTCAATGTTTATTCAAAATCTAAAGAGACTCACAAGTCCTATTCCAATCACAAGGCTTCAATCTCAAATATAATCTAAGTGATTAACCCTCTGCAATTACAAGTACTCCCTACAACAAAAATCACATCATACTATACTTTACACAATAAACACTCTAGAAGATGCTTCTTTAAATAACACCTCTATATACTTTCTCTTAATGGGGGAAGTTGTACACTTTCTACCCAAATTTATCTCTATTGTAGCATAGAAGTTACAAACCCTTTCTCATTACTTCAAAATTAAACTTGTAATATTATAAATGGTACCTCCAATCTCATGTCACCTTCGCTTTAGCTGAATTGTAAATAATGTTGCATCTTAACCTTTTTCCAACCTACCTTGATATTTGCCACCTCACTTTTCTAGTTCAACTTAGATCATTCATGGACACATGTGTGTCATAGAGCCATCTTCATATTGTGAAATTGTCTCATGAATCTTTGTGACTATATTACTCATTAGAAACTTACACTATATTATTCCTGGTAGTGCAACACCCCTATTAGTTTCCAACAATATCAACACATTGTCCAACCCTCTATATCTCCCTAATTTGAATCCATTTTCACAATTCAAACACTTTAATTCATTCCCTTATCCTCACTCTCTTATTTTTTCATATCTCTCTTCATTTTCCAATTAATCTTTTCTCCATTTTTGCTCAGAATGAATCTTTGCTAACTTGGGAGGATTGTACTCTTTCTCACTCCAATAAGTTCTTTATTTTTTGTGTTTTATGGAAATGTCTTCTTCTCGAGTTGTATCACTTGCATATTTATAGAATATGCTTTATTATGTTGTCATTTTTATCTCCTTTCTATATTATTTTATCAATTCCAATCAATATCTATCTAATTGGTTGTCCATGGAGATGGGAACATCAAAATGAGGGTTTGATTATGGAAAACCTCTAATCACAATTGCCCCAAAATTTTGTTCTAGATTGTATGTGTTCTAGTACAACAAATGAAATCTTGGATATGCAAGAGGCTTCATATCTAGACCCTCTATAAGTATAATCCCTTCTTTATCATTTTTTTTAATTTCTTTGATGTTATGTACTTTCATATTTGTTTCCTTTTAAGTATACTCAGTCTATAGATCAAGACCATCATAGTTTTTTTCTTTCTGGTATGCCTCTCCAAGATCTATTTGTACATGACATTTATGAATTATGTTGTCATCCATGATCCATGTGTACACCCTTAACAAAGAGATATTACAACTGGCCAGTGAGTCTTGTGAACTAGTATTTTATACTTATGTGGTCTAAACACTTGTAGCATTTAATTTGCACCAATTACACACACACTTATTCATTACCCTTTCCAAAGACCAAATTTAGAAATTTGAGCATGTTTTAAGGTTGCTCCAAGTGGAGAGCAGGTAATTGACTCCTTGAGGGGTTTGACCAAATTTTTTAGTAGTTCAATTCTCCTCTACATTTTACTATACCCAATATGTACACACCTCCTTATTTGAATTTTTTTTTTAAAAATTCAAGTTCAAGGCTTTCTAGTCTTGTCACCTCTTACTCATTTCCAAAGTACATTGGATGTGTTAAATCTCATCTATGAGTTTCAAAAATATCTATTTTGGGTCATAGGCATTAAAGTTGAGTCTTTTTGCAAATATTATAAAAGAGTTACAAAAATATGGAATATGAAGAGTCATAAGGAAAGTTTATATAACTCTTGAAAAGATCTAAGAAAGTTTCTACATAACCCTCCTCTCAAGATTAGTGTAGGAAATTGTTCTGCTACCATGATTTCCTTAAATTGGGGAACATGTTCTAAGGAGCATATAGACACATGAATGATATAGGATTTACAAGGATAATAACACCCTTTCCTAAAAAGAATCTAGAATGTTTTCTTTTTCCTAAAAATGTGATTTCTTTATCAAATTAATGATCTTGCTTCTATGCTAATCCTTTTTATAGTTCAAGATCAAGTCTATATACTTAGGTTAGATCCAAAATCATGTAATCGACATGTTTCCTTAACTTTGACTCTCTCAAATGTGTTATTTTTTTAAAATAGGATAAATAACTAAGATGGGGGTGAATTAGTTATGCAGTCAAGGATGGTGGATCCAATGAAGGATAGTCCAAACCTTGAAGCCAAAAGAATTACACAGCGGAATACTCAACAAAATAGACAACACCACAAATGTTTCAATCAATTTGCATTAACATGCTCGGCTATAAGGCCTTCTGGGTTAGGGCCAAATACAAAATGAAACAATTCTGCAAGATCCACAAACAGATCCAATACAATCTCAGCTAGTTTAGCTTTGAAGACAATCAGAAGCTGATGGAAACCCTAAGGTAGATCTGAACTTGAGCTCGCAAGCCTCCAAGCAATCTCCTTGTCTCCAAGTATGCAAACCCCTAGCTCTACTACAAAGGACTATCAGATTACAATCTGATCTGCAAGAACATCAAGAACTTTTCCACAACTTTGCCAACTCCAGCTTTCAGAACCTCATATCTGACTCGCTAAATTTTCCAAGTCATGAACCTAAACATCTACCCAAGCCCTCCTTAAAGCCTTTGTTCTACCCCTAAACATATACCCAAGCCCTCCTTAAATACTAATCATCAGCCACAAGTCAGTTGGATGAAACCCTTAACTCCCAAAACAAATATTTAAATGCCATACAAGTCGACTTACAAATGTATACAAACATTTAATTCTGCATGTTGGCCCAAGACAATGGCTACCAATAATTAATTCATCAAGTTGGCTCACAAATCACATAGAACTCCAATCGATAAATCTAAACTACCGAGCAATAGTAAAATTATCGAGCACGCCAGGCATCGCTGACCACCAGTATCGACCGAGCACCGCAAGCATGACTGAGAAACCATTTCACCAAGTGCTAGAGACTACCGAGTTCCTTTAGTGACTGAGCTTCCTTCAATGACTGAGATCGTCGGTCAAGGCTGCAACTGAGTAAAAACTGGCCAAAACACAAACACTCCATGTAGTTTACCAAGGACATAGAATGCCCCTGCCTTAATCTTGGATGCCCCTGCATCAGACACCCCAAGTTCCAAAAGATGTTCATATGTGAGAAGAACATCTTTCAGGATTCAACACATAAATCCTAAACTGGTTCTTTACATACAAGTCCTCCACCTTTTCTTCTTGCAAAGTCTTCCAATTCAACTTTCTCTGTCTCTTCAAGTATTTTCTTAACAATGTACAAGTCGGTTCTCCATACTGATCATTCATTTTCTTAGGATCCACAATCTCAACTCGGCTACCAATACTCAAGCTTCTCTTACCGAGCATTGCATCCATCAAAGGCATTAGTGAAAACTTCCTATCATTCTTCTCAACAGTAAACACATTTCTAACATAGTCATAAATAGCTCTGCAATCATATTACCAAGGTCTATCGAACAATATATCACAACTATTCATCTTCACAATGTTACAAAGCACAAGATCCTTGTACTAACCAATCTGAACGTCAATGAAGCATTATTCTCTAACTTCCAAAGCATGAACATCTTGCAACCAACCAAGCCTATAAGGACAAGGATGTTTCATTCTACTCAAACCAAGTTTCTAAACCAGGTCCTCAACAACAAGGTTATTAGTGCTACCACTATCAACAATAACATCACAAAGTTTACCTTCAATCTTGCATCGGGTTCTAAACAAGTTACTCCTATGACAAGGTTCATCCTTTGTACCAATAAATGTTCACCGAAGTAGCAAGTTCTCTGATTCAGGTTCATTCTAAATGTTCTCATTCATCACAGTAGTTCATCGGTCAACTTTCTTCTATGTACACTCAAAAGAATGATGTCCTTCCTCTCCACAGTTATAGCAAGTACCTTTAAAGATAACTCTACCTATCTTCTTCTTAGGTTCCATAGGTTTTTGTTCATCTTTTGCATCAGTCAGTTTCTCCTTCACCAAGTGATCAATCTTTTCCTTCCCTCAGGAGTTACTAGGTTGTTTCCTCTTCAACTTATCTTCTACCTTCAGAGCATACTGATAAGCATCTTCAATAGAGTCAATCTTCAGCATACCAAGCTCATCCTGAACATTGAATCTCAAACCATTCCCATACCGAGCTACCTTTTCCTTACCAAGATCTTGATGTCCAGACCGAATAGTAAGTTTATAGAACTCCTCGGTATAATCCTCAACAAATAATTCCTTCTACTTCAGATTCGACAACTTCTTAAACAAGTCAAGCTCATAGTCCATCGGTATGAACTTAGCTTTCAACTTAGTCACCATCAACCTCCACTGATTGATCTTTGTTTCACCTTCAATTCTCTCGATCTCTTTGTAGTTCCTTCCACCAAAGAACAGCATGTCCCTTCAACTTTGTCTATGCTAATCTCACCCGAAGAGGATCTTCAATTTCTTCCAGCTCAAAGAAATCTTCAAGTTCACCAATCCAATCAATCAAATTATTGGGTTTCAAAGTACCAGAGAAAGTAGAAACTTTCATTCGGTAATTACTAAACTGAGCAGCAGATCTAGGCAACCGAGCAGTTCTATCTTCACTAGATCTATTCCTCTGGTCATCACCACTAGATCCAACAATTTCAAATTCTTCAGTAGCTTCTTCATAGCCATCCTTAGTACCAACATTTTGAGGTATACCAGCAACAATTCTCATGATCTCGGTGACCATATCATTCTTCATCAATTCCAACTCATATCTAAAATCTAATTTCACCTTCTTTGTGATCTAGGATTCAACAGTATCACAAAGATCTGAAATAACTCTAGGGTCAAATCTTCTCAGAGCCATCCTTAAAGATAAGGGAAACCCTCTACAACAAACCCTCACTGACCACCTTGTGACAATTTCCAAGTTGCAACAAGTCAGATCTCGACTTGCAACCTTGTAAACAAATAGGGCACAATTTCACAAGTTCAGTGATTTAAATCTACAATCCAGATTGTGCACAATCTCTGCTACAAAAAGATTAACTTCACAAGATCAACCTTGATAAGTCAAACTTCAGCTTCAATAAGATCAACTTTCACTCCAGCAGGGACAAAACTTCACTTTGATACCACCTTATGCAGTCAAGGATGGTGGATCCAATGAAGGATAGTCCAAACCTTGTAGCCAAAAGAATTACATAGTGGAATACTCAACAAAATAGACAACACCACAAATGTTTCAATTAATTTTCATTAACATGCCCAGCTGTAAGGCCTTCCAGGTTAGGGCCAAATACAAAATGAAACAATTTTGCAAGATCCACAAACAGATCTAATATAATCTCAGCTAGTTCAACTCTGAAGACAATCAGAAGCTGATGGAAACCCTAGGGTAGATCTAAACTTGAGCTCGCAAGCCTCCAAGCAATCTCCTTTTCTCCAAGTATGCAAACCCCTAGCTCTTCTATAAAGGACTATCATATTACAATCTGATCTGCAAGAACATCAAGAACTTTTCCACAACTTTGCCAACTCCAGCTTTCATAACCTCATATCTGACTCACTAAGTTTTCCAAGTCATGAAACTTTCTTTGCTCTTAGTTATACCTATTTTCTACCCCTAAACATCTACCCAAGCCCTCCTTAAATACTAATCATCAGCCACAAGTCGGCTGGATGAAACCCTTAACTCCCAAAACAAATAATTAAATGCCATACAAGTCGGCTTACAAATGTATAAAAACATTTAATTCTACATATTGGCCCAAGACAATGGCTACTAACAATTAATTCATCAAGTCAACTCACAAATCACACAAAACTCCAATCGATAAATCTAAACTACCGAGCAATAGTAAAATTACCGAGGACGCCAAGCATCACCAACCACCAGTATCGACTGAGCATCACAAGCATGACCAAGCAACCATTTCACTAAGTGCCAGAGAATACCGAGTTCCTTTAGTGACTAAGCTTCCTTCAATGACCGAGATTGTCGGTCAAGGATACAACCAAGTAAAAATCGGCCAAAACACAAACACTCCATGTAGTTTACCAAGGACACAAAATGCCCCTGCCTTAACCTTGGATGCCCGTGCATCAATTAGTTGTAATTAAATAAAATTATTAACCTTTGTTAATCTAGTGAATACTTAAAGCAATCAGAAACTCATAACATATATGAACATGGAAGCACAAAAATATTAATACAATGAACACCAAAATTTATGTGGAAACCTAAGATGGGAAAAACCATGGCGAAGCTAATTCTCATGAAAAGAACACTAATTAAGGTGACACTAATCATGTAGTGAATTTAACAAGGGCTCACTATCAGTTTTCTCATTACTAATTGGGCTAGCTACCTAGAAAATAGAAAGGTTCACAGCTAGTACAAATAGGCTCACTTCCAGAATATAAGAAATAAAAATGAATCCACCACTAAAGTCACTATCACTGATAATTAGCAACACACAAAATATATAACAATCAACTACCAGTTGCACCAATTCACATATACATCAATACATAGATCTTACCTTGTCAGATTCGCAATCACTTTGCATATTACTTGCATACAAGCATATCACAAAAAATATAATTATAGCTCTGTTATACCATCCCATGCTAGAAAATAGGTCACACCAAAGCATTCATATGGTGGTAAGGAATTAAATGTGGACCGCCTTTCTCAATACAACATGCTTCACTCATAATAACATACTACACCATCACCAAGATCTTCATAACCAATGGATATGATCTATATGTTTTGATGAAAATAATTGGAATGAAGCACAATGACCACTTTACATATAGGAATCAACCCAAACAAACGAACCACATTATCTTGCAAGATAAATGGGACTAACATAGACATGGATACAGATAAATCTATAAAGCATGTTGGTGCAAGAGCACCTAACAGACTATATGCCTCCATAAGGTGTTGGAAATTTAGCTAAGGGGATATGATAGGGTTGTCATTAATGGAAACATATAGACTCATTTTGGATAGATATATTTTAGCTGAAGTTTGGATAAGGGATACTTGGAAAATTGTCTAAGTATAAGGTAGTTTACAGTGAGCAAATACAGAGATCTATTCAGCGAGATTTAATATTGATAGTTGGAATTTATTGAGCTTCACTACATATAGTATGGACATCATTTATGATGTATACGATCACGCTAAAGGAGATACTATGTTTTGGTTATGATTTCCAAAGGTTTCCTAGGATAACTTGTATATCGCAGAAATAGGGCAAGTTAGAGTATATCAAGTTTTGGCTAACAAGTTACTTTTGATTATAAAATAAAGTTATGAGCTAGTTTGGGATGAAATCCTAGATGTACATCCTAACACGATAGAATGAGATATTAAATTTTTGGTAATGTATGCCTAAGATAAAAGTCGACTAGATAAAGAGAAATGTATAAACGAAGACACTTTGTTTAAGTGAGATGGAAAATTGTATTGTAATGATATGATTGACATATGAACACTTTTTATGTTATGTTTAGATGCAAATTTGATAATTAGAGCAGAGGAGGATAGTTGTATGTTTGATTTTATGTGAGCACCTACAAGGACTAATTAGATATTAAAGATATCTACAGCAGTCAAAGTTTTTAATTGCAAAGTTGTATATGTACTGTATGTGCAGTGAGCACTTTGTATAAATACTAAGATCTATTTTTTGTATTATATAATTGACTCCTCATAGGGTCAAAGGATTTTAAAAGGGCCTATTCCTCTCACAAGGACAGATACACTATACATATATATTAGACTCCTCACAATGGTCAATATCTTTCACAAGATACTTTTGATTAGTGGATCATTTTGTGGGTACCATCCCCACCAGGTTTTTCCCTTTGCCACGGTTTCCCTAGTTAACAGAATATGGTGTTATGTGTTTCATTATATTAGGCTTGATTTTACTTTTCTTTACTTTACTATATGGATGTATAAAGACAGTAAATGATATCCATATTTAATAAGAAATTTGTTTAATCTATATAATTGATTCACCCACCCCCCCCCCCCCCCCCCCCCACTCAGTTATACCAAGGGATCTTTACTTTCTAACAATTAGTATCAGAGAAGTAGATCCTTAAGGGATAAGCCTACCAGCTTGAAAGAGATCACTATGGATTCAGGGAATATTCAGAAAAACCTAGAGGAAACTCTTGAAGAATTAGATCAAGTGAATTAGGAAAAACATAGATTAAAGGACAAGCTAAGAGATGCACAACATTACATTTAGAAGTTAAAATATCAGCTTGAACACTCAAGACAAGAGAAGAAAGAGTTACATGATCAAATCAAATTTTGTAAGTCAGCTAAGGAGGAAAATAAAATCTTAAGACATGGACTTGATGTAATTACTCAGAAGACAAGCAAGACACCTGAAGAGCTAAAAATAGATATGGAATTAAGATCTGAGAATGCAGATCTGAATTTACAACTTATGAAAGTGACATATGAACTTGAAGATTCTAGATTAAAGTTTTCAGAACTTGAGAAGTATAATTATATCATCAAAGGTGAAATTACACAAGCAAAGAAACATATTGAGAAGTTACATTCAAGTGCAGAAAATCTTGATGAAGAAATCATGGCACAAAGACCTAAAGTTGATAAGACAAGAATCAGTTACAATGAAGGAGAATCATCAAAGCAATTTGAAATCACTAAAAATATTAAAGCTAAGTGAAAACCAGATTTGATAAAGAGTGAACCTATTTTGATTGAAGAACCCATTCAAACACCAGAACTAGTAAAACAAGCACAAGATCAGATTGAACCACCTAGAAGGAAATTGAATGGAAAGTGTTTTATATGCAATGAAGTTGGGCATTTAAAGAAGGATTTCACAAGTAAGTATTCTAAACCCCTTTCTGGTTATTGTTATATTTGTTCTAATTTTGGACATAGAGCTAGAGAATGTAGGAAATATAGATATGATAGTAGAATGCATGAAAGTGCTAACATGGTAGGAAGAAGATCAATGGAGGCAAGAAACAAACCTATTATGTGTTACAAATGCAATAATTTTGGACACATTTCTAGAGAATGCAGACTTGAGATAAACCATTTTTGAGCTAGACAAGGAAAAGGTACTTTGACATGTTATGTTTGCAATAAGTTGGGACATACAACAAGATTTTGAAAATTCAATAGAAATAGAAGACCACTGGATAATAGATCACTAGATCCTAGAAGAAACATGAAGAAAAATGAAAGGAATGATCAAAATGTGAGCAGGAATCAAGTGGATGACCTTGAGAAGACCTTTACGAAAGAAAAGTTACCTACAAGCTCAAAGATTTGGACTAAAAAAGAGAAGGATATATCAAAGGTTAAGAAGATAGAAGACTCTCATGAAGAAAAGAAAAACACATTAGATTCTGATGAGAAATGCACCTTGAACTGAAAATATTGAACCTTATAGGGGTAAGCATGTCAAAATATCACAAAACCCCTTATTAGTTTAATAGTATTCCACACAGTTGGGAACACCTTGGAATAGACTAAAGGAAGCTATAGTAAATCGTGAAGAAAATAATATTCACATATATGATTGCACTGAAGAATGGAAGGCTACTGGCTTAAGGAAATAGATTTTTTTGTTTGAGCAATTAATGCAGATTCAAATGTTTCGTAAATATAAGGATGTTGATCAATGGATTTACTCACAATTTGCACTTAGAGAGATTGAAAGCGCAAAGGACTTAAATATTTCAAGTTTGGTTGAAGCAATATCAAGCGTATTATCAAGAAACCCTAGCACAAGCAAAAAAAGGTATATATCACTCTTGTAAGCTTAACCTAGACACAATTTCAAGAAAAGAGCTATTACTCCATATTTGGATGATCCGAGGGGAGACTTCTCGCAAAAATCCCTAGCAATGTGTTATATGTAGAGAATACCTGGACATACATACATTGCAAGATTGAAACAATAGGCTACAATGAGATATATGAGGATATGGACAATGTTTACAACCTACATGATGGAACATACAAACAAGGCTTTGAACATCTAGGGCAGATTGACTTAATGAAGTAGATATTTCATGTTAATTTTGACAAGGAGGAATGGATAAGGATTATACTAAGTAGGTTCCAAAATGATAAACTCTAGATTAGAGATCAACCTATAGAATTAACAGATGAAATCATTCACAATCTAACTGGCCTAAGCATGACTAGAATCAATCCTATATCATAAAAACAAGTTAAAAATCTTGTGGAAAAGAACACAGAAGTAGATTATTATGGAAGAGGCATGAAAGTTCACACCATAAAACAAATAGATGTGAGATTGTTGAGTAAGATCTTAGGTTATAAGATGGTTTACACCTCTAAACCAAATTCAATTTCTACGAGCTTTGTTCATGAATCCTATAAGATGGTAATTGACAAAGAAAATGTGAATCTTAGTGAAATATTCAGAAACCAACTGATTGATAATGTTAGGAGAATCAAACAAGATAAGTATACACCATTTAGTATTGGATCATACCTTCAATACTCACTTTTCTAGCTTACCAAAATATTCCCACAATGCTTGCATCTAAATGGAATTCAGATAGATGCATAATGGAGAAAGTCAGTAACTATTACAGAAAGAAACCTAAGGAAAGAATTGAAAGTGATGTTACCAGAATGATGAAAGCATTCCAAAATCATATGAAACAGAGATTTAGAATTTCACCTTCAATAGTCGACAAATATAAGAATGAAATTTTCATTATGGCCGAGACTAATAGCACATTTTTGGAAGAAATTGAACCTAGAATTCACTTTATTAAACCTTTGGAGTATGAAGTATCTAATGATTTATTGATAGAATGCATTGTTACTTTATTAAAAAGATGAGGACAGTCCTAGATGGGGGACTTTTGAGGAAAGGTTTAATGAAATTAAAGGACAAGAAGAACACTCTACAGTAAAGAAGAAGGTAGATAAAATCATGGACAAGATAGCTAAGGAGTCAAGAATGTCTAAAGAAGAAAGGAAGCACACAAAACATTTTGTGAAGTTAATGAGTGAAGGAGGATCACATATATTATATGTTCAACCTATTAGAGTAGTAGGACCTTCACAACTATCCACACCGACAACACCATTACCAATATCAAGTACACCATATGTTGAGAAATTCATGTACAACCAAGCCCATCATCATCACCAATCATAAAGAGGTCAACAAGAATATCTCCTATAGCTAAAGGAGTGAAAGTCAAAATAGAACCAGATATTACCTCTCCCAGAAGACCTAAGAGACAAAAGGCTATGGTACAAAAAGCCACATCAAAGAAGACTAAGGTAGTTCACACTGAGGACTAAGATGAAGAAGAATCAAAAGAAGAGGAAGAGAATTTTGAATAGAAAATTGAATGAGTCAAAGAAGATAAGAAGAAATAAATCATCGCATAATAGAAGACACCTTCTACTAGCATAAGGAAAGGTTGGAAACCTCATCTTGGGAGACTGAATAATATAATACACAAACAAGGTAATCTTGATCAATTGAAATTATTTGATAGATATAATCTTAATCAGAAGACAACCTTAAAAATCACAGTGTTGACATATCTTTTGGAATACAAAAGAGCACTCATAGAAATTTAGGGCAGCATACCTAAAGAACTATGTGACAAATTAGAATTAAGGAATGATAGAGCAAAGGAAGAGGATTTAAAGTTAAGAAATGATATATTAAGGAAACTCAGTCTCAATATTTTTGAAGATCAATTGAAAAAGGTACTTTGCATCATGGATAATTCCCCGAGAAGAAAGAAAAGAATGAATCTATTCATGTTGGGAAAATATATTTAAATCACCAGAGAGACAGAAAAAATAGCTAAAGATGCATTGAAGAAGTTAGTTGAAGATTCAATTCAAATTCCTACAAAAGATGAGCATCCAAGTACTAGTATTAAACGAGATTTAATTATTGAAGGATTTAAAATTACATTGGACCTTGTCAATGATAAAGTGGACCCATTTCAAGATCAAGCACATGATGTTGAAAATTTGGGCAGGGATATGCTAATCAGTGAACCTAACCAGTAGGAAAAGCATAATAAAGAGAAAGAAGATACTCAACAAGGTGAGGTACAACAACAACCAGCTTCATAGATCACTCAAAAACCCTTTACCACACCTCCCACAGTATAAAAATAGTCAGAGATACAAGATGAAAGTACAAAACAAAAGAAGGAAGAAATAGAGCAAGCAAAGAAAATCATTCTAGTGTAATCAAATAAAGGTAAAGAGAAAGTAGATACATCTTCATCACATGATGATCTTTCATATCTACTCAAAGGAATGACAGATCCACTAGAGTATATGCAATTATCAACACTTTCATTTTCAAAAGGAATTGAGGAAACAAAAAGAAAAATAGAACTTGTAGACAAATGTGTAAATCTAGCACTTGATAGGCTATAGAAAAAATTACCATACCAAATTGATTTTGTTTAGTATGAGAAGGAGAATAAATTAGAAAAAGTTACTGAAGAATT
Source organism: Chamaecyparis obtusa (assembly GCA_027943335.1). Lineage (NCBI taxonomy): Eukaryota > Viridiplantae > Streptophyta > Pinopsida > Cupressales > Cupressaceae > Chamaecyparis > Chamaecyparis obtusa. Next base: position 463,282 of record BSBK01003341.1, on the reverse strand, counting down.
TGATGCACAATTTTCTTCACTAAAATAAACAGCAAAGACAACCTCGCAAACATAATATGAATCACACTTGTTCAATAAGCTAAATGAGAACATCAAGAAAGAATCGGAACATTTAGGCAAATGCATAAAATATATAAGATTTAGAATCTTAGAAGAGAAATATATCTTTTTTGAATGTGCAAGGGCACACAAAGACATTTTCAGAACAATGGAGACCATTGCAGCCAATGAAAAGGAAATCAATGATATGGATGAGAATATAAAGAACAATGAGGTATGGATAATTGATGAGGAAAACAAGTTAAACCAAGCATATGAAGAGTTAACTACTCTCCATTAGTTAACTACTCTCCATCAGAACAAGGACATGCTATTAAAGAGACTCGGCCTATTTAGAAGCCAATTATTTATAAAAATTGATCTATTGCGGAAAGAACTTGATGACTTGATAGTAGAAAGGATACCTTTTGGGAAATTTCAGTTTATAAATCTGACAGGAGCAGAAGTGACAACATATAGACTGTGTGGATCACTTGGAAAAGGGTTAATAATGAAGAACTCTTGGGATATAGAATTTACAAATTTGAAGATCAGATTTGTGGATTGTATGCAACTGATGGGCCTCATTTAGCCACCACCCCAAATCTCACGGCCTTGAAGGATGAAGGTAAGAAGCAAAATTTTGTTATGTATATACACCTTTTTACCCTACCTTTATCATTGATTTCAAAGGGGGAGAAGTAGACAAAAAAATGTATAAGGAAATGTATAGGAGTATATAGAAAGGGGGAGTACACTATGTATAAGATGGTAAACACATAGACGATCCACAAAGTTTTCACATAAAATTTTCACTGGCCAATTTTGAAGATTTTGATAACTATGCTTACTTAGCTAATTTTTCATATGTTGCCATCAATGCCAAAGGGGGAGATTGTTGGAAATTTGGCTAAGGGGATATGATAGGGTTGTCATTAATGGAAACATATAGACTCATTTTGGATAAATATGTTTTAGCTGAAGTTTGGATAAGGGATACTTAGAAAATTGTCTAAGTATAAGGCAGTTTACAATGAGCAGATACAGACATCTATTCAGAAAGATTTACTATGTTTAGGTTATGATTTCCAATTTTTTCCTAAGATGGCTTGTATATCGTAGAAATGCGGCAAGTTAGAATATATCAATTTTTGGCTAACAAGTTACTTTTGATTGTAAAATAAAGTTATGAACTATTTTGGGACGACATCCTAGATGTCCATCCTAACACAGCAAAATGAGATATTAAAGTTTTGGTAATGTATGCTTAAGATAAAAGCCATCTAGATAAAGAGAATGGTATAAAAGAAGACACTTTGTTTAAGTGAGATGGAAAATTGTATTGTAATGATATGATTAACATATGCACACTTTGTATGTTATGTGTAGATGTGAATTTGATCATTAGAGAAGAGAAGGACAGTTGTATGTTTGATTTTATGCGAGCACCTACAAGGACTGATTAGATATTAAATATATCAATAGTAGTCAAGTTTTTTATTGCGAACTTGTATATGTACTGTATGTGCAGTGAGCACTTTGTATAAACAGTAAGATCCATTTTTTGTAATATATAATTGAATCCTCACAGGGTCAAAGGCTTTTAACATGGCCTAGTCCTCTCACAAGGAAAGATACACTATACAGATGTAATAGACTCCTCACAGGGTCAATATCTTTCACAAGATACTTTTTTATTAGTGGATCATTTTGTGGGTACCATCTCCACTGAGGTTTTCCCTTGGCCAGGGTTTCCCTAGTTAACAAAATATGGTGTTATGTGTTTCATTATGTTAAGCTTGATTTTACTTTTCAGTACTTTAATATATGCATGTATAAAGATAGTAAATGATATCCATAGTTGGAAAAAAAGTTATTTAATCTATATAATTGATTCCACCCACCCCCCCCCCCCCTCAGTTATACCAAGGGATCTTTACTTTCTAACTGTAATATGAAAAATATGATTCTTCACCTATCTATAAGGTATGGAAATATGTAATGGAAAATGTTATGGACATACAAACTTAATAAAACAAGATTACTTATCCTGAAAAGAGACAGATTCTGAAATCACTATTTTTGGATGTCTCTATTCAGCTTCGGGAGATTCTGCAACCTAATCCGACCTGGAAATGTAGAGATGGAGAAAACCCAAAAAACTTTTGTCTTTTGGAGCAAGGTTGACCTTGACCTCAGGATCGGGGTAAGATCTTACACTGGGGTACAATCTTGACCCCCACTGAAAGTTGTCCTTGACTTGAAATAGCTCCAATGGAAATTTTGTTCTTGGATACTGGAAGTTTGCCGAAAAGTGTATCCAGATCTGCTTTGATATTCATGGTCCCACACCTATACCTATAGGAAAAAGGGTATTTGTTGTTGGGATGAGGGGTTTCCCTTAGTCAAACCCCAGTTTTGGAATCGGCCTTAATAATGGAATTGAAATAGAGAATGCTAGCAAGTAGTAGAAGTAGATCTAACAACGAAGCTATGATATTCAATGCATATGCAATTGTATTTGAAATGTAAACAAGTATGTTGATATGAAATCTTGGACTCAACACTAAAAACTATAAATCTAAATCAAAACCTCCATGATTGTATGCTTGGAATCCACCTTGAGGGAAGAATGAATGGATCTTGAAGATGAACAAATGATCTTGAAGGAATATCACACCACCATGATGGATAGATCTAGGGTTTGAATTATGAATCTTGAATGCTTGAACCAAATTCCTTCAAAGGCTTGAATGCTTGAATCCTTGATCTTCAATGGAGAACTTGAATGCTTGAATGAATGATAATGGCTTGAAGGCTTCCTTGATTGAAAATTATTACTTGATTGTGAATGTCTCCTTGAGAGTGATCTCATGAAGTTGCTTGTGTTGAAATGAGAGGAGGAAGGCTTCCTTTTATACTCGTCTAGGGCACAAACTTCTAGAGAGACCAACATAGGAGAATTAAATTCCAATTAAGCCTTAACCCCTATAAATAGACCTAGATTAAATATAATTTAAGATTTTACCATTTCAAAATCTGAAACAGCTGACCCGAAAGTGAGAAAACAAATCTTTCCTAAACCCAACACCCGAAAATCATGGAATCTTGAAATTTGGACCTTGGGTCAAGGTCAAGGTCAACTTTGACCTAGGTTAGAGTCAATGTCAACTTTGACCTAGGTTAGATTTGAGGTCAACCTTGACCTAGAAGTTTGACCTTGACCCTGAAGTCAGATCTAAGGATCTCAGTCCAAAATGCTAGAAAAGTGCAGAAAGAGGGTGGAAAAAGGGGCAGAGTGAGAAGAAAAGCCAAATTCAAGCCAAGGACCTACCCGAGGAATTTGACATGACCCCACACTACCTACTTGGTGGGCTAAACCAGTCTTAAATGGAAGTGCTTCCATTTTCTGATGATACATTTAGCCCCTGCTTTAGCAAGAGTATGGATTCGATCCAAACTCTTGGTAAAGGAGAAGAAAGAAGAGATCCAAGTGGATTCGCAATGAAGCAAAATAACACTTAGCTAAGGATGAAAGACCCTAGACTAAGGATTCTAACTCAGCATACATGCATAAGGGTGAAAAGAAAAAACTAAAAGACACAAAAGGGAGGGGTTAGTACTAAAACAAACCCAAATCAACTAGTAGATGAAACCTTGCTAAGAAATGCTTCCTATACTAATATCATATTCGGAAAGATATCATAAAAGAATAAATGATTACATAAGAAAGATAAGAGAAACACTATAAATAACATAGTTTCATGATCCATTCCTACTAGCATGAGCAAAAGAGAGAAGAGAGAAAGTGATTACCTCACCCAGTAAGATGCCCACCTTACCGTGAATCACCAAGGAGGGAGAGCCAAATAGGTGGCCAAACCTAATAGTTCACCCATAATCTGTACCTTGAAATTTTAATGCATCTTTTGATGACTTCTGGAATACCCATAGATCCACCTTCTTGTATCACCATGGAATATAAAATGTGTGTCTCCTCAGGATTTAGAAACTTATGTGTGTTACCTTCAAAAGATTTAACATATTTGAAAATTGAAAAATGTGTGTCTCTTCAAGATTTAGAAACCTATGTGCGTTACCTTCAAAGGATTTAGCATATAAATGAAAAACTATAGTACAATGGACACCCTATATATGCCCCTCTCCTTATCGTGACTTTCTAATAGACATTATAAGGAAGAAAAAGAGGATACCTACTGAATAAGGTGAAAATGGAAACATAGTAACACACATAACATTCATCACCTATTCATTTAGAAAGGATGTTTAGAAGTTGTAATAGCATAAATAGATCTGAAAATGCTTGGAAATTAATTAGATCAAAGTACATACCTCATCATGATATTAATCTAGAAATACCTATTTTCTAAAGTCCGTATGAAGTTTTAGAAGATTTTGTCACCTGTCCTGGACTGGAAATGTCGAGGCGAACAAAACCCCAAAAAAATTTCCCCAAATTCAATCAGGTCGACTTTGACCTTTTAAAAGGTCAAAGACCACATTTTTATTCCCAAGTCTGATTCTGATTCTGTTCACATATCCTGAAAGTTCAATGAAAAGGGTACTCCAATCTGTCCTCTGATTCCTGAAATAGCACCTGCAGATATCTGAAAAAGGGGTTTTGGGGGTGGCTATATAGGGTTTTGCCTTAGTCAAACCCCCATTTTTGTGAATCCCACCTCCATGAATAGCTCATTGAAATAGTGTGTGTGTGTGTGTGTGTATTGAAAGTGTAAAGCTAAGATATAATCCTCTAGATTAGAACCTAGCATGAATATGTATGAAATAACAATGCATAGATTTGAATGTGATAGAAAATCATACCAAGCCCCCAAGGCTAAAGTACTTCTACCATTCTCACAATCCGTAGTTGTTACTCCATGTTTGAATGCTTGAAATGTTGATGATGATGGATCAAGGAAGAATGATTCTCTCTTGCTCCAAATATGAATGCTTGAAGATGCTTGAAGACTTGAAATGCTTGCTTGAACACCTGGAGAACTTGAGAGCTTGATTGCTTGAGATGAGATGTGAAAATGAGAGAGGAAGGCCTCCTTTTATAGTGAATTAGGTCACACTCCTCTAGAAGGGCCACCTTGGATAATTAAATCTCAATTAGGTCCTAACCTTTAGAGAATGGATCTAAATTAAATGTAATTAAAGGATTTACCATTTCAGAGCCTGAAATAGCTAACTCAGAGGCGGGAAATTAATAATCCTAAAAGCTAAATTAGCCGGAATTAAAAATTTGGAATCCTAGTAGGATGAGGTCAAGGTTGAGGTCGACCCTAACCTAGTCAGGGTTGAGGTCGACCTTGACTAGAAACCCTAACTTTTGCCAGGATGCAGTTTAAAGGCCCTGAGAATGCCCAAAAACTTAGAAATGAAGTCTAATGAGAATATAATGTCTATGATAGATAAAAGATCATGTGATTGACATGATGAAGGCTAGGAGGACCCATTTCTATATCCTACCTAGAAATTAGAGTCATAGAAGAGGGGAATTAAGGAGAATCCTCAGGATCCTAACCCTAATTTCACCCAGGACATACAAATGCATCCTAAATGCAGGTTTATCATGATAAATGCACCAAAAGAGGTGCTAAACCTATCCAAATGGAAGTGCTTCCATTTTAAGATGATACATTTAGCCCCCACTTTATATTAGATATGACACTACATGAATATGCAAACTAAAGTAAGAAAATATCATAAAGATGAAAAAGGATATAGCCAAGTCCTCGATGTAAAGATCTTGCAGAAAACCATTAGAACCTGCAATACACCAAGTTAATGAAAATCTATAATCACCTAGAGCTTTCTATATGATAATTTGAGAAGTATATAGAGCCCCTTATGCCCCCCCTGTTTTGGCTTTCTACATTGGAAGGGTGAAATAGGGTGATAAGAAAACTCTAGACACTGGATATGCAGAGTGTTGAAAAGTTCATTCCTAAACCTATTAGAAGGATTCCTACCCTTCCTAAACTAGTTCAAGGATTTAGATATCTGAATCACGATTCCAATGCCACTAACGGCATGGAAAATGAAGTTATCTAACTCAAGTTATGATGAAAAGAATGAATGTCTATCGAAATGTATAAAAGGGAATTCTTACCCTAATCCTAATTTTAAACCTATAAAAGAGATGAAAAAGGTAATACTTACTCATTCTTACCATTTACAGATTCAAAATTAGAAGCAAGATGCCAAGAAGAGAGGAACTACAAGCGACATGCCTGGAGACTATGAGACACCGTCTAGCTACCGGACGAGCACTCCTTGAGGTGAGATTTTTTTTGAATTCATGTTTTTGCTAAGCCAAGTCAATTTTACCCCTTGGAGGTTGACCCTGACCCAATTAGGTTGACCTTGACCCATTTAGGTTGACCTCGACCCAAAAAGGTTGACCTTGACACATAAAAGTTGACCCCAACCCAGTAAAGTTGACCTTGACCTAACTGAGGTCAACTTTGACCTAGATTAATGGTACTTTCAAATTTGATGATGCAGATGACTGATATGATGCTGGTTTGTGATTGCAGGACCTCATCTGCTTTTGAGAGCATCCCTTTGGGAAACTACTAGTGTAGGTCAAGGAGAGACTATCCAATTTGGATGATGAGGGTTTACAACTGCTGAGGGATGTAGGACTATATTGGGTATCATTCCTTCCATAGATCAAGCTGCATCAAGAGATGTTATCCACACTAATAGAGAGATTACATGCTCCTTCCATCTTCCTACCGGAAAGATTATAGTGACATTAGAAGATGTATATAGGATTATGAGACTTCCGGTCTAAGGAGAGTCTATCAGACCCAGGACACATAGAAGTTGGGAGGAGATTCATGCAGATATAGAGTACTGTACAAGTGGGCGTCCAGTGATGTGGACTCACTCAGATCACATCTCACTATCATCCATAGTATCAGGTCATACTCCCTTAGTACGAAAGGTGATGCTATGTATAGTAGCCTTGGTTGTGTTGCCCAACTCAAAGGGTACTGTATTTTGTTCACCTATGACTCATTTGATTCAGAGGATGGAGAGAGAGAAGACTGTGTTCTCATGGGGTCACAGCATGCTCTGTCAGCTATACCATGAGTTGAGTCAGCTGGTGAGGTATCAGCGAGAGAGTTTATCAACTTGCACCATTCTACAGATTTGGATTTTTGAGCACTTCACATGTACACGTCCATAGGGAGTGCCAGTGATGGTAGATGTGAGTACGACAAGAGCCTTTGCATATCCCATGAGAGATGTCTAGCAACTTGTAGATATGCTCTACTGGAGAGTACATCTTGACTGTATTGCCAGTGCTGTTATGATATGGAGACCCTACTGCCAGATGACAGAGTGGCCAGACACCTAATTCTAGATGAGACACTCTCAGCAGCGTAAGCTGCTAGAGGTTCACTAGAGCCATATAGTGATGCCATATTATTATGATCAAGTGATGAGACAGTTTGGCCTACTACAAGAAGTCCCTAAGGTAGTACCTCGCTATGTGCATCTGATGAGATACCATTAGAGACCCAGTGCCATGCGCTGACCTTCAGCGGAAAACATAGAGGATAGTGATGCAGAGGAGACAGAGGATATTGAGATACCATCAGATGTATCCTATGCAAGTGTTAGCTGAGATTACATCTAGTACTAGAGCTTAGAGGGGACCCACCCTATCTTCCCCAAGGATTATCCTAGAGGTGATCCAGACTTTAGATAGAGGACACACTAGGATAGTGCAAACAGCGGGGAAGATGAGGATATCAGAAATGAGGAGGAGCACATCTTTGAGGGGGAACTAATGGAGGAGGAGGAGAGAATAGATGATAGAGCTGAGGACATGCCCCCAGCGAGTGATATAGGTGCAGATATACCTATCACTCCTGCATCACCACTGAATCATGATGGCTCTCGCAGCCTCACACAAAGACACCACCATCGCGGCCTAGACATAGCAAACGTGGAGAGAGTAGTCGCTCCATGCCTCCACCATCTAGACACTTTAGTGATGTCCAAGAGGGAGACCCAGGTATGGACTATGAATTTTTTATTAAAAAAATGATTTTATGAAAAATAAATATGATATTAGCATGATAAAAGTATGTTTCCTCTACATCTAGCATAGTGGAATGAAGGAATTTTGTATCTGAGGTTCTCAAGGATAACATTATTTTGTACCAACTTCCAGCTGATGAGCGAGAGTCTTCCATTGGGCATAGAGATCCAGGTAGACATGCTGATATCTTCGTATGCATCCCGTGGGAGTTGAGGATGTGCAGAGAAAGGGAGGAGAAGATGATGGAAGAGATACAGAGTCTCTGAGAATGTGTTCAGGCCATGAGCATATCTAGGAGCCATGCACAGACACACAAATCTTCATCTTCCTATCATAGAGCAGAGAGATCTAGGAGTCATCGACCATCAAAGCAGCATAGTGATAGGCATAGTGATAGATAGGGCCATTGGCCTCATATGTATCAGAACTTTGAAAAACTATGTATTGTTGATAAATGAAAAACTTTCTTTACTGATTAGTTCTATACTTGATTACTATGTTTTCATCAATATAAAACTTAATTGAAAGAAAGAAATAAAGAAAGTGCATAAACATATTCAATATGTAATTTTTACTAAAACTACATAACTTATAAAAGAAATCATTATAAGGAACACATAAATGCACATGGAAAAAATGAGATTAAGGGTAATAACATTTAAGATGCATAATATTAATGGGTTCCTTAAAAGAAACACCATCCATATCAACAAGTTTGTAAGCACTCAAACCAAAGTTTTCAATAACAACAAAAGGTCCAAGCCAATTAGGGCTAAATTTTCCTTTTTCACCCAGTAAAGCATTCACATTTTGTTGATTCTCATAAAGAACTAAATCACTAACTGCAAATGTTCATTCAATGACCTTATGATTATATTGTTTCTGGAGAGATTTATGATAAGATTTTATATGTTCTAATGCATGTATTCATTGTTCATCCAACATTTCTAATTCTTGTAAACGTTTTTCATGAAAAGTATCTTTATCAATTATCCCATGAAATGAAACACGTAAGGATGGTATTTCCAGTTCCAAAGGCATAATAGCATCAGTGCCATAAACAAGATTATAAGGAGAAGTACCTGTAGCAATACGAACACTAGTCCTATAGGCCCATAAAGCGTAAGTTAGTTGAGAATGCTAGTCTTTGGCATGCTTACTAACTATTTTTCACAAAATTTGTTCAATAATTTTATTCGATGCTTTAGCTTGTCCATTAGATTGAGGACAATAAGGAGTTGAAAATCTATGTTGAATCCTATATTTCTCCAAGAATTTCACAGTGTCTTTATTCATAAAAGATGTTCCATTATCTAAAACTATTGTCGAAGGAATACCAAATCTTGCTATAATATTATTAAGGATGAAATCACAAATAACATATGATGTTGTAGAATGAAGAGGGATAGCTTCAACCCATTTTGTGAAATAATCTGTAGCGGTGAGAATGTAAGTATTCCCTTGAGAAGAAGTTGGTGAGATTTTTCCGATAAGATCAAAACCCCAAATACTAAAAGGCCATGGAGAAACTTGATTACGAAGCTCATGAGAAGAAGCATGAATCAAATTACTATGTTGTTGACATTGAGGGCATTTTTTAACAAACATGAAAGAATCTTGTTCCATAGTTTTCCAATAATACCCCATTCGAAGTAATTTATGAACTAAAGATTTTCCACCAAAGTGTCCCCCACAAGAACCAGAATGAGCTTCTGCTAAAGCTACCAAAATCTCGGTTCTATGGAGACACCATAATAATAAACCTTTGTAAGAGAATTTGTATAGCGCATCTCCTAAAATGATATAGCGCACTACAAGTTTTCTAATGCGATTACGCATGTTCCTTGTTGTTGATTCAGGAAAAGTACCATCCTTCAAAAAATGAAAAATGTGTGAATACCATTCATCCAAATGCAAGTTGAAACAATCAGAAGTAATCTTATCAGAAATTGCAGTGCTTTTAAGAGTTTGTATTGTAAATTGGAAATTTTCAGCATTGTTCTCAAGACAAACCAAGGATGCTACACTTGCCATAGCATCTGCGTGTCAATTATCTTTCCTTGGTAATGTCTGGATTGTGTAAGAGGAAAATTGTGAAAGGACATCAAGAGCTAAATCTCTACACTGTGTCATTCTATTGTTTTTAGTCTGATATCCACCTTCAATTTTTTCAACTATCAATTGTGAATCTCCATATATATGTAAATATTTGATATTGAGGGATGAAGTGGCTCGTAAGCCAGCTATAAGAGCTTCATATTCCGCAATGTTATTAGTACAAGGAAAGGTCAATTTATATGATAAAGGGATGGGCTTCTTTGTAGGGGGAATCAAGATGATACCCACACCAGATCCTATCTTACACTTAGACCCATCAAAATATAATTCCCAAATATCATCCTATTGAATAGCTAAAATATTGTCATCAGGAAATTTGATAGGAGTAGAACCTTCAACAAAGTGAGGACAAGGAACTTTAGCTAAATGATCTGTCAACACTTGTCCCTTAATTGATTTCTAAAGAATAAAATTAAGATCAAATTTAGTAAGTAACATTACCCATTTTGCCAAGTGGCCTGAGAGATCAGTTTGTGAGAAAAGATGTTTTAAGGGATCAAATTTGACAATCACATTAACTTCAGCATTTATGAGCTAATGCCTAAGTTTTTGACATGCATAAACAATCACTAAGCATTGTCTTTCTAGAGGTGTGTATCTTGTTTCATAATCCAATAAAGTTTGACTGATGTAATATACAGGCCTTTCATTACCATTGTCATCAATTTGAGCTAATAATGCACTCACAGCTTGTTAGGTTGCTGAAGTGTATAATTGAAAAGGTTTATCAAACTGAGTAGGGTACAAGATAGGAGGATTTGCAAGATACTCCTTAAATTGCACAAAAGTATATTTACAGTCCTCATTCCAAGAGAAAGTGGCATCCTTTCTAAGCAAGGAAGTAAAAGGGATCGTTTGGTCTGCCAAGTTAGAAATAAAGCGACGGATAGCTTGTATCTTTCCTTGCAAACTTCGTAATTGAGAAATATTTTTAGGAGGAAGCATATTAACAGTGGCATCAATCTTTTCAGTGTCAACCTCTATGCCTCGCTTAGAGATTATAAATCCTAATGATTTACCAGAATCAACTCCAAAGACACGCTTCTTAGGATTCAATCTCATATTATAACTTCAAATTCTTTCAAATATCTGTCATAAAATAGTAACATGATCTTCTCTTTGTATGGATTTTTCCAAGATGTCATCGACATAATCTTCAAGAATCTTATGGATGTAATCATGAAAAATCAAAGTCATAGCCCGTTGATAGGTTGCTCCTACATTTTTTAATCCAAAGGGCATCATGACCCAAAAAAAGGTTCCCCAAGGTGTTATAAATGCAGTTTTAAATTGATCTTCAGGATGGAAAAAAATTTGATTATATCCTGAAAAGCCATCCATAAAGGATAACAGAGCATGGCCCGCTATAGAATCCACAATCATATCGATATTAGGTAACAGGAAATCATCTTTCAAGGATGCCTTATTTAAATCTCAAAAATCGGTGCACATCCTTATCTTATTTTCTCCTTTTGACACAGGCACAATGTTTGAAATCCAATCAGAATAATCAATAGAATGGATAAATCCGAAATCCAATAGTTTTTCAATTTCACCTTTAACTAACAAAGCAATTCACGGATTCATCTTTCAAATTTTTTTTTTTACAAGTTTCATATTTGGTTTTAGAACAATGTTATGAGTCACTATCTTAGAATCTATACTCAGCATATCAGAGTATGTCCAAGAAAAAATATCCTTAAATTCAAGCAAAAGGGAAACCAACTGATCACGTTCATCCTGATTCAAACATTTCCCAATTTTTATCAACCTTTCAGAGTTATTTTCATCCATTTGAATATCAATAGTCTCAGTGATTAATAAATCACTTCTTATCGAAGAATCCATCGGTAAAGGAGCAATATCTTGTTCTTCATGTTCTCCAAAATAAGCATCAGTTTTTAAACAATAAGGCTTTCCTCACTTATGATGAAACTTAGGTAAGTCCTCATAAACCCCTAAATATCCCATTAAAGCCTCTTCTTTAGGGAAAATATCCAAAGAGGGTTGTTGATTAAGATCAAGAAGCAATGGGTTAACCAACTTCAACTGTCCACTGCAAATATGATTAACATTAAGAGGAAAAGTAGAGGGTTGTCGGTAAGGATTAAATCCTAATCCATATGTATGGTCATAGATTTCATTATCCAACGGTACTTGTATACCTTGTTCATATTTACCACATCCTTTCCCATTAAATCCCAATTTCTTAAGCAAATGATAACCAGGACCATATCGATCAGTCATATCAGAAGAAGTCCAAGGAGCGGCGTATGTCACAATATCATAACATTCAGGCTTTATAGTATCAAGTGTTTCATTACGTGAAGCAGCAACAAAATTACTTTTTAATTCTTCAAATAATGGAGAAGAAATAAAAACCTTTTTCTCAAATTCATTATGTTGCTTCATAAAGTCTAAATCAAAGACCTTATATTTGCTAATAAATGTGGGATTAAAATCCAATGTGCCCCAATCATCTTCAGTCAAGGTAGAGGAAGAAGGTCGATCTTCTTGTTGTTGAATTTCAAGTTGTTTTATCTCAGATTGTTGTATTGGTGATTGTTTTTCAATCTCTTTACTAGGTTGAATAGGTTTAGAGATTTTAGCATATTTTGCGTTTAAGCAAGGATTTGGAGCATCATTCGCATGTAATGTATACATTAGATTGTTATAGATGAATCGAACCTTGTGATGGAGAGTAGAAGGAACTGCATGCATAGTATGTAACCACGGTCTTCCTAAGAGAAGGTTATAGTTAAGTGGTCCAGGCATAACATGGATAGGAGTATGTAGAATAACTGGACCTGCCTTAACAGGTAAGGTAATAATACCCAAAGTTCTTTTCGCAATATTATCAAATCCGCGTATAGGAACATTATCAAGTTGAATGGTAGATAAATCAGCCTTAATTGCTTTGAGCATGTCCATGCTACAAACATTAAGTCCAGATCCATTATCAATTAAGGTTCTTCGAATGATACTCTTATTAATAGAGACAGCCACCATAAGAGCATCATATTGATTTTGCACCTCTAATGAAGGTAAATCATCATCAAAAAACACAATAGGAGGTACAGAAGGCATAGCATGCATACAATCCAAAATTGAATGAATGTTTTCTTAATTAGGAGGCATAGTAGGAAGAGTGGATAAAGCCTTTTGCAAAGCCTCATAATATGTCAGGGATGTTTGAAGTAATTCCCATAGAGATATTTTGGTAGGAGTAGCATGTAATTGATCAACTAAGTTGTACTCCTTAAAGGTAGAAGGATACCTAGGTGCTTGGGGAAGCGTAGGTAAAGAAACTAGAACAGTAGGCTGAGGATTATTCCATGTGCGATAAGCATGTGAAAGGGAATCAGTGTTATCAAAGAAATCCAATGGATCTCTAGGTTTACCCTTAACTATTATAGGAGGACATCCTTTTACTATGATCAAGGGTTTAGGAAATATCATTTTTGGTTTATCAATGTTGCAAATAGTGGGACATGAAGGTAACCATGCACACACCCTATGGTAAAGGTCAATTGGAGAGGTTGTGGAGGAGAGTGAAATAGGAATAGGATCCATGGAGACCATATTCAAACCATTTTCATCCTCACTACCATGTTCCTCATTAGGGATTCTATCCTCTTGTATAATAAAAGCATCATCAAAGTACTCAAAACAAGAATCATACATGTTGAATACAAAGAAATTACTAAAAGCATGAAAAATAGAAATATTTTTGTATCTTTAAAGGAATTTTGCAATTTTTTTGTATTTTTGAAATATAAATGCAAGAAAGAAATCTACAAGATTTAAATCTAACACCATAAAAGAAAGAGTTGTCGTAAACGGGTTCACCAAAATGAATAAGGTGAAAATGGAAACATAGTAACACACATAACATTCATCACCTATTCATTTAGAAAGGATGTTTAGAAGTTGTAATAGCATAAATAGATCTGAAAATGCTTGGAAATTAATTAGACCAAAGTACATACCTCATCATGATATTAATCTAGAAATACCTATTTTCTAAAGTCTATATGAAGTTTTGAAAGATTTTGTCACCTATTCTAGACTAGAAATGTCGAGGCGAACAAAACCCAGAAATCTTTTCCCCAGATTCACTCAGGTCGACTTTGACCTTTTAAAAGGTCAAAGACCACATTTTTATTCCCAAGTCCGATTCCAATTCTGTTCACAGATCCTGAAATTTCAGCGAAAAGGGTACTCCAATCTGTCCTCTGATTCCCAAAACAGCACCTGCAGATATCTAAAAAAGGGGTTTTTAGGGTGGCTATATAGGGTTTTGCCTTAGTCAAACCCCTATTTTGGTGATTCCCACCTCCATGAATAGCCGATTGAAATAGTATGTGTGTGTGTGTGTATTGAAAGTGTAAAGCAAAGATCTAATCCTCTAGATTAAATCCTAGCATGAATATGTATGAAATAACAATGCATAGATTTGAATGTGATAGAAAATCATACCAAGCCCCCAAGGCTAAAGTACTTCTACCATTCTCACAATCTACAGTTGTTACTCCATGTTTGAATGCTTGAAATGTTGATGATGATGGATCAAGGAAGAATGATTCTCTCTTGCTCCAACTATGAATGCTTGAAGATGCTTGAAGACTTGAAATGCTTGCTTGAACACCTTGAGAACTTGAGAGCTTGATTTCTTGAGATGAGATGTGAAAATGAGAGAGGAAGGCCTCCTTTTATAGTGAATTAGGTCACACTCCTCTAGATGGGCCACCTTGGAGAATTAAATCTCAATTAGGTCCTAACCTTTAGAGAAAGGATCTAAATTCAATGTAATTAAAGGATTTACCGTTTCAGAGCCCGAAACAGCTAACCTAGAGGCGGGAAATTAATAATCCCAAAAGCTAAATTAGCAGGAATTAAAAATTTGAAATCTTGGCAGGATGAGGTCAGTGTCGATGTCAACCTTGACTAGAAACCCTAACTTTTGCCAGGATGCAGTTTAAAGGCCCCGAGAATGCCCAAAAACTTAGAAATGAAGTCTGATGAGAATAGAATGTCTGTGATAGATAAAAGATCATGT
Source organism: Chamaecyparis obtusa (assembly GCA_027943335.1). Classification (NCBI taxonomy): domain Eukaryota; kingdom Viridiplantae; phylum Streptophyta; class Pinopsida; order Cupressales; family Cupressaceae; genus Chamaecyparis; species Chamaecyparis obtusa. The sequence continues at coordinate 447,980 of BSBK01003341.1, read as the reverse complement.
GATTGACATGATGAAGGCTAGGAGGACCCATTTCTGTATCCTACCTAGAAATTAGAGTCATAGAAGAGGGGAATTAAGGAGAATCCTTGAGATCCTAACCCTAATTTCACCCAGGACATACAAATGCATCCTAAATGCAGGTTTATCATGATAAATGCACTGAAAGAGGGTGCTAAACCTATCCAAATGGAAGTCCTTCCATTTTAAGACAATACACCTACTTCACAATGTAAGGAGTTATCATGTTTAACAATAATGTATACTACATTCTTAGTAAAGGGTATTGACCCTTACATCCAAGAGCATAGATAATCGTGAAAAATAATATGTCACTCATGGAAAAAGGATCCTCAAAGAAAGAGATCTTATCCACAAGATGACCCCCACCATAGAGGAGTGTTTTTAAATAAAATATCATCTTTCAAAGATAAACCAGGTAGGAACAAAGATTCAATCATCAAGCCTCGTGCAATCAAGAGGAAGAGGAATCTTTGAAATGAGGGAAACAACTCTAATCACCAAAGCAAGGGCAAGAGTTTATAATGAACATAATTTGCAAAATAGAGAATAGGTGATGACCTAGGACAGAAACCTCTCATATAAAAAGGTTATCCATGGTCAAAACATCAGTCATTATAATGAAATAATGTTGTCAAATAAACAAATGCCACTAAGCCAAGGAAAGCAGATCCCTAGACAAAGAGAAAGGAAGAACTGTGCCCCCCATGGATGAAAGAAAGGGATACTTTTGCAAAAAGATATCTTAAATATAGAATAAAATCTATGGATGATTATAGACATAATGCAAAAATCATAGAGAAAAAGATAAGAAAGAATACTAATTAAGCCCAAGATAAAGTATATACCAAGAGCCTAATGGATCCTATAAGACTAGATTAAATGCCTCTTGCCCCCCAGTCTTGAGACAAGAGGATAAAATATCTATATTATGGAAAATTCAAGGGGATGCTCCCTATCAAATTTATGAAGGAATTGTAAAACTGCACAGGAGTGAGTTATAATTCCTAAAGCAGCTCTTTCCCTAACATATAACTTGAAATGCAAACAATCAGCAAGTAAATGTGTATTACTATAATGAAAAGGACATTTGTACTTGGATAGAGCATCGTTCGGCATAGGTCTAAAGATTTATTTCTTGGAATTCATCAACTAATCATACACCTTCTTAGCTACATCTTGAGGAGTATCAATGTAATCTAATTTAGGTGTAGGGATAAGAACATGAAGAGGAGGATGATGATCAAAATCAACAACCTTGAATTGAGATTGCGAACAACCAACACCACACATATTTTGTTTAGGGGGTATATGAACTGGATATTTAATACCATGCTCATTAACACCAAGCCCTAAACCTTTATAACCTTGTTTATTCATCATATTGAATCTTTTAGAGTACATATCATGTAAGGCTTCTACAGGAGGTGATTGTTTATCATGTTCATGAGTAAAGGTTGTATAAGGTGGAATAATAGGTTTAGAAGAAGTTTATTTACCCTTTCCTTTAATATCATCATGAATCAGAGGAGAAGGTAAATCAAATAACTCTTGCACATCTGCATCATGAACTATAGCTTGAATCCCATCATAAGTATGGGAAGAACTAGGATTAGCAGATGGAAAATTAGGCATATTAGGCATCGAATTAGGAGTAGGAAGGTTAGGAATTAAATTAGGGATGATAGGATTAGAATTAGGAAGATTAGGAGATGGTGTATCATCTACCAAATTCTTCACATATTCCAAAAGACTAATAAGTCCGCCACACAAATCTTTAATTAAATTTTTGAAAGTAGGAAGACTAGTATCGGTCAATTTCACAAAAGCATAGGTAAGTGAAAGATGAAGGGTCACCAACATAATGAAGTGAATGATACTCTCATAAACATCATAGGTATGGTAAAGAGATGCTAAGAGAAGGGTAATAAAGAAAATAATCACACACCAAAGCATCTTAAAGATTTTCATAGTAAATGAAATGTAAGAAATATTTTTGTATTTTGTTGAATATATGGATTTTTTTATGATTTTGAATTTATAATGCAAGAGCATAAAAGAAATCTAATCTTAAGGAAAGAAAGAAAAGAATCTAACACCAAAAATAAAGAGTTTTCTATTGCGGGTTCACCAAAATGTAATATGAAAGTGAACACACAAGATAATACAAAGGGAAATATAACACAATAGGGTGTCTAAATCCACAAAAGATAGGGGGTAAGCTTGTCGAGTTCACCAAAATGTAATATGAAAAATATGATTCTTCACCTATGTATAAGGTATGGAAATATGTAATGGAAAATGTTATGGACATGCAAACTTAATAAAATAGAAATACTTATCTTGAAAAGAGATAGATTCTGAAATCACTGTTTTCTGATGTCTGTGTTCATCTTCAAGAGATTCTGCAACCTGATTCAGCCTGGAAATGCAAAGATAGAAAACCCAAAAAACTTTTATCTTTTGGAGCAAGGTCGACCTTGACCTCAGGATCGGGATAAGATCTTACCCGGGGTACAATCTTGACCCCCACTAAAAGTCGTCCTTGACCTGAAATAGCTTTGACAAAAATTTTGTTTGCAGATCCCAGAAGTTCACCGAAAAGGGTATCTAGATCTACTCTGATATTCACCATCCTGCACCTGTACTTGCAAGAAAAAGAGTTTTTTTATTGGGATGAGGGGTTTACCTTAGTCAAACCCCAGTTTTGGAATCAACCTTAATAATGGAATTGAAATAGAGAATGCTAACAAGTAGTAGAAGTAGATCTAACAATGAAGCTATGATATTCAATAGATATGCAATTGTATTTGAAATGTAATCTAGTATGTTAATATGAAAGCTTGGACTCAACACTAAAAACCATAAATGTAAATCAAAACCTCCATGATTGTATGCTTGGAATCCACCTTGAGGGAAGAATGAATAGATCTTAAAGATGAACAAAGGATCTTGAAGGAAGATCACACCACCATGATGGATAAATCTAGGGTTTGAATGATGAATCTTTAATGCTTGAACCAAATTCCTTCAAAGGCTTGAATTCTTGAATCCTTGATCCTCAATGGAGAACTTGAATTCTTGAATGGATGATAATGGCTTCAATGATTCCTTGATTGAAAATGTTTGCTTGATCGTGAATGTCTCCTTGAGAGTGATCTCATAAAGTTGCTTGTGTTGAAATGAGAGGAGGAAGTCTTCCTTTTATACTAGTCTAGGGCACAAACTTCTAGAGAGGCCGACATAGGAGAATTAAATTCCAATTAAGCCTTAACCCCTAGAAATGGACCTAGATTAAATATAATTTAAGGGTTTACCATTCTGAAATTTGAAACAGCCGACCTAGAAGCGGGAAAACAAATATTTATGAAACCCAACACTCAAAAATCATGGAATCTTGAAATTTGGACCTTGGGTCAAGGTCGAGGTCGACTTTGACCTAGGTTAGAGTCGAGGTTGACTTTGACCTAGAAGGTCAAGCTTGACCCTGAAGTCAAAGATCTCAAGATCTCGGTCTAGAATGCCAGAAAAGTGTAGAAAGAGGGTGTAAAAAGGGGCGGAGTGAGGAGAAAATCTAGATTCAAGCCAGGGACCTACCCAAGGCATTTGACATGACCCCACACTACCTACTCAGAGGGCTAAACCAGTCTTAAATGGAAGTGCTTCCATTTTCTGACGATACACTAACATAAGGTCATTTTGTAAATTCTATTTTGTTTTATGTTATTAAATCTAATAGGGTCATCAATGACCATTTCATATCTATTTTGGGTCATAGGCATTAAATTTGAGTCATTTTCCAAATATTGTAAAAGAGTTACAAAAATATGGAATATGAAGAGTCGTATGGAAAGTTGAATGGTTGGAAGTTAAAAGTTAGTTGAAATTCAAAATGGTTGTTTTAAAATGGTTTGAAAAGAATAATTAGACATTGTAAACATGAATCCAATGGTTAAAGAAGGTTCAAGAATGATTTAATTAGAAGAAACTTTATTTTATTTTTTAATTTCTATGTTGCATTTTTTGTATTTACCCTATTATAGTCTAATTATTTTCTTTGGAAGGAGCCATTAAAGTACAATAAGGCATGAAACCAATTGTAAAAAAAATTAATATAGTTTAATTTCCTTTTAGTTTTATTAAATTTCATTAAGTTTAGAGAAATTTATGGCAATTCTAGTGCAGGTTGCTCGGAACTCTGCTTAGGGTTACCAATTTTGGGAAAAATGGCATACCTCACAATTCCACCATTGGATCTTTCTGCAAATTGGGGAAAATATCTATAATTGGGATTTATTCAATCTCACCTAAGATATTTACTTAATGTTTTGTTTTGCAAACTTTATAAACAATTGTTCGTCTGATTTCTTCATGTTTTGCAAAAGTTTAGACCTAATTGGTAGAATGACAATCAATTTTTGAGGGGGGTCCATACAAAACAACCTACCCTAGTTTTTATATATGTTAAATAAAACCGAAATGGGTATCTGAAACTACTTTTACAATTTTTATGGTATTCTTACATTAAAAAATTTGTTGGAAAACCCTATCTGAAGGGCTACTAGTATATTAAAGGCTTGAGAGTGAAAACCCATGTTTAGATTCTTGTGGAATTAAAATTTTGGTTCCATTTGATTTTTTTGGTATTATCTACTTATCTCTACATCATACATCATTTGGAGCACACTCTACTATATCATTAAGAACATTCAATCCACATCTATGCATATGATATGTTGACATCAATTACAACCATTAATAACAACAACAATGATAGCATCAACATCACATTCTGAAAATCTCCCCCTTTGTCATTGATGGCAATATTCATCAACAAAAAAGAAAAGAAATCACTATCAAAAGATATTGGCATCAAAGTTATACAAAGGGCCAAAACTCCCCCTTACAAACTCACTCTAGTCCCCTTAGAGGAAGCCACCAAGAAATGATCCAAAATAGAATAAGAATGAAATGCACTGGACCAATGCACACTCTGGTGCATTTACTGAATACTAGCAAGGTGAAAATCCCCCAGCCTCTGTCTGAGATACTCAAAAGTATCCTTGCACAATAGTTTTGGTAAAGATATATGCAATACGCTCTATTGGATTAGGTATGGAAAGGTGAGTACTAAGAGGGGAGGGGTGAATCAGTATTGTAAAACATGTTTACACTATTTTAACTTTCTTCCTTCACCATTTGTTGATTCCATAACTTTTGCATCCATCACATAAAATATATAAAATATAACATATAACTCATAACACATTCATTTTGGTATCGTAGAAATCCTTGTCAGAGGATAAAACCTGCGATGGGGATGACACCCACAAAACTTCACTACTGCAGTAAAAAGTTTACTCAATTAGAGCTACATTGTTAGCTATTTTGTATAGCTTACCCTGTTAAAAGTATTAACCCGGTTAAGAGTCTTAAGACCTATTAAGTCTACCTTGCTAAAGGGTTTTACAATTCTAATCTAAGAATTGTACCTAGTTAAAGGATTTACAATACAAGATCTGTTAGGATCTTCTCGGTTAAGATACATTACAATTCTAATTACTCTTTAATTAGTAACACAAACTTGTCTGTTAAACTTGCATCAATCATATGCATATCAAACTCTTTATACTCACTAATTTATTACCTCATACTGTGTACCTCTCACAATAACAATTCAGTACTCGATAGATTCAATCATGAATCACAATTACTCTCTACTCTTTATTGCTCTATACTCGGTAGCTTCTCTACTCATTACCTTCTATCTCACATGTGAACTGATCTTCATACTTTTATATATAATTCTAGAAGCGGTGCTAGATGTTCTAGAATCATATCTTCAAGCGGTTCCAGCATTGGTTACTCTTCCAATGCATATTCCATACTTAATTCTCATTTGTAGATCTCACCTTGTAATCATGCATAATCATCGTGTTCAAATCTCCAATGCTTTGTCACACAATCTCTTCGATATTTGTAAACCATTTTCTATTCGGTGTCTAGGTTCAATGTATATAAAGATTCTCCTTGTGTTGAATTTAGTAACACATTTTCCTCTTGCTTATTAGCTGTCTTATATCTTCGTTCTTTTGATGTAGTAGCTTGGTATAACTCGGTGCTCAATGCTCGGTTCTTCTTTGTTTGGTGTCAAAACTTGCTTTGCCTTTACTGAAATTACTTATTCCCTTATTTCCTTTTACCAAATAGCTTATGCGCTTTACCAAATTATCTTTCCTTCTTTACCGAATGACTTTGACAATCCTTATGACTTCCTCATAACTAATGACAACAAAATAACTCTTAGGAGTATCACGCTCCTTAGTAGGTACATACTCAAGTTCAACCTCCTTTTCTAACACTTCTCTCAAGAAATGATATATGATAGATATATAAGATGTCAAAGTGAAATCTAAACCTTTTGGTTACCATAATTCAAAACCTTTTGTACCCTTCAAATATCTAAAGATCCTCTTTACTGCAATAACATGTGACTCTTTTAGGTTTTGTTAAAATATGGTTGTTAAGCATATGGCATACATAATATTTGGTCTGGTAGTAATCAAATACAATAGTTGTCTAATCTTTGATTTGTACTTACTTGCATCATCATTTTTTGAATCATCTTTTTTAGTCAATTTACATCCAGTAACAATAGGAGTACATACCAGTTTAGAATTCTCCAAATCAAACATCTTTAGTAACTCTCTCATATAGTCAAATTGAGAAATAAAATTTCCTTTACTATTCTAATTTACCTACAATCCAAGGAAGAAATTCAACTCACCAATCATAGAAATCTCAAATTCCTTCTGCATCTCCTTTGTAAATTTTTTGTACAAGTCATATTTTCTTCCAAAAATTATGTCATCAACATAAACCACAACAATTAAGATCTAATCTGAATAAATTTTGTAATACAAATTACTGTCAATAGATCCTTTCTAAAATCCTTATCCAATCATATACTTATCCAATTTTCCATACCAGACCCTGGGTGTCTCCTTCAACCATATAATTCTTTCTTCAATCTGCAAACAACATCTGGATTCTTTCTGGACTTGAATCCCTCTGGTTATTTATTATAGACTTCTTCCTTCAATTCTCCAATCAAGAATTCTAACTTAACATACATCTAATAAACCTTGAAACTTTTAAACGTTGCAAATGCTAATAATATATGGATCACCTCCATTCAAGAAATAGGGACATAAGTTTGGTCAAAGTGAATACCTTCAATTTGAGTGTAGCCCTTACAGACCAATCTTGCCTTGTTCCTCATGACCTTTCCATTTTCATCTATCTTGTTTCTGAATATCCATTTTGTGCGAATCACATTCTTATCAGATGATCTAGGTACAAGTTCCCAAGTCTCATTCTTCTCTATTTGATTAAGTTCTATATTTGATCATTGTGTGCTTCTTTCACAATTTTAGGCTCAATTTCTAAAAGTAAACATAATAAAACATGTTCTTGTGTTGCTCAACTTCTTGTAATAATACCTTTATTCTTATCACTTATAATCTAATTCTATAAATGATTTCTATGTACATACCTTGGGGTCTTAGTTGTAGATGTCGGAGCCTGTAGTGTCGCTTCTTCTCTCTTGTCCACTTTTCCCTTGTCCTCTATATCAAATTCATATTCAAGGTGTTTCTCAAGAGTTTTATGAATATCTACATCAACCTTCACATAAGAAATTTCAACTATCTTATTCAGTCTCTTGTTGTAACACTAATACACTTTGCTATTTGTAGAATATCCTAGAAATATACCTTCATCATCTTTGTTGTCAAACTTGCTAATATTTTCTTCATCTCTTTGAATGTATCATTTTCTTCCAAAAATCCTAAAATATTTCATTGTAGGTGACCTTCCATGTCATAGCTTGTACGATGTCTTTCCATACTTCTTTTGATAAAAAAATTTGTTAAGTGTGTACTCAACTGAATGAGTTTCTTCTCTCCAATAAACCCACTTCATTTTGTTACAAGAAGGGAACACTAAGAGGGGGGGTGGATTAATGTTCTAACAATTTTAACTTTATTAACCCAATTCACAAACCACTTAATGCTTAAACTAAAAAATATAGTGCATGAACATAAAGGAAGTAAGCACACCACCATAACAGATGCATTTTTATCATGGAAACCCTATTAGGGGAAACACCATGGTGGGGGTGACATTCACAAGCCAATAATCTACAAAAAAATATTGCCTTACAATAAGTTAGGAATGAACTTGCATTCAGCCTCATTGCCTAGAGTTCACTAGTATAATAAGGGCTACAACCATATAAACAAGTCCCATTGCCTTAAAAATATCACTACAATGATCAATGGATAATGAAATACCCAAAACAACATCTAGCTATGCCTAATTACAATTCCATGTAAACACAAAAATTAGATTTGATCCATATTAACTCTCACTTCCTTGTAAACCATCTCTTCACAAAATCAAAATATCATATCAACAAATCCTATACAAAACTTGTACAACAACAACTTCCATGCCACTAGCTTGCATTTGCAACTATCAACTACCACTTCATAACTTAATTCATTCATTTATACTTGCACAACCAAAAATTCGATCTCATAGTGTCGACATAAAAATGTTCTAGAAATAAGTAAACCATTTTGACCTTTTGTCGCCAAAAATAAGATTGAATTATCAATTCAAATCAAGATAATCATTGATATACCTTTATAATTGTTGGCTCGACTTATTTAAATTATCTTTTACCATTAAAAACATTTTACCAAGGTCCACTATAAGAGTTTTCATCCATATCGGTTGGTCTAACTACCAACCTCAAAAATTGTCACTCAAATGCATGTGAATTTTATGCACCATAAGATCTCACTACAAAACTTTGATTTTTAACATGAATATACCTTAAATATTCTCCCCCTAGGTGCGCACCCAAAAATATTAACCTAGGAATCTTCGTCGATCCAAAAACTAATTGCACATGTAGAATACTTTGCTCTTCACTCTGTACTTAACCAAAATCCCTTTTGACTTTCAATCTGAGCTCATAATGAGTTGTGGACATGGAATTAGGGTCTAAACATCATCTTGTTTCCATTAATGACAACACTCATCCATATATAAAGTGTCTCTTTCCATATTCCAACACTTTGATCATTGTCCTTGATGCTTCCTACATTGTCTCATTCATCCTTTCCACTACACCATTTTGCTATGGTGTTCCAGAGGTTTAAAACTGCCTTTTAATGTCATGTTTCTCACAAAAATTGTCAAATTCATCAAAACTAAATTGTCCTCCTCTATCATATCTCAAACATTTAATCTTCCTACCACTTTCATTCCCAACTCTTTCTTTAAATATCTTGAATTTCTTAAATGCTTCTAATTTTCCTCTTAGAAATGTAACCCAAGATAATCTAGAATAATCATCAATGAAAATTATGAAATATTTCTCACCTTGTAAGCTTCTTATTTTTTCAGGACCATATAGGTCAGTATGCACAATATCCATCAAACCAATAGATGAATGATCTTTTTCCTTAAATGACTCCCGTGTTTACTTTCCTTCTTAACATCATTTACAAATAATGTTGTCTGATTTAAAAAGCCTTGGTAAATATCTTATTGTTGGATATTGATAATTCATTGGGGAGAATGTTGATACATTTAATATGTTTAATCACTATGTTGATTGATGTTGGAATTGCTACTATTGTCATTCATGTTTTGTAGCTCATGTCAACATATGTTTTTGTGAAGAGAATAGGCTAGTTATTACAGTGTACGGATGTTTCAAAATGTGTGAAGTCAGTTGTGTGTACAGGAAGATGTTGGGATCTTATATCTAAGATCACATGATGTAATATTGCATATTGGTTGAGTTATAGAAGATTTGGTGAAGACTAGTTACTAGATAGTGACAATAGAAGTTGACAGAGTTAGTCTCTGAGTTTCAGGAATATCTTAGAGGAGATGAGGATTCAGTGTATGCAAGCTTAATTGATGACAGACAGGGTACTGAAGAATTTTTTTTGGTCATCGCATGGTACAAAAAGTAGGATGATGTCAGTTGTGGCATGTGTTCTTGAGAAGACCTATTTGGGAACTGACTTTAGAATCGTAGCGTGTATCATGAATGGTGAGCATTATTTAAGGATGTCAGTCCTTAATTGTTGAATTGCAATTGTTGTATACTTGTTTTAGATACCATGTGTATCTTAGCAAAGAGTTATGTAATTATTTGTAATAGGAAAGCCTAATTGGCCGACCTGATTATTTATTTTGTAATAGGGTATATATGTAAGATCTTTTCTTTTGAAAAGATATGGTGAGATTGTATGTGATGTAAAAGAGGATTGTGGAAATGGCAAGATTGTGTATGTTGGATGGAGAGTAGAGGATAATTGTATACTTCATTTGAACTGATCAAGCAAAGACAATTGCTATCGGACACTTAAAAAGATTGTGTATTTATTCATATACACTTGTGTTGCGAATAGTGAGTTCTGAAGGTGAACATAAGCTTCTTTGGGAAGTGAGCCTACCCTTCTTTTCTTGACTCCTAACAAGATTTGTCCTCTAACAAGGACTATGTACTGTAATGTTTTAATCAGCTCCTAACAGGGCTAGATATTCTAACAAGGATACTATACTCTTAGTACAACATTAGTGGGTGTTAATTCCCACTGGGGTTTTACCTTTAACAAGGTTTCCATAGAAATAATATATTGTGTTGTTGTGTTGGCATTCATTGTGTTCATTATATTTGATATTGCTGCTATTCAAAGTTTAAATTTTAATAATTTGTCATACAACTGATTCACGCCCCCCCCCCCCCCCTCTCAGTTGTATTGGTGGACTATTATTCCTAACAATTGGTATCATATCTATTGGTCCTTAGAGAGAAAGCATAACAACTTGAGGTGATCTTGGAGATGGCATTCTATAGGAAGGATAGTCTAAAATTTGATCCTAAAAACTTTGATAGTTGGAAGAACAAGATGCGAACTCATTTGCTATGTTTGTGCATAGACTACTGGATGATTACAAAGAATCAGGTGGCTATGAAAGATGAGGATGAATTGGAAAAGGCTATTGATGATGAGAAGAAGATATTTTCATATAACATGCTCAGAAGGGAAGCATTGATCAGCGCACTCTCTGAAGGATAATTTACTAAGATAAAAGATTTGGATTCTACACACAATATTTGGACAAGATTAGAAGCATTATATGAAGGAGATAAGTTTATCGAGCGAACAAAGTTATAGAACTGGGAAACAAGGATTGAGAAGCTACAAATGAAGGATGATGAAAGTTTTAGGGCTTATGTACAAATATTTATAGAGGTTGTAATTGGAATCAAAAAATTTGGAGGCACCTTTGAAGAGGAAGAAGTCATTTCGAAGATTCTTTGATCATTGACACCTATTTACAAGACCAAAATTTAGGCTATAGAATAAATCATACCTTTGACTCCGAACTTTAGCAGAGAAATGTTGATTGCAAAGCTAACTACCTTTGAAGCTGCAGAAATGGTAGATTTTGTACCTAAAGTTGAAACAGCATTTAAAGCATCTACACATAAGAAGATAATGTCTGCACTTCTGAGCACTAGCTGTGAGAACCTAAAAGAAGACCTCAGTGAATATGTTGAAGAATAGGAACAGATACAAGCATAGGAAAGAAAGCTAGATGAACTTGTTGCATTGATCGCCAGAAGAGAAAAGAGAGGTAAGGGTAAATTTGAAGGAAAGTTACCTTTGAAATGTTTTTCATGAAATCAGATAGGTCACTTTGCATCTAGATGTCCTACAAGAGTTCCTAAGCACAAACCTAATTTTTTCAAGTCTAAGTATTCAAAGGATAAAGAATGTTATTATGCTAGTGAAGGTATTTATGATGATGATGATTTGGATTATGAGGAGATTGGATTTATTGTTATTAAAGATGAAAAACCATTACATGAGGAAAAAGCTTTAGTATCACATGTTGATAAAAAATTTGAATGGATTATAGACAGTGGTTTGTCACATCATATGACTGGAGACAAAAATAATTTTGTTAAATTAGTGAAGTATGATGGTGGTGTTGTAAGATTCAGAGACAATGTTCCTAAATCCATCCTAGGACTAGGATCTATTACTTTGGATGGAAAGACTAATACTGACAATGTATTGCTCATTGATGGACTTAAGCATAACTTGTTGAGTGTTGGACAGTTGATGGATAAGGGATTTCAATTAAAGTTATTTGATGGGAAATGTTTTATCAGAGGTAAGACAAGAAACTTGATTGCAAGCGGTACTAAATCTAGAGGTAATGTATTTGAATTAAATACATCTGGAGCTTCTTGTTTTGTTGTGAAGGTAGATGGAATTTGGTTATGGCACAGAAGATTTTTTCATGTTAATTTTGATAATGTTGTGAAGGAAAGTTTGACTAATGCAGTAAGAGATCTACCGAAGATTATGAAATCGTCTAACACCGTGTGCAGAGAATGTGTTATGGAAAAATAGACTAGAAGAAGTTATAAAAGAAAATCATATACAACAAAAGGAAAGTTAGATCTAGTACATATAGACCTATGTGGACCTACAAGGACAAGATCATACTATGGTGAAAGGTATTTTATACTTTTTGTTGATGAATTTTCTAGAATGATGTGGGTCACCTACTTGAAAGAGAAATCAGAAGCATTTGATAAATTCAAGATATTTAAAGCAAAAGTAGAGAATGAATTAGGCTTAAAGATAAAATGTTTGAGGTTAGACGAAGGTGGAGAATTTACTTCAGATCTATTCAATTCATACTGCGAAGAGCATAGAATACAAAGACAAACATCTTCTCCTAAGACTCCATAGCAGAATGGGATAGCAGAGTGAAGGAATAGAACAATACTGGATGCTTCTAAAATAATGTTGCTTGAAGGAAATATATCTCATGTGCATTGGAGAGAAATTGTTGAGACTGCGATGTACACATTAAACAGAATTCAAATTAGAGAAGGTACAAGTAAGACTCCTTATGAGTTGTGGTTTGATCATACTCCTACTATAAAATATTTTAGAATATTTGGTAGTAAATACTATATAAAGAGAGAATATGAGATAGGGAAATTTGATGCTAGAAGTGATGAAGGAATTTTCCTTGGTTATTCTTCTAAGAGAGAGGCTTACAAATATTTCAATCTAAGATTAAGAAAGATGATTGAAAGTAACAGTGTGAAGATAGATGAAAGGTTTCAGATACAAGAGAGAATGTATGATTGTAATCAAAATACAGAGATCAAGGAGGTTGCTACTACAAAAGAAGCAGAACTTGTTGAGACTGAATGCAAAAATGAGACTTGTGATGATGATACAAATGAAGCTAATGAGATTCCTAAGACTCCGAGCTATGTAAAGATGAATCATCCTAAAAAAAAAATTATTGGTAATACAAATCAAGGAGTAATGACTAGATCAAAGGCTAGAGAAAAAATTTGTTTGATTTCTCAAGTTGAACCAAAGACTTCAGATGAAGCTTGTAGAGATGAATCTTGGATAAATGATATGAAGGAAGAGTTAGATCAAATAAAGAAAAATAACACTTGGGAATTGGTACCTACACCTAAAGACAAAAATGCAATAGGAACTAAGTGGGTTTTTAGAAACAAAATGAATGAAGGAGTTTTTGTAAGAAACAAAGCAAGATTGGTATGTAAAGATTATTCACAACAAGAAGGCATGGATTTTGAAGAGAATATTCTCATGTTGCTAGGATAGAAGCTGTGAGATTATTCTTGTCTTATGCCACACATAAAAACTTCAAGGTATATCAGATGGATGTGAAATCTGCATTCTTGAATGGGGATCTTGAAGAAGTGTATATAGAACAATCTAATGGATTTCCTCTATGCGAAGATGGAGACATGGTATGCAAGTTGAAGAAGGCACTGTATGGATTGAAGCAAGCTCCAAGGGCTTGGTATGCAAGGTTAGACAAATATTTAATTCACCTTGGGATCAAAAAAGGTAATGTTGACAGTAACTTATATTTAAGAACTAGTGAAGATGGAGTTTTGATAATAGAAGTTTTTATTGATGATATTATCTTTGGAGGCAATGATGAATTGTGTAAGAAGTTTTCTAAAGAGATGGAAAATGAATTTGAGATGTCCATGATAGGTGAAATGAAATTCTTTCTAGGACTGCAAATAAATTAGAGCTAGAATGGCATTTTTATTTCTCAAACTAAGTATCTTAAAGAAATGTTGAAAAAGTTTGGAATGGAAGATTGTAAACCAGTTGGTACACCCATGGTGACTGGTAATAAGCTGACAAATGATGATGTGACAAAGTGTTTTTTTTAGACCAAGTACAGATTAATGGTTGGTGGATTACAATATCTGACTCACACCAGACCAAATATTGCTAATATTGTTGGAATTGTGGCTAGATATCAAGAAAAACCTAAAGAGACGCATATAGTTGTTTTGAAAAGGATATTTAGATATCTGAAAGGGACAATTGAATATGGCTTATGGTATGATGGGAATGATAACTTTGAACTTCATGCTTATATTGATGTTGATTGGGAAGGGAATATTGATGGCAGGAAGAGTACTAGTGGAGGTTCATTTTTCCTTAGGAGAAAGTTGGTTTCATGGCTAAGTAAGAAACAAGATTGTATAGCTCAATCTACTACAGAATCAGAGTATGTTGTTGTTACTATTAATTGCACTCAAATTGTTTGGATGAAACAAATGCTGAAAGATATTGGAATAACTTTTGATGAACCAGTGGTTATCCATTGTGATAACAGGCTGATTATTACAGTGTACGGATACTATACGGATTTTTTAGAATGTGCGAAGTCATTTGTGTGTACAAGAAGGTGTTGGGATCTTATATCGAAGATCGCATGATGTAATATTTCATATTGGATGAGTTACAAAAGATTTGGTGAAGACTGGTTACTGGATAGTGACAGTGGAAGTTGACAGAGTTAGTCTCTGAGTTTTGGGAATATCTTACAGGACATGAGGATTCAGTGTATGCAAGCTTAAGTGATGATAGGCAGGTACCTAAAAAAATTTTGGTGGTCAGCACAAGGTACGAAAAGTAAGATGATGTTAGTTGTGGCGTGTGTTATCGAGAAGACCTATTTGGGAGCCGACTTCAAAATTGTAGTGTGTATCATGAATGGTGAGCATGTTTTAATGATGTCGGTCCTTAATTGTTGAATTGTAATTGTTGTATACTTTTTTTATATATCGTGTGTATCTTAGCAAGGATTTATGTAATTATTTGTAGTAGGAAAGCCTAATTGGTTGACTAGATTATTTATTTTGTAATAGGATATATATGTAAGATCTTTTCTTTTAAAAAGATATGGTGAGATTGTATGTGATGTCAGAGGATTGTGGAAGTTGTGAGCTTGTGTCTATTGGATGTAGAGTAGAGGATAATTGTATACTTCATTGGAACTTATCAAACAAAGACAATTGCAATCGGATAGTTCAAAAGATTGTGTATTTCTTCATATACACCTATGTTGCGAACAATGAGTTCTGAAGGTGGACATAACCTTCTTTGGGCAATGAGCCTACCCTTCTTTTCTTGAATCCTAACAAGGTATGTCCTCTAACAAGGACTATGTACTGTAATGTTTTAATTAGCTCCTAACAGGGCTAGATCTTCTAACAAGGATATTATACTCTTAGTACATCATTAGTGGGTGTTAATTCCCACCGGGGTTTTACCTTTAACATGGTTTTCTTGACAACAAAATATTTTGTTGTTGTGTTGGCATCTATTGTGTTCATTAGATTTGATATTGTTGATATTCAAAGTTTAAAGTTTAATAATCTATCATATAATTGATTCACCCCCACCCCTTCTCAGTTGTATTGGTGGATTTTTATTCTGAACACTTACTGCACATGATAAACTTATTCTTACCAAGTTGTCTAAATTGATGTGACATGTCCTCTGATGCCAAAGACAACTATCATCAGTCCAAGATAATAAAAAAACTTTATGTAGCTCTTCAAATTGATACATGTTGCTTCCTATTCTTTTGCCAACTATAATAATTGTCCTTGACTTCTTCCAGATCTCACAACCTTCGTTCTTAAACGCAATGTCGTAGTCGTTCTCACACATCTTTCCAAAACTCAAAATATTATGACACAAACCCTTCACATTTTAGACCTTGTCAATATTTTTGATTAAGGAAACAACAAGTTTTGAAGGGGCCCCGAAACCCTTTACAATACCGGAACTTGAGATAAAAGTATAAGAGTTCCAAAGAAACAACAGTCTAGCCAAAACTAAAGCCAAGACACCCCAAACCCCTCACGAAGAAACACTGCCAAAGAAAGTAGTCTAGCTAAAACACCCCAGTCTACTATGCTAGATAAACCAAATGAAAACAACAGATGAAGGAGAGGGGACTAAACTTTTCATCCCTTCTTATGGGACCAAAGGGTCATGTCAACAAAAGGGGAGGATCTCTTAGATTATTTACCTTTAACTATGATCCACCCTTCCTCAACTCTAGCAGTCGCATCCTGCCAAAATAGTGACTCCAAGACTGAAGAGCTAGCACCCAACAGAGGTGTTGGAACACCTAGAAAATTACCGAGCAAAGGACCAACAATACTCCCAACCAAGGGATTAGCTAAAAGAGGATCAGCAACTTCAAAACTAGCACCAGCCAAAACACCAACAGCAACACCCACCAAACTACCACCAGGGGGCCCAACTCCATCCAACAAAGAATCTAGAAAAGAACCAACAGAAGAGTGAATAGCTCTAGCCAGCAAAGGAGCTGGAGCAGGACCAGCAAGAGGGTGAATAGAAATAGAGCCAGAAACTGCAGTAGACTCAGTACAAGCTGTAGGGCATGAGCCATCCTCCACTGCAGAAGACACAGGGTAGTCCTACTCAACCACCTGCAAAAAGATCTGATGGGAAGATGCCTTCTCCACCATATAGTGCTGAGAAGAGGCACCCTGCCACCATGAAGAATATTTTTTGAGTCTCTAAAGTTCACATTGAGAAGCAACATGACTAGTCTTAAAGCATCTTCAGCATCTAAAGGGGAGGCCTTCATAGTCCAATTATTGAATCCAACTTCTACCCTAAGGAGAATAAATTTTAATCTCTAAAGGTAGGCCTTTAGTTGTATCTATATCCACCAAAATATGAGCATATGTAGGGTGGAACAAATCAGAAGATTTTGCAACCACCATTAACATATCCCCAATAGCATCCCCCACAATCTCCAGAAGAGAATCAACCCAAAGATGGAGGGGGAGATGAGGTAGCCTAACCTAGATGGGTTGCTTATCAATTGATTCAGAAGATGGTCAGAAGTCAGGATGCCAAGGTTTCAACATCAACATAAAGAGATCATCCTAGCTTTAAAAAAAATTATACAAAACAGTTTTTCTATCCACAACATTTTCACATTTAGCCACAAAAAAACCTTTATCCATAGGAAATATGTGGACTGTACCAATAATAAGGGGATCCCAATGCTTAAAAATATAGGAATGAAGATCGGGAAGAGAAGGCCAGTGTCCCTTAAATCTGCAAATCAAACCATGAGAAGTAAAAATAGGGGCAGTAACATCGATTTCAGAAATAGTCTTCTCATCCAACTCCACAACAATGTGGTTGCATACTAGGAAAGCAGCCAGCCAAAGCAGGATGACCACGAGCCTTGGGATATAGGGTTGCTGAGGGCAGACAACTCTGCACTAAGGGCACCACAGGACTAGCAGGGGCATCCTGAGAAGCCGCCAGAGGAGTTTCTACAGCCTTCACAACACTAGCCAAAGGAGCCACCATAGACTTCCCAACACCAGCTAGAGGAGTTGCTACAGCCTTCCCAACACCAGCTAGAGGAGCCGCCACGAGAACCCTAGCGGGTGCGATAGGGGCAGAGGGAGCGGCAGGAGCAGGAGCAGGAGTTTTCATTGGGTAGTCCTTGTCAATGTTATGCTTTCCATCAAAAGTAATAAAACTCATTCCAACAATATATGATGCCTTATTATCACCAAATCTAACAAGACCATCATATTTCTCAAGTGTTACAAATTTTCTTTTATCACCATTCATATGATTTTAACATCCATTATCAATCAACCATTCATTCTTATTTCTTCTAACATAAAAAGTGGTATCAATATTATCATCATATTCCAGGAAAATGTTAGAATTATCAAATCTAGGCTTTTCCTGCTCCACCAAAAAAAAACAATCTTCTTGATCTAATTCATCATTTGATATACTAGCATCTTCATTAACATAGTAGGCCTTCTTATTAAACTTCTTAAACTTCTACCGCTTAGCCTTTTTCGAACACCTAGTGGCTAAATGACCAATTTTTCCACATATAAATCATTTGAGGGGTAACATACCTTTGTATTTGTTGGCACTTTTCTTCAGATTTGTTGCAAAGTTTTCTTCCATCTCATCTAAATCATCATCATATGGATCTTTCTCTGTCTTTGTGAATTTAAAGATTGTCTTAGATCTTCTCTTCTCTTTTTGGAATTTCCTCAACTCAAACATGGTCAGATTGCCAAACAATTGTTCTCTGGTAAACTTCTTTGGATCATAAACTTCCTTAATAGTTGAGATTTTGTCATTGTATCTCTCTTGTAAGGTCATCAAGATCTTCTCTATGACATCTTCATCAGTGATATTACCTCCTTGATTCTTGACCTTATTCACTGGATTGTCAACCCTTTGAAAGTAATTTCTAATATCTTCACCTTCTTCCATTTTCAAGTCTCATAATGATGCTTAGCTATTAGCTTCTTAGACAAATTGACTCTATCATTTCCTTCATATATCTCTTTCAAATTTTTTCCAAACTTCATAAGCAGCCTTCAATGAAATAACTTTAGCTAACTCAATTTTTGATAAAACGCTAAAAATTGCATACCTTGCTTTCTCATTCTCCTTGTAGCCTGAAATTTCATCTAGAGTAATAGGGTCATCTGAGATGCAACATACAAATTTTCCACATTCTTCCAAGTAGTGTAATTGATTGAAATCATGTATCCTATCATCTTCTCTTTCCAGGAATTGTAATCAGATCCATCAAACATAAGAATGTTCAATTTGTGTGCCATCATATCTACCTCAAGTGGTTAATCTCTCTCTAAGGAACCAAAGCTCTGATACCAATTGTTGAACAGACCGAATAACTAAGAGGGGGGGTGAATCAGTTATAATCAAATAATTTTCTTAACCTTTGTTAATCTAGTGAATACTTAAAGCAATTTGAAACTTGTAATAGATATGATCATGAAAGCATGAAAACATCAACACATTGAACACCAAAACTTACACGGAAACCCAAGATGGGAAAAACCACATAGAAGTTAATTCTCCTTAAAAGAACACCGATTAAGGTTATTTTTACAAGGGCTCACTATTGGTTTTCTCACTGCTAGTTGGTTCACTACCAATTGGGCTAACTACCCAGAAAATAGAAAGGCTCATTGCTAGAATATAAGAAATGAAATGAATCCACCACTAAAGTCACTATCACTGATAATCAGCAACATGAAAATGTTATAACAGTCAACTGTCAGTTGCACCAACTCTCATATATATCAATACACATATCTTCCCTTGTCAGATTTGCAATCACTTCACATATTACTTACATACAGGAATATCACAAAAAATAGAATCATCACTCTCTTATACCATCCCATGTCAACAACTAGGTCATCCTAATACAATTTGAAATAGGTCACACTAAAGCATTCCCGTGGTGGTAAGAAATGAAACGTGGACCACCTCACTCAATGCAATACGCCTCACTCATAAAAGCACGTTGCACCATCACCAAGATCTTTAGAGCCAATGAATAGGATCTATACATTACAATACAAATACTTGGACCGAAGCACAACAACCACTTTCTAGATAGGACTGGATCCACAAAAAATGAACCACATTATGTTGCAAGATAAATAGGACCAACACTAACATGGCTAAAGATATATCTTTACGACACAACATCCAAAGCACACTCTATCAGATCACCAAGGACATCCAATCCACATCTATGCATAGGATAGCATCAGCATCTCCAATGACGACAATGATAGCATTAGCATCACATTTTAACAATTTAAATTGTTCATTTACAAACTATTTATTTTCTCTACTCCTTGTGATCTTAGGGTTGGTATTATTGAGAACTACCTTACAAGGGGTATTCTAAGGAGATGAGTTAACCTAAGTCAAACCATAGAAATATGTATATGATTTAAATACTATAGACATAAGCTCATATTTCTAGATTCATTGCTCCCTTTAATGCACCAAATCTAATGTTTTAATATTAATTGTCCCATAATACTCTAGATTTGGAGAGGGTGCTTAAATGTGTGTAGATGATAGATGAATGCCTTTGAATATTGGAATATAGCATCAAATTTAATAAAATGTGTGTTTAGTTGGCTCAAGGTAGAAAAATCAAGCTTGCTTGATTTTTTAAAATTTTAAAATCTAAAAAGGAAAGGGTCAATGTTATAACCATATAAATGACCATTATTAATAAAATATTTAGACCGAAGTATTTAATGGCTATATGAAGGTAGGTGCATAATGGAATGTGATAAATGTGAGGATAATATAAATGTACAAAAGTATGTACATAAAAGGAGAAGGTGAGGGCTAATTGCATATGGATATGTGTGTGTGTGGGTAGATAAATGCTAGCGGAATGAACCCAACTTTGCACAAGGTTGTATAACTATTTGTCAATATGTACAAATATCAATACATTTTCTCAAAATGAGCATTAACTATATGGGAAATAGTACCAGTATACAAATTTTACCATTATTTCATATTTTATTTCTTTCTTTATAAAGTTAAATATTAAAATGCATAAATGCATTATAATTAAATCAAATTAAATGAGATAAATACTATATTAATCACCCAAGACCAAGGTTTTGTCATTTAATAATCTAGGTCTAAACAACTAATGCTCATTCATATGTACATGTACATTAGACACCCAGATATTGATGAACTACAACTGATTTAGAACCTGATTGAAGAAAATGTGATTTAAGTGTTGGATACAATTGTCTGAAGGACATTGTTGGATTAGCTATGTGTTGTCTTTGATGTCACACAAATGTCATATCAATTATCGCTCTCAGTATCTACCGAGTTCAGTCGGTCAGCTAAGCGGTTCTCAGTATCTACCGAGCTCAGTCGGTCAGCTAGGCGGTTTTTAGTGTCTACCGAGTTCTCTTGGGTGTCTAAAGGAAACATGATAGTGTAACAATGTTAACCGAGCCTCCTCGGTTATCGAAGGAAAATTAGTGGTTACCGAGCTCTCTCGGTCTCCAAAGGATGTTGCAGAATTCGTTGTGGTTACCGAGTTCTCTCGGTCACCGAAGGAAATCTTTTCAGGATTAATGTTTACCGAGCAAGGTTGGCCCTTTCAAAGAATTTTGTTATTATAGTTTGTTTATCCCAGCCGACTGTTATAATAATTATTAGTGCTGACTTGACAATCTAAATGATTATGAAATGGCATATATATATATAGAAGGTCAAGTGGTGAATAAAAGATATACAGCATGCAAAAATCATTTTGAAGAAAGGTGTGTGCGAATTTTGAAGGATGGTCAGATATCCTTGTGGAGCAGCAAAGATTTAATTGATCAGTTAAGATCTAGTGAAACAGAACAGAGATCTATATTCAGCAATTCAGTTGCAGGTCATTTCATTGTTACTCTCTAGCAATTGTAGCAGTGATATCAAAATCTCTTAACCGAGTTGGTTTAACAACCATTTTATAAATCCTCTAACAAGGTAATAGTTCTATTGAATTGTTTCAAGACCTCTTACAAGACCACTCCTAGCAGGGTGATTGAATCCTCTAATAAGGTCACACCTAACAGTGTGTTTTGTAACCTTTTACCGGGTTGGCTTCTAACCGGGCATCACTTCAGAAGAGTGAAAAATAGTAACTAGTTATATTGGTGGTTTTTCCCATATTGGGTTTCCACGGTAAATCTGGTGTCTCTTGTGTTCATGTTATTTTCTTTATTCATGTAAGTTAATCAGTGATGAATGCTTAAGAACAGTTTAATTATTACACACTTCAAGGATCAAGTTTTCAGCATTTCTCTATATATTTACCGAGTGGCACAGTAAATAATTTGTTAAGATATTTAAGGGATCAGTGGTAATATTTTTGTGGTTAACTGATTCACCCCCCCCCCCCCCCCCCTTCTTAGTTACTGCATCTATATTTCCAACATTTAAGATCACTGAGCTGATTGATTAGATATGTAATATGATTGAATCAGTATTATGTTGTCATTGATGTCAACTAGTTTGACAGCACTTATCTTGTAAGTTACTATACTGAAACATCTGTAGAAAAGGAGTGAAAGAGATGAAGAATAGAAATATCTACATGAGGAAGATGGATATGACAGATGAGGATAAAGAATACATTGAGTAACTTGTTGATGAGTCTATGACCTTATGATATTGACTTGATTATGTTTCATTCATCTATGATGAGGAAAAGAGCTAAAAGACACAAAGCAGTGTTGTCGGTTGATGAAGCATTTCAGTATACACCGACGGAGTGTAGTGTATACCGAGCACAGTGTAAACCGATCTTGTGTTCACCGATGCATTTCTTTGTTAACCAAGAAGAATAAAATGAACTAAATGATTAGTTTAGCTGATAAGATTGATGAGCTGGAAAGTGTATGATTTCGAGGTAACAGATAATGTTTGTTACACAGATCGATGGCTAACAAAATTCAGGAAAGATCTAAAGGATGAGAATCAAACATGTTATTGACACGAGTGTCGAGGTATGTTTAAGAGGCAAAATCAACGAAGATGATTAAGCGCCAAAATCTGATGGAGCAGAAGAAAATGGTTTACATGTCTATATAAGAGACTAGATATTTCACAATGAGTGTGATGCCGGAAGAGAAGAAAACTGCAGAATCATCGCGTGAACAAGTTTTCATGCATTCTGATCATACTGGTTAAGGAGAACCCTACTGCAGAGCATTACCAAGCGATAGAGAGTGATTACTGACGAACAATAAGTTGATATATTGTTGAATTAGAAATGTTACATTGATCAGAAAGATTTGTATGAGCTGAACATTGATCTGTATATTTGCAAGTGAAGTTGTATTAAGACAGATCACCTACTGTTACATATTTAACCATTGTACACAGTCAAATCTCTTAACCAAGTGGACTAAGAAAGTCTTATTATGTATCATTCATAGAATGAAATTTGTTATCCTGTCAACTCCAGAGTGACTGCTGGTTAGATGATAACGGTTGGTCTTAACTCATCTAACAAGGTCACACCTAACAGTGTGTTTGTAACCTTTAACAGGGTTGGGTCTTCACCGACCTCACTTCAGAAGAGTGAATATTTTGGGTTGTCGGTCCCAGGTGGTTTTTCCCTTCACAGAGTTTCCATGTTAAATCTCTTGTGTTATGTGTTGATTGTGATGTTTGTTTTGATGTCATATTTACATGTTTCATATTTGATTTGATCGGTAACTACTATAAGTTTTACACCGATAATCAGTAAATGTACAGACAGTAAAAGTATTTTAAGTTACCGAACAGCAAAAATTGAAGTATTTGTTTTTTGGATTATACATTTTGTATTGGAACAGTGATTAACTGATTCACCCCCCTCTCAGTTATTCTAACAGATATTACATACAATCATGGAAATACTTAATAATTTCAATAAAATCCATAATATTCACTCAATAATCATCTAAAAATAAGATGTTTCCACCTCCAAATTACAAAAAGATAATTCAATCAATCAAAGAGATCAAATAATCTGAGTAATTATATACAACTTAGTACACTAGCATAAAAAATGATGTAACAAATTCTTAGAACAAGTAATAATATCAAGGATGTCAAAGTTCAAAGTCTTATATACATTGTTTTATACAAATAAGTTATGTTATCGAAAGATTGTAATTCAATGGGTCTAGCCCAACTAGTGATTGTGATGGTATGCTCCTTGATAGTGTCATCCAAAAAGGTTCAAACCCCTTATAGGTATGAGATTATGTCCCAAACAACTTTGACGAATAGATACCCTCTATCTTTGGCTCTTAAACAAATAGACGTCAACATAGACTCAAACAAAAATCAATATAGACTCATGCTCCCATATCAAAGAGCAAAACAAATTCATGGACGATATGAAATCATTCATTAAAATATAATATACAATCATCGAAATGCTTAATAATTTCAAATAATACCCATATATGCACTCAAGAATTATCTAAAAGTAAAATGTCTCCACATCCAAATTAGAACAAGATAATTGAATCAAGGAAAGAGATCAAGAATATGGAAGTTCAAAAAATCTTCTATACAATGTTTTATAAAAATAAGTTATATTATCGAAAGGTTGTAATTCAATGGGTCGAGCACAACTAATGAAAGAGAGAGTATGCTCCTTGATAGTGTCATCCACTATGATTCAAACCCCGTGAGGTACGAGATTGTGTCCCACAAAATTATGACAGAATAGATGTCTCTCAATGCTTAGCTCTCAACCAACAAAATAGAAACCCCTCAATCCTTAACTCTTAACCAAAGAAACGTCACATAGAAGTCAACATAAACTCGTACTCTTACATCATATAGCAAAAACAAGTTTATAGATGATAATAATTTCCTTCCATTTAAAAAAATATTACGTAAGTAACATTAGAATATTCACATCTTGGACCTTGAAAATGGGAACTTATCTTTCAATTGAATTACCCAACTGGAAGAAAAGAATAATAGGCACCTCAATCAAAGGTCAAAGGAGGCTGTTCCCACCATTCCAATCATTTCTGTTCACAAGTTTCCCTTCTTCTTATTCCATCACAATCACAATTCATCTCACCCTTTTTTATCCATTAACCTTGGCAAATGGTATTTATGTGGACTATATTTTCTTATTCTTTTTTATTAATTCCTTTTCGAAACGTGTTTGAAGAAGATATAACATGGAACTCTACGCATTCTTTGAAGTTGAAATGTGGAGTGGGGAACCACAGGAGAAGATGGAGTTTTAATGGCCAGGATTCACTCCATATCCTATGTTAATAATGCCTACGTCAACACATTAGAGATATTTTTTCTATGAAAATACTATTCCCACCAATCCATAACTCCATTACTTCGTCAAATCTATAATTATTTCATATAAAGTCTTCACGTGACAAATACTCCAATACATGTAAAATTGTCCAACAAGACAATGAGGTTTCCGAGATGTGAAATGGTCTTACACCACACATTTGAGATTTGGTATTCTAGGGAGCCCACCTGCTTGTGGGTTTTGCTAGGGGCTTTACCCATTCCTCTTTTTTTTTAGTATATCTTATGAAATGTTATAATGGGTCTTTGATATTTTAATATAATTATATAGATAAGATAAACAAAGCTATGGGTCTTTGATATTTTAATATAATTATATAGATAAGATAAACAAAGCTGAATGGCCATATATGATAGTAAAATGAAAGGATTTAATATAGCATTTTCAAATGTAGTTGTTCTTTCATGGAAGATTATATATTATCTAGGAGTTTGTTTTGTTATTCTAACAATTTTATATCGTCTAGGAGTTCATATAGGAGAATACGAGACGATGTTGATACTTCTTTGACTGAGAACCAAGGATTGAGGGGTATTTATTGCACTAGTCACTCAAGGCACAATCTCAATGTTGTCCCTTATGTCATCTAGGAGTTCATTTTGTCATTCAGTGGATTCTATATCATCTAAGAGTGCATTTTACTATTAGGAGGACTCTATACCATTTAGGTGTTCATTTTGTTATTCAATATGAGTATGGGATGATGTTGTTATTTCTTCAAATGAGAGCCAAGGACAGGGGTATCCATTCCACCAAAGTCACTCAAGGCACAATCCCAGCCTTGTCCCTTATATATCATCTAGGAGTTCATCTTGCTATTTGGATGAATCTATATCATCTAAGAGTCATTTAGCTAGTTGATAGGAGAGTACGAGATGGTGTTGATACTCCTTTGACTGAGAGATATCTGTTCCACCAAAGTCACTCAAGGCACAATCCCAGCCTTTTCCCTTATATCATGCCTATGGAAGCTTGGAACTTGGTAGATGGCATAATCAAGAATCATAACATCACCCTAGCCAGTTGCACTCGATCAATTGAACTACAACTCTTGTATAAAATGTAAATTTTGATCTAATTTCAATTTATGTATCAATGCACCTGCATCATTTTTCATTTGTATAATGGAATGCATAGTCACTGAAATAAAAAGCACAAGCATCTAGTTGAAATCACTTTGTGATAAATTCTCAGTACCGTTTAAGGGTGTGACAATTGGATACTATCACTTGGATATATTCCATACTTATTATAGGCCTCCAACTATCCAAATACTGATAGACTGTGAAAGGTTAAGGAATGAAAGCACATGATTCTTTTGCTTCAAATTCCTTTGGGAATGTGTAACTATCATTGACTACTTTATTTGGTCCACTAATGAATGATTCACAGACAAGTCTGGGCATCCCTCAAAATGCTTTTAAAACCTAAGGATTCCTTCAAACTGAGATTTATGTCTCAAAACTAAACCTTTCTTGTAGTTCTTAATAAAGTTACTGATTTTTATCCACGATTGAAAATCCTTTGGGTAAGGCTTATCAACTCCAAACTGCCTTTATATACCGTTTGTGAGCTTTCTAGCTGTTCGGTTGAAGTTGTCCGAGCTTTTTTTCTTTCTATCCAAAAAATTCAAAGGGTAAACAGTTATTCCGACAGAAAATTTTACATTCATCCTCAGTGCCTAATCATGATAACCCCATGGAATTAAAGAAAGTTTTATCTTTCTTCTACTTCCAGATCACTCGTAACATAAGCAAAATACCAACTCTCTGTCAAAGTGAACTGTCAAGGCGAATAGCGAAAACATGCTTAGAGTGGTACTTTGTAAACTTTGAATTAGCTTACCAGGCATGCCTCTTTTGGGCATGAAAGTATAAGGTTTCATTTAACCAATGAATCTAAGGATGTTCTGTTCATTTCATATTTGGACAAATGTGAAACTATATCTATAAAAAGGACTGTTTGATGCTTTGATACATGAAAAACGATGGAAAATGTCACATGTTTTACACTGGTAGAACAGAGATGAACACACTGCCTCTGCACTACCTGTGAGAGAATCTGAGATGGTTAAATTACACCATAAAATTAGGCTTCAAGTAATTTTAAACCCTGCCTCACAAGGGACAGTTCTAACTACTTTCAAACTTTTGATGGTTTATTACTTGCAGTTTGGGACTTATTACAGACATGGCAAATGTTTTCTGCAGTGACTTTTGGATTTTTTAATAACTCTTTTACCCGTGACTTGAGTTTCTACTGTCATAACATTTAATGAAAGTTAACGAATTTATTATGCTCCATTATAAAGATTGTACAAAACACGGCACACAACAGCCTTCAGATACTCAAAAATGAAATGACTCATTTTGCTTTCCTTTCTTCAAGTATCATATTTATTTACCATGAATAGATGTGGGATCCCCCAAAAATATAGTCAGAAGACCAAGCCTCGTTAAAAAAAATTTTACTCCTTCAAAATTTTGTTGAGATTCTCCCTTAATTTTGTTGGGAAAGATTTTGTTGAGCTCCCATAATCATTGGCACAAGAACAGGTACCCACAATAAATATTGCAAGCTAGAGCAACAATCCCACATTCAGAAAAAGCTTTAGATGCTTAGTCGGTGAATAAGAGTGCCCGAACCCACTGTGACATATGTCATGGTCTTACGTAAGACGCATATAATAAATATGGATTACAAGTTAATCTGTGTTTTATAACAGAAACCCTCATGATATTTGCACTTAATGTCATGGACTGTGAAAGCATTCATTTGTCATTTGCACTAATTAATCACAAACTGCTGGAATTTGTTAGTGGTTACAATTAAAAGGATTGATTTGGATCACCCATATTGCAATTTAGTCTAAATCATGGTGTTTATCAAAATAAAGAAAGGCAAAACATTGTTTCAGTCTGCAACAGTAAGTCAGCATACTTTTACAGATAACAAAGAGAAACAGGGAGCAGCAGTTTCAAATCTCCGTAAATATATCATCCATCTTGTATTAATTGATAATGAGCAAGAAACTCTTTTCATCGCTCACACATACATTTCTTTGATTCAACCATGGATACAAAGTATAAAGAATTACCTAATAAACTAAACCACACAGTACAAGAGATAAAAAGGCTACGGCACAATTTCTCCTTCTTAGAAGGAAGCACAGTCTGACTTGGAGAGCTCTAAAGCACAAAGAAAACCCGAGTCACTAACTGGCAATACCGTATTCATTCTCACTCATAACTCTTCTTCTATTCTATGAAATATACTAGCATCTTATAACCAAAACTCAGAGTCTTACTAAAAAATAAACAAAATCCACCGTAGCCAAGGACTGTCACCTTGGTCAATATATACCTCACATATTCTCAAAAGATCATCTCGGGAAAGCAGGCTGCTTAGAAATTGCTCTGAGATACTAGTCTACAAAATCGCCCTAACCCACCTGAGCTTATTTAAAAATATCAGACATTTATCCAGCTCAGAGCTTCAGAACCTAAATCAAAATTTAAGCTGGGAATGTTCTCTTCTTCCAGCAGATCATCTAAACCGGAGATGTTATTCCCTTCGTCTAGAAGATCAAGAGAATCTGGGAAAGAAAGTAATCCCGGAGCAGGACCAGCATGATCCATCTCAAAAACTTGCCCAAACTCATTCAAAAAATACAAATCATGACATGACAAACCACCATATGCCGACTCCAGTGCACTGTAACATTGTTCCTCACTGATAGGAGGAATGAAGAAATCCACAAGAGGGGGATTATCTTCAGTTGCTATGTCCGGTTGTTGCTCCATGTTGCTGAGATCTAGAGAAGCATCTTCTAAGACATTGCAGTTGTCTAAATCTAGCAAGAGTTCTTCACTTGAACATTGATAGGCATTATCATCCAAATAGTCAGATAAGAAATCTGAAGAGAAGCTACAGGATGTACTGCACTCAATCATGCCAGAGCATCCTGCTTCTTCAGATCCAAGATCATCAACCAATGAAGCAGATGCGGATGCAGAGGCTTCCATAACTGGAGCTTGATTTGGTATCCACTCCACATCAGAAGCTTCTTCTGAGATGCAAGAAAAAGAGGTGGAAGATGATGCCAAACAGCTTTCCATTGTATTGGGCTTCGCCTTGGCATTGGCAGCAGACCTTGTCACAACTGAATTGAACCCTG
Organism: Chamaecyparis obtusa; assembly: GCA_027943335.1. NCBI lineage: Eukaryota > Viridiplantae > Streptophyta > Pinopsida > Cupressales > Cupressaceae > Chamaecyparis > Chamaecyparis obtusa. Next base: position 418,573 of record BSBK01003341.1, on the reverse strand, counting down.
TGCTGGGTGTACCATAGATCTGCTTCTTATGTGAAGTTCCAGTATTTCTCTGCGACGCAAATGAAGACAAAGCGAAGTTACTAGGAGAAGAGGCACCTTTAATTTTCTTAGCCGCCTTGTCATAAGCCTTGGCGGCCTCTTCTGCCGTTTCATAAGTACCCAACCATACCCTGACTCCTCTTGATGGATCTCTTATCTCCGCAGCCCATTTTCCCCATCTCCTCTGTCTAACTCCCTTATACTTGGATTTCTTCTTAGCAGAAGACCTCAATGCCGAGCTCGATTTGGGGAATTTCCCTGCTTTGAACCGTTCATAAGCTTCCAACATCTTTCTTCCCTTCTTAGAAGCCCTCTTTCCTTTGGTTGTCTTCTTAGATTTCATGCCGCGAGGGGTACAGAACTCTTTTGACAAATACTCATGCTTCATGGAGCAGGTGAGAAGTTCATATTCCTTCTCAGAATCTGATGCAGCAGGCGGATAACAGTCTATGGGAATGTGGATCTCTTGAACCAGTCTTTTAGGCTCGTGTACAACTGCATCTTCGTCACTTGAATAGTCTGTAGCATCTGGGTCAGCGCAAATTACTCTCACTTTTCTTGTCACAGTGGCCACTGGCCTGTCAAACTTGTAGTCTGCTGTGGTGCCTTGGATATTATTAACCTTAAACTGCTTCTTCACCTTCTTGACTGCCTTAGTTGTAGCAGCACAAAGTGGCTGGGGAAAAAGCTGGGCTCCAGGCATCTTTGTCTTGTAATTTGAATCCTCAATCATACACTTGCTACTTCAGAATGTAAATACCAATGAACAAAACCTCTGATTTCAACTTCCCAATATCGCCAGGTCCTCTTCTGCATAGCTTAGACCAGCAACTGCAAACAACAATAGAAGGCACAGAAGAAAACATAAGTAAACATCTCTGGAAAAGACCATAACGCCAAAACATGTAACTGAGACCATTAGTGCTTGTGTGAAGCATATGACACACACACACACAACCACAAACTACAGTTGATAATGCTGTACAAGAGTCCCCAGGCAAAAGCTCATGACAGCCCCCCATTAAGTATTCTACAAAGAGAAAAAACCCATCTAAAATCTTATGAACACCAATATTCCCTTACCTAACGCAGACCTGTAAAACAAGCGTTCAATCCCTCTACACAGACCTACAAAACAAACCTTCAGACTACATATACAGACCACGCAAGGCACTCCTCATAATGAAGCCTGTTAAGGCACCCACTCAATCTGAAAGCAGGTCTATGAGTAAGCCTGCAACCTGAATACCTTCAAACAAGGCCCATTCTCAAACCGCCTAAAACCCCCATTCTCAAACTACCTAAAACCTTTTTAAAACCACCTTGAATTCTAGCAGACTCCCCCAAGCTGCACCCATCGTAAATCTGGAAGCAACACCCACTCTGAACTCAATAAGCCCAATTCAAATCCCAACTAGAAAACACCCAGCTAAAATCCTAGCAAAAGCCCCATGATAAACCCACCTCCCATCTAGAAAACATATCAAATGCCCACAAAACCCCTCTTAAATCTCCATAACAGAACAGGGGAGCCAAACACATACCATTTCACAGAAGACCTGAAGACCAACCCATACCCAATGCCACACCCGACACCCGACACCCAACACAAGTCAACAAAACCCAGGTGATACAACCAAAAATAGCATAGCTTGTGAAGCAAGAAACAGATTGATTCCTTAAATGGGCGCACACACACACACCAACAACAACAAAACAAAATGAGATGAGAAGTTACAAACACTCACTATGCAATGGAGAGGCAGCAAAAGCACAAGGAGACTGTGAGATTCCTGATTGCAGAAAAGGAGGCCAGGCCACAATACCACCACCGCCGGAAGAGAATGAATGCTACAACGCCGCTAAATATGAAAAGCCAGAGCTTCTGAGCTCCAACAGGGAAATAGTAATCTCTAGAGGATGTACTCGACATAAATCCAATACACTCAGTACAATCACCGCCACCAGCAAACAGATCCACAAAACCAGGCCAGAAAGCAAAAGAATCCCCAAATCTTTTCTGAAGAACAGGGGGAAGAAGAACAGAACCAGAACAGGAAGGATAAAATGAAATGGGTGGCTCTGAAACTCTTCTTAGAGCTCCATGGAAGAGAATGAGGAGGAATGGGTAAAATAGTGGGAAGTGGAGAAGGAAGTGGGCGTTGGAGGCTGATAAAAAGGCGCAAAGGAAAAGCTGAAGTAGTTAGAGAGAGAGAGAAGGAGAGAGAGGACCCGCTCTCAATGCTGCACAACACACAACAAGTCAATCGGCTGCCCTTTTATCTATTTATTTATTATTTCTCTCATGGTCGCCAATTAAAATACAACTCGACCCATTTGCCACGTCATCGTATCGGATCGTATCTACGCCATGCCCATGCCCATAATGCCCATCATGCCCCCATCATGACCCATCATGCCCCCATGGACGACATGATATGGGGAAATGCGAGTCGTGTTCTACGCGATTTACTATGCGAACTAATTTGTCACCCAAAAAAAGGAAAATTTTATTTATTTATTTTTTATTAAATGTTTGTTTTTTCTTCAATTCAATTCAATTCACCTTGATTTCGGTCACATGGAGAAAGAAAGAAGTGACAGCTTTTGTACATCTTTGACCAGCGACTGCCTAATGAAGTTTTTTGGTCTCTTTTTTTTATGTTTTTTATTGCTGTGATAAAATCAGATTCGTGTGAGAATGTGGTTAGTTGCTATTTGCTAACTAATTTCCCTGCACTTGGTTTGTTTGTTGGCTTGCGTGCTCCTCCACGACTCTAGTCTTGCTCAAACCCACCTTTTAACTCCAAAGCTTTACTCCACTTCACCATGGTTTTTACTTCCACACTATGCCAAATATTCTTTCAACTTTTCAAGGTGGATTTAGATTAGGTGATAGTTCATTTCAGCGAAGGAGATTTTGAGCAAAATCAACAAATTTCTTGTTTGTTATTAGAAGGTTCTTAATGTTCCTATCAAGGATTAAGTCTTGTTGAGTGTAAGGTTTCAACATCGAAAAAAGGGGATGAGGTTTGGCGGAATGGATATTCTTCGATTTTTTGCTCTTAGTTGAAAAGGTGCAACCTAAGGCTTATGCTCTCGTATTGGGTAGCTAAAATGACTTTGTGGATGTGATCCCTCCATAAAAAAAAACCTTTCTAAGTCTAAGTGGTGGCATAGTTGGTTAAGGGTTTTGGGTTCTTCTCATATAGGTCTCAAGATTGAATCTTGTTAAAGTTTCAATGCTTCTGGATTAGATTGAGTATATAGTTTTTGCATAGTTTGAATCTTGTTGTCTAGGTAAATCCAGTGGCAGGCTTGTTCGAGCTCGATTTGTCACCCGTGTGGTTATAGGAGTTTGCTAGAATTATACTTGATTTCTCTAACATAAAAGAAAAATAATAATGATATTCATCAGAAGATGTTTGATACGGAAGGTCAATCATCAGATTGGTATTAATGGGTCAAAGTTTTTGTACATAAAAATAAGCATATATGTGTTTCTGGAGATACTTTGATGGCATTCAAATTATTAGATAAACAATACAATTTTTTTTGTATGGAAAGGATAATTATATGTCTTAAAAGACATTAGACGAAATTTCTACTGTTTTTAAAGATAGTGAAAGAGATTTTGAACAAAATTAGCAAGTTTCTTATAAAGTTATTTTTGCTATTTATTTATATAATCTTCAAAAGTCTAAAGTGTTGGTGTAGTTGGTTGAGGGTTTTGGGTTCTTCTCATATAAGTTTCTAGGTCCATTCTCATTGTTTCGATCAATATCACGACAAGCTTGTTCAAGATCAATATGTCACTCTTAGTGGTTTATAGGATGAGCTTGCTCTATCTAGAGCTAAACTTTAGGTCAATAGGTTGGCTATATCGATTTATCTCAAATAAAAGAAAAATAATTATAATCTTCATAAAAAAATGTTTGACATGGAAGGTTAGTCATCAAATTTGTATTATTCGGTCAAAGTTTGTTTACATAAAAATCAACACATATATTTGTGGAGATATGATTTGATGGCATCCAAATTATTTGGTAGAAAATATAATTTTTGTGGTGGAAATATATAATAATCTCTAAAAAGACATTAAATTTCTACAATCCATAAAGATAGTGTTTGCAATTCCTAAATCAACATATATATTTTTAGATAGTCTTTCAATGGCATCTAAAGTATTGGAAGATAATACATTTTTGTTGGTAGAAATAGATAATAATATCTTAAAGACATGAAATTTCTACAATCCATAAAGATGGAGTTTATACTTTTTGGATTAAATTGTGGGAACAATTTTTCATCTTAAATTGCTCACATAGTTTAATTCTAAAATTGTAAAATCTATTAATAATATGTCCTACATGTCAATAATGGCATATGACGATTGAATTGTGATGTTATGATTCTTACCATCATGGTTCAAAACCTTATTGAGCTGTTATTGTTTAGTGTTTGTGATAAGGATGAGGGCCCTTATATATGGTCACACTAGTTCATAACTCCAATCAAAACCATTTACCCTTACTAATAATAATTATAAGAACAACAACAACAATAATAATAATAAATCATCTTCAATGTAAAAGAAAAGTGAATCTTGGTACTAGAGGGAAAAAATTAGGTCGAAGCTCTTGTATAGAGAATTTAGCAACGTCATTACATGGACTACAACTTACAATTAAAAATAGTTAGAAGTAGTTTTATGTGTATCCTTGAAATTGCATCATATGTTTTTAGAAAGACTAAATTATCATTTGTATAAATAGTTATAATTTTTTTTAATATGCGAAAGAAAATAAACTATAATAATAAAAAAATTAAAATATATATATATTTTATATTTATAATATTTAATAAATTATATTTTATATTTAACATTATCCAAGAAAATCAACTTAACAACCATATAGAGAGATAGATACTTATAAATATATTCTATTTTATTATAAACAATCATAAAAGAAACATAGATATTTAATTTTAAATACATTATAGAAAATTTAATTTAATTTAATTAATATAAAAATATAAATACATTAATTACTTTTATTTACCTAAAAACAAATTATTTTACATATATTATTTATTAAAATATATTTTTGGAAATGCTCAAACTTAAATATGTATATTAAAATTATAAAAATAATAAAATAACAAATTATAATATATCCGTAAAAGGAACTAACCTCAATAATCGATTAAGGTCATGCATAATTTGAAATACTCCTTACTAATTTGACAATTGTAGCACTTAGAATCTTATATAGACCATGGGACTCTCTAAATATAATTTTAAAAAATCAATTGAGTGCATGTGATACATTTGACTTTTAAAGAGAAGACATTGACATTATTATATGATTGTTAGTGAATTGATAAGTTATTAATAAGAGATTAAGTGGGCAAATATATATTTGAAATGGAGATTTGTATATTTTCATTATTATTAAATTTTTTATTAGTATTGAGAAAATTTGTCATATAAAAATAAATATACAATATAATTATGTGTGAAGTTAGTAATATGAGATTAAGTGGGCAAATATATATTTCGAATAGAAATTTGTATATTTTCATTATTAGTAAATTTTGGGTTAGGGAAGGGAGGGAGAGGGAGAGGGAGAGGGAGGGAATGAGTATTGATTATATCTATTAATAGACATCTTAATATATCTATTATCTATTTTGGTTGATCATTTTCATGGCTTGGATCATTGCCACGTACATAGATTAAGTTTGCAATCTTATAGTTGTGAACTTCACTCCTAAGGCTAAATTGTTAAAATTTGATTTTAAATTTATCTAATTCTTACCTATTCTAAGTTTGTCTTGGTTAGACAATTAAACATGAGTTTGTATAATTTTATATAATGAACTCTTGTATTTGAAAATATTCATTTACATCTATTTCATCATCTTCCATATATTTCTCACATTTTCTCATCCTAAAAGCATTACAAAGAGGCATGCAAGCATTAGAAGAACACTTTGGTTTGGTGCTTTAAACTAAATCTAAGGTTGCATACTCATTTTAGGAGGCTTACATTTTCTTTTATGATCTTTTTACACACATTTTCAAGGGTTTAATTGGGAGAATGTATCTCTTACAACATACTAGCAATCCTCCTAGTATATTTTAAAATATTGTTAGTTTAAATAGTAGAAGAGTGAAGGATAGACATGAAGCATAAAACAAGAGCACATAAAAGATCATATTCACATGGTAAACATGGAGAATCGTATGGATCTAAAAAAGACACTAAGGTACAAACTTGAGTCGAGATAATACATAGATTTAGGATAGAATTGGGGCATTATATGAAAAGAGAGGTGACATTTCTAGTTAGAAATGTTTTATAATACTAATCTATGTCAAAAATTATTCATTCATTAATCATAGAGATAAGAACCTATCTTTGACATTTACTTTCTTAATTTAGCACTATTTACTTAATTGCATTAATCCAAGATGCATAATTACTAGTCTAGGTTAATGTGTGTCAAATTGTAAGCACATCATTTGATTAGCCTAGATTAAACTTGGGGAAAGTTTATTTTCCTCTAACAATAGTATTTGAACTATATAACTGAATGGATTAAATGTATATTTTATATTTTATGTCTTATATTTTATTTAACTTATTATATTGGGTGTTATCATAATTATATTATTGTAGTGTGTAATTTGTTTTGTTTGGCATACAAATTGATCTCAATCTTGAGCCTATTAGTCACAAATTCCTTATCCATTATCTTAGTTAGGTTCTAAAGTATTGGAAGACAATACATTTTTGTTGGTAGAAATAGATAATAATATCTTAAAGACATGAAATTTCTACAATCGATAAAGATGAAGTTTATACTTTTTGGATTAAATTGTGGGAATAATTTTTCATCTTAAATTGCTCACATAGTTTAATTTAAAAATTGTAAAATATATTAATAATATGTCTTCCATGTCAACAATGGCATATGACGATTGAATTGCAATGTTATGATTCTTACCACCATGGTTCAAAACCTTATTGAGGTGTTATTGTTTAGTATTTGTGATAAGGATGAGGACCCTTATACATGGTCACACCAGTTCATAACTCCAATCAAAACCATTTACCCTTTCAACAACAACAACAACAATAATTCATCTTCAATGTAAAAGAAAAGTGAATCTTGGTAATAAAGGGAAAATATTAGGTTGAAGCTCTTGTATAGAGAATTTAGCAACGTCATTACATGGACTACAACTTAAGATTAAAAATAGTTAGAAGTAGTTTTATGTGTATCCTTGGAATTGCATCATATATTTTTAGAGAGACTAAATTATCATTTGTATAAATAATTGTATTTTTTTTAATATGCGAAAGAAAATAAACTATAATAATAATAATAAATAATAAATATATTTTTTTATTAATATTTACAATATTTAATAAATTATATTTTATATTTAACATTATCCAAGAAAATCAACTTAGCAATCATATTATATATAGAGAGATAGATACTTATATATATATATTCTATTTTATTATAAACAATCATAAAAGAAACATAGATATTTAATTTTAAATACATTATAGAAAAATAAATTAAATTAAATTAATATAAAAATATAAATACATTAATTACTTTTATTTACCTAAAAACAAATTATTTTACATATATTATTTATTAAAATATATTTTTGGAAATGTCGAAACTTAAATATATATATTAAAATCATAAAAATAATAATAATCACAAATTATAATATATCCTTAAAAGGAACTAACCTCAATAATCGATTAAGGTAATTCATAATTTGAAATACTCCCTTACTAATTTGACAATTGTAACACTTAGAATCTTATATAGACCATGGGACTCTCTAAATATAATTTTAAAAATTCAATTGAGTGCATGTGATACATTTGACATTTTAAGAGAAGTCATTGTCATTATTATATGGTTGTTAGTGAATTGATAAGTTATTAATAAGAGATTAAGTGGGCAAATATATATTTGAAATGGAGATTTGTATATTTTCATTATTATTAAATTTTAGATTAGTATTGAGAAAATTTCTCATATAAAAATAAATATACAATATAATTATGTGTGAAGTTAGTAATAGGAGATTAAGTGGGCAAATATATATTTCAAATGGAAATTTCTATATTTTCATTATTAGTAAATTTTAGGAGAGGGAGAGGGAGACGGAGGAGTATTGATTATATCTATTAATATACATCTTAATATATATATTATCTATTTTGGTTGATCATTTTCACGGCTTGGACCATTTTTACGTACATAGATTAAGTTTGCAATCTTATAGTTGTGAACTTCACTCCTAAGGTTAAATTGTTAAAATTTGGTTTTAAATTTATCTAATTCTTACCTATTCTAAGTTTGTCTTGGTTAGACAATTAAACATGAGTTTGTATAATTTTATATTATGAACTCTTGTATTTGAAAATATTCATTTACATCTATCTCGTCATCTTCCATATCTTTCTCACATTTTCTCATCCTAAAAGAATTACAAAGAGGCATGCAAGCATTAGAAGAACACTTTGGTTTGGTACTTTAAACTAAATCTAAGGTTGTATACTCATTTTAGAAGGCTTACATTTTATTTTATGATCTTTTTGCACACATTTTCAAGGGTTGAACTGGGAGAATGTATCTCTTGCAACATACTAGCAATCCTCCTAGTATATTTTAAAATATTGTTAGTTTAAATAGTAGAAGAATGAAGGATAAACATGAAGCATAAAACAAGAGCACATAAAAGATCATATTCATATGGTAAACATGGAGGATTGTATGGATTTGGAAAAGACACTAAGGTACAAACTTGACTCGAGATAATACATAGGTTTAGGATAGAATTGGGGCATTGTATAAAAAGAGAGGTGGCATTTCTAGTTAGAGACGTTTTATAGTACTAATCTATGTCAAAAATTATTCATTCATTAATCATAGAGCTAAGAACCTATCTTTCACATTTACTTTCCTAATTTAGCACTATTTACTTAATTGCATTAATCTAGGATGCATAATTACTAGTGTAGGTTAATATGTGTCAAATTGTAAGCACATCATTTGATTAGCCTAGATTAAACTTGGGGAAAGTTTATTCTCCTCTTACAATAGTATTTGAACTATATAATTGAATGGATTAAATGTATATTTTATATTTAATGTCTTATATTTTATATTTTATTTAACTTATTATATTGGGTGTTATCATAATTATATTGTTGTAGTGTGTAATTTGTTTTGTTTGGCATAGAAATTGATCTCAATCTTGAGCCTATTAGTCACAAATTCCTTATCCATTATCTTAGTTAGGTTTTATATAGTTTTGTTGATCTCTTATCAAGACTAGGTCCCATATCACAAATGTATTCATGGAGTAGAAGATGCAACACAACCAAGTTTACCATTTTTTTAATTTGAAACCTAGTGTACTAAAGATGATTATTCTAAAATTTGGTTGTTATCCCATTAAATACCTTGAGAACAATAACTCAAAAAATGTTTCTAGACAAACTTTAACTCATGAGTTATTATCAAAGAGTATAAAAAGGCATTACATAAATCATTTTATGTTTGTGGATCTTCTATAACACTTTTAAGGGGTTCGACTACTATCAAGGAATGATAGTCTCTTCCCTCTAGCCAAAAAAAATATATCATTATACTTGTGAGGATAATCCTATGCTTAGTTACAGGTGTAGAAGAAAGAAGTGCAATACAAAAGGTTAAATTCACAAAAGATCAAATTATAGTAAAAGGTGTAAAAGAAAAAATTTACAATTTTAGCTAAGATGTATTAGCTAGATGATTTTTTACTACTTCATTTTCTAAATTTTGAATAAACTTTTTAACATGACTAGTGATGCTAGCATGACATGCCCTTCAGTACTACGTGGAACACTTATGACCTAGAGCTATGAACTAATGAGGTCACAAACGAGGACCCCATCCCTAATTATCAATGTTGAGGTTCAAACCCATGAACACATTGGATAAGTGTAGGGACAAACCTACAATCACAATGGCCCAATGAGGGCTTGAACCTCAGTGGTCAAAACAACACCACCACTCAATAAACATGACCCAATTTTTTACTACTTTCACATTATGATTGAAGCTAGTTTTCTATTGCTTAACAAATCAAATCTACAATCCTAAAAACATTTTAAATTAAAGACCTTTATTTGACTAAAGAATGTAAGAAAAGAAATTATTGATTTCTAAAAAATAAAATAATTTTATATAGAATCGGAAAAAGGGGGAATGAATGAACTTGGCATTTAAAGGTGGAGAAAACTTTAGAGTATGCTAGTACATCAATAGTTGTGAATGATAGGTTATAAATTGGGGTATGTGGGAGGAAGAGCGGTGGCAAGGATATGACTATACTCCCCACCGAACCCCGCAATCATATAGAATATGCTTACTAAAATAAAGGGGGCAGGGGGCATGTAGTTGGAATTGGGGAGCACTAAGAGGGGGGTAGAATTAGTGTTCTGAACATTTTAACTTTATCAATTTGATTCTTAAACCACTTAACACATATAATAGTAAGGAAGATGCAAAAGTAATACACAAACATCCACAACACCATAACACCAATATTTTTTGCTTGGAAACCCAATTAAGGTAAAAACCACAATGGGGATGAACCCACAAGATGAAAATACTTTGTAGAAGTATTACAAAATGGAATGCACATGCATTCAAGCACACTACCTAGAGCTCACTTGTGAAACACAAAAAGGCTTACTATCTATGAGACAAAACAATGTCACAAAGAGTTTGAACTTTCACCTAATAGATTATGCTTTGAGCTTCTTTGGATATGGCTTTCATTGCATGTTTTTTCTCTATGTCATATGCCTGAATAGTTATTTGTAGATCTTTGACTATTCCCCAACTCAGTATAAAGGGTTTCCTTGTTATTTTGTCTCACAAAGATAACCCATACACTTCAAAGTGTTCCAAAGCTCAGTGTATTGCCTATATTATTTTGAATAAAATTTCTTCCCCTTATCTTCACCACTAAAAGAAGATTTGACTTCTCAAATATCAGACGTCATTCAGTAAAAATGCATAAGTCCCACATTTTCTAAAATTCTTGTGAAGCCTGTTGCACCTAAGAACAATTTTAGGTGTCAACAATCCCTTTAAATGGAACGTCTGATAGGACCGATCATGCACAAACTACATAAGAGGTTCTTGTATACACTAAAAAGTGACTTCATTAATTAATTAAATATTTATTATTTAATTAATATTGACTTGATGAATTAATTAAATATTTATTATTTAATTAATATTTATTTCCTCTATTGTTAAATAAAGTATTCAATTTATTTGATAAATTCACTATAGTTTATTCTTCTTATCCTAAGGCCTCTAAATAGTCTTTTTAAAGTGATTTAATCAATTACACAATCACCAAATATGACTAAGTCCCCTAGTCCACCTCGTCCACCTAGTCACCTAACACATCACCTTGGCTAAAATAATTAATTATTAATAAGTCATTATCCTCACCCACACATGTCCTATTTTTAAGGGCTATGTGGCCTCATAAGACTTGGTCTCATGACCACATGTCTTCTCCTACACTAAGTCAAGAAGCAACCCCTAGTCCTAAGGAGATTCTCAAGCCACCTCAAAGAGTCAAAGGTGACTCATGGGACACTTGTACCAAGAGTCCTCGTGAGGAAAAGGTCCTTCCCCCTTCCTCTCAATGGTATTTCTGAGACACTTGACATGTGTCTTTCCCTTCCACCTTCTTCTCCTTCATGTCAATGTAGGAGGAACATCCTCCCTATTCCTTCTCTCACATTCCAACTACATCCCCCTTTCTCTCAACCCCTTCAACCAAGTCAATTATAGCCCTAGGATCTTCCACCTTTCAATCTCCACCCTAGGATTGTGCCACCTAGGCTTGAGTCCTCCAAAAATCTATAAAAGGAGCCTCATTCTCCCTTTGTGAGCTAATAGGCAATAGTAATCTTCAAGCATTCAAGCATTTTAGAGATCAAGCAATCAAGCATCCAAGTATTCAAGCAATTATTTGAGTCATTTGCATAAGCATTGTATCCACCGTAGTTGCATGATCAAGGTTTTAGGCTAGTTTTGCATATTTCATCATCAAATCTCCACACTTTGGTAACACCTTTGGCAAGGAACTTCATTTGGAAATCTTATAGCTAAACACATCCAACAAATCAAGGCTAGGAGGACAATGGAGAGAAGCTACAATGGGTAAGTGAAGGTAAACTTGTTTTAAGTTCATTTGATCATTTGTAATCTTCATTGTGTTGCATTTAGATTGGTTGATTTATTAGCTTAGACTAGTTAGTATTTCATTTATAATAGTCAAACATCTAATTTGCATACATTTTTGGCACCCACCGTGGGGCCCACCCCATGTTTTTAACATTTTGTTTTTAGTTTTTTTCTGTGTGAAAATTTCTACTGGTTGTTCCTGTGCATTCATCCCTGATTCCTATGCATTTGTTACTTCTTCCTGTGCATCCATTTTTCTCACCATCAAGAACCATCAGACACTTCTATCTTCTGTCTTTATCATTCTTTCTATGCATTCATTCATTTTCTCTATGCTTCAGTATCTCTTTGTTGCACATCCATCATACCTGCGCTTTCATCCCATCTCACTGTGCATTAATATCATTTATCTTCACGTTAACTATTTCTACGCATGTGTTAACTATACATGTGCTTCTTTGTTCTATTTCTGCGCATTTGTTTATGTAGGAATTAAATTTCATATTTTGATCATTTATATTTTTGCTAATCATCTTAACGAGTCTCTATTTGCTACTGTAGATATTTAGGTTGTTTTGCAGGTCGAATCTGAAGACCCCATTTTGAGACTATTAACTGTTTACTTGCAGATTCCTTAAAAGATTAACAAGGGGTTTTCAAAAGAAATCATAATTTCGTTTGGGTTTTAAAATAAGACATGCATTTTCAATTTATGTTTCTTCTTTAGTTTAGTATTCTGTTTGATGTGTTTTGCTTTCTAAGCATAATTGTAATCACAAAATTATAACAACGTATCCTCTCCCCTCGCCATTTGTGGATCTTGGGTGTAAGAGAAATTGTTATAATTTTTAGAGGGCGGTCTTTGGTGGGAAAAGAGGTACTCACCCCAAGGAATGACCCAACCAGTAACAGGCTAAAGCCAAGCCCTTCCAAACTGATATATAAAAAATGCCACTGTGATTAGTCTCACAGTGGATAGGTGTGAATTTGTTGTGGCAACCAAAATCTCCTCTAGTACCCACGTGGTGAGTTAAAGTCCCTACATTGTTAAGGTGAAAATCTTACTTTGGAAGGATTGGGAGAGCCCCCTTAATTGGTAAAATGACTTGATCACAACCACCTGAACAGATGTCCTTACTAGATACTTTTGTATAGTGGCCAAAAACCTTCTATTTGCTGGCTCAAGGGATCACCCAAGCCCGTGAAGACACCCACCCCATAATACTCACGGTTCATAGTAGAGATAGCAGTTCTTTGGGAAGTAATGACCCATTGAATTCAGAACTTGGTGTGCCAGAGAAGTGAGTGCATTGTAAGGAGGATCCCATGCCTCCAAGTTCCTAGGCTATCCCCTGTGAATTTGCATGGCTGGATTTTATCCAAGTGGGGATTCAGCGAATACTGTCCTTGCCAACCTTAGGAATTGTAAGTGTGTATGTGCATTCATACTAGATCAAATTAGATTAAATCATTTCTATTTTTTTTTTGTGTGTGTGTGTTTATGCATTTTTACTTTGCCAAAACAGTCATCTGAAAACCAAAAATTTTCCATGAAAAACTTCAAGAAAAACCATCAGAAAACTAGTGTCGTGCATTTGTCACTTTCTGCTACGCATTGATCCAATCCTTCTATGCATTTGTGATTGCTATTACGCATTGATTCCATATTGTTGCGCATTGATATAATCATGTTGTGCATATACTTCATTGTCCTACGCATTTGTTCATGTGCATACACAACAAAGAGCCTTTGTACAGACCCTAGAAATTTCACATAAACTTTTTCAGATACCCATTTTTGTCCTCGGTATGATTCTAGAAATACATTCGATTTTCACAAACCTTTGATCCTTAGTTTGACCATTTCATCAAAATTCACCATCTTTCTTTAATCCAAAATCCACAAAATCATTCCAAATCTTCAAAATTTTCCAATTAGTGTTGAATCATTACCTTGCTTATCAAATTTTGATCTTTGTAGGTTTACCATATCAGGATTTATCATCCTCAATCAAAAACTTACCTAGGTTATTATCTCTTGATTTTCTTTGTCACATCATAGTGAGATCCATACCTCCTATAGACTTAGATTATCAAATTTTTCACATTTATCTCAACACTTTTAGGTTCATTTCTACATCTATCCAATCAAACACATTCCATTTGCTTCATCAAAATCTTCATCCCAAGATCATCTTTCACCTTTTATGGTTCAAACTCGATCTTAGAAACTCAAGCAAACCGTTGATCTAGAATCTATAGGCAAAATGGAAGGAGGTAGTAATGAGGAAAACCCTTGGTCTAGAATTCCTAAGTGTATACACCTAAAAATGGTCATCTAGACTATTAGCCCCTTTTGCTAAATCATAAATTGCTTATTCTTGATCAAATCCTAGTTCTATCATTTATTCGATTATTTTCTATGGGCTAACCATCTTATCCTAAGTCTTTATTTATTAAAAGGAATATTTCCTCCCCTTTTAATAAATAAAAAGCCCCCACTTTTCCTCTTATCCTAAGTTGCACAAATAAAGCATTATTCTTATTTTATAAAAAGAGAAAAGCACTTTTTGTCTCATATGGACACAAAAGTCAACTCTTATTTTCCTATTGGAGGATACTTGTGCACATGGATTGCTCCTCTTTCAAGCTCCACCGTTGATTAAATCTTTTGCCTCTTAATCTCCATGGCCCATTCCTTTTTCATTCCCTATAAAAGGAGAGCTCTCTTCCTCATTTGCACACACAATTTTTATGTTATTGTTATGCTACAGGTTTTCTAGGTCATCTTGGAGCTTTTGGAGATATTCTTGCATCTAGGGTTTGAAGATTTGGAGCATTGTTGGCATTCATCTTGGATCTTCATCAACACTCTATCTTCTTGTCTTTATTCTTGCATCATGGCTTTCTTGCTTCATAGTTAGATTTCATTTCTTGCATAGTAGCTTCATTTTCATGGCATTCTTAGCTTAGATTTCCTTTATGCTTTAGATTAATTCATCTAGTTTAACTAGGAGGCTTTGTAATACTTGCATCTTTCATTTCCATAGTTTAGCTTGCATTTCCATTCTTAATCTAGCTTGCATTGCATTTCATTCTTGATTCTTGAGGATATTGGCATTCTTGCCCTTGTCTTCATTGAATCTCCCATTGCATGGTTTACTAGCAAGGTTATTGGCTTAATAGCTCTAGCTGAGAGCATTCTTAAAACCCTTGCACTCCATGCCTAGGGAGCTATGGATCGATTTGTGAGGGCTCATTCTTGAGTTTCCTTGCATGTAATGATCCATAGAAGTGTGACACATTTATAGCACACACTAAGAAGAGTTCAATTTTTACATCAGACGAAGAACCAACAGATCAGGATTTAAGAGACGCTATGAAAGATGCTAGGTTCTATAAGGTCATGGAAAGACTCTTAGACATGGATAGGGAGATGTATTTCCTCATGCTTTCTCAACAAGGAGAAAAACTACCCAATGATTTTGATGTCTCCACTCTTAAAGAACCACCTATCACAAACAATCAATAAATCCCTAGTGGTTCTCAAGAGACACATGCTCATGAAGAAAAGGAAGACAAATAAAATAGTGCTTCCCAAAACACTCAAGGACCTTCGCCATCTTTGGATCTCGATTTACAACAAATCCAGATGCTTCAACAATAAATTCGTGACATTCAAACTGGATCATCAACCAAGAAGTATTTCTTAGATGATATATGTCATTATCCTTTTGATAAACATTTAGCAATGATTCCATTCCCTCCTCATTTTGAGGTACCTAAATTTGACAAATACAAAGGGAATTCAGATCCACAAGACCACATTCGTGGGTTTTGTGCTGCTTGTATTGAAGTCGCTCACAATGACACTTATCTCATGCGACTATTTCCACGTAGTTTAGGAGGACAAGCCATGGAATGGTTCTCCAAACTACCCCCAAGTATCAAATCTTTCAATGAGCTTATTGACAAGTTCGTGACTCATTACTCATATAACTGTTCGAATAACTGAGAGGGGGTGAATTAGTTATCTAGTGTCCCACAATTCAAAATGTATAATCCAAAACAATTCTACTACTTCTGCTACTCAGTAAACATATAATACTTTCACTGTCTGTGTTTTTACGGATTGTCAGTCTAAACTTTATAATAGTTACCGATTAAATCTAACATGTAATATGCAAAGTATGATAATCAAACAAATATCACAATTAACACATAACATAAGAGATTTAACGTAAAAATGTTGTGAAGGGAAAAACCACCTGGGACCGGCAACCAAAAATTGTTCACTCTTCTAAAGTGAGGTCAATGAAGACCCAACCATGTTAAAGGTTACAAACGCATTGTTAGGTGTGACCTTGTTAGAGGATTTTAGACCAAAATTTATTGTCCAACCAACAGTCACTCTGGGGTTGATAGGATAACAATGTTCACTCTATGAATGAAACATCAAAAGACTTTCATAGTCCACTCGATTAAGAGATTTGACTATGTGCTATGGTTAAATATGTAACAGTAGATGATCTGCCTTGAAACAACTTCAATTTTCAATTTACAGATCAATGTTCAGCTCATTCAAATATTTCTAATCAATATAACACTTCAGATTCAATACTATATCAACTTACTATTCGTCGGTAATTACTCATTGTAGCTTGGTAATTGTTCTGCAGCTCGGTTCTTATTCACTAGTATGATCAGAATGAAAACCTCTTCATGTGATAATTTTGTAGTATCTTCTTCTTCTGGCTCTCTCAATAATGAAACCAATGTCTCTTATATAGACGAGTAAATCATTTTCTTTTCCTCCATTAGATTTTGCCGCTTAATCATATTCATAGATTTTGCCGCTTTAAAATTCCTCGGTTGATGTGTCAATAACACATTTCAATCTACTCCATTAGATCCCTTTTGATTTATGTTAGCCGTTGATCTTCATAACAAACCTTATCTGTTACCTTGATTTCATACACTTTACAGCTCATCACTTTATCGGCTAAACTGATCATTTAATTCCTTTCTATTTTGCTCGGTTAACAAAGAAATGCATCAGTGAACACAAGCTTAGTTAACACAAGCTCGGTATACACTACATTTCATTGGTGTATACTGAAATGCTTTATTTACCAACAACACTGCTTTGTGTCTTTCAGCTTTATTCTTCATCATAGATAAATGCAACATAATAAAGTCAATTTCATCAAGTCATAGACTCATCAATAAGTTACTTAGTGTATTCCTTATCCTCATCTATCATGTACATCTTCCTCATGTAGATATTTATGTTCTTCATCTCTTTCACCTTTCTTCAAATGTGTCGATATAGTAACTTACAAGATAAGTATTGTCAAGCTAGTTGACATCAATGACAACATAATACTGATTTAATCATCTTGCATATCTAATCATCAACTCCTTAGTAATCTTAAATTACAGATTCTTCATTTAGGTTCTAAATCAGTTGTAGTTCATCAATCTCTCCCTTTGGCATTGATGGCAACTTAAGTAATATGAAATGTACCATACACATACCAAACATGTATTCTACAACTTTTTGATCAAATGTTTTGCCAAGCTCATACAACATTAATATGTTTAATCACTACATTACTAAATAGCATTATGAAATACAACTTTGTCATTCTGTAGATATAACCTTTTCATCTCTCAAGTTCCTTTCAGATTATATCTCCCTTAGATAGTTCTCATCGATGCATATCTCCTTTTCCTTTTCATATTATTTATCTCTCCCTTTGACAATAATGCCAAAGAAACAAATAAACAATCAGCTCTATAGTAGCTAAGTAACTCTCTGTTGTCCATTACTTCCTTTGTATCTTAGTATACTAATATCCCAATCTGTTTCGGTTCTTCAACCTTAATCACAACCTTGAACAAAATCCAAAGTGTGAACTATGTTGCATCAACATGAATGATCTTCTGATAAGATTAGGCTGATGCAACATCCAGATCACAATAGTGACCAATAGATAGGGGACGGACCCAAGTCTACTCCTCAAATATTCAAATGTGTCCTTTGGTAGAGGCTTTGTAAAAATGTCTGCAAGTTGTTCTTTAGATGTAACAAATTCTAACTTCACTTGCTTCTCTTGCACTTGTGATGGAGTTGATGAAAAACAACCCACAGCTCCCAAGAACACCTGTCATAGAAAGAGAGAGAAGCAAACAACTATGGAGGCCTAAATGCATCGATCCACAAGAGAGGAGAAATCCTTGATGTGCAAAAACAAAAGTTGCAATCAATAATGAAATGTCAGAAAAAGTTACAAAACAAGAGGAGATCAATCCTTATGAAAGGAGATCATAAACCCTAAAAAGGTAAAACCCTAGGTTGCATAATAATAATTAATAAAGATAATTAATTATTATATGCCTAAAGTTTAGCTTAAGTCGAAAGAGGTAATAAGTGACCAAATAATTAAATCAATATGATTCAATTAATCAGTAAACACTTTATTACTCTAACACCCCCCCTTAAGATAAACTTTGGGAGAAGCTAAAAACCTAGAAATAACAACTGAAAGCAAATGGGTCCTAGCAACAAACGCCTGATCAAGTACCCAAGTACAAAAGAGAGTCTCTACAAAGCGGAGAAATAGAGAAAACCACGTGGAAAAAACTCTACTCCAAAAGGAGACAAAGACTAGTCTGAAGGACTGAAGAAGCCTCCAAAACTAGGAATGTTCCAGAAAATAGGAACAAAGATGAACATGTACAACATCACTGAAGCATGAAACTGCAAACTCTGTCAAGAAGAAACTGATGATCTGAAGATCCTCCAGTGAAATATGAGTAGGTAGATAAGACTGTAATCTGCACGAGTGCCCTCAAATAACACTACTCGAATTAGGAGGTAAACAAAGGCAAACACCTGAACTCGAAGATACAGATGGCATAAACACCAAAAGCCTGAAGAGCTGATCAATCAAAGCTGGAAGAGTGCATCCAAAAATAGGAAAGAAAAGAGTGTCCATATGGTAAATGATCCATCTCACCGGAATGCATAGGTACCCAGCCACTGCAACCACCTAGTACATAGGAACAAATACTGAATACATAGCTCACACAATCAAACCAAGGAAGTAGTAGAACCAATAGTAGAAACCCCCCCATACTGCTGACAATGGAGTAATGACAGGTACACTAAAAAGATCATCCAATATGAACTGCATGATGAAGATGAATCTGAAACATCGAATGTGCAGAGAGAGTACAAACACAAATAAAGATACCTAAGGCTAATGTCGATGGAGGAACACTCACATGACAAAATAAGATAGAAAACAAAGGCAAACATCAAACCCCCCAACACTTTATAATGGAGTGCGAGTACAAATAGCACGAACATGTGTAAGATCCCATCAAAACAATAGAATGGCACTTTATCTCAGTGTGTGTGCATAAAAGAATGCTACAAAAGTGAAGTATAAACTTCTCAAAGAAGATCAAAGGCTACTGAAATAAAAGAACAACCTAAGATGAGCCATCCCTGACAGAGAAGAGATCCCAGGACCTGAAACAACCAAGATATCCACCAGACTGCAAAAAAAAAAGAATCTGAATAAAATAAACTTGGAGTAGAATCTAGAAAAATGACTCATAGCACTGAAAATCTCTCTAAACAAGCTTTCCAATGATATATCATTTTCCAAAAATGGAGATCGGATGTGCAAGATAGAGCTCCCAGAGTGCAAACTTGAAGATCTAGCTTTGACAAAGAAAAACACGATCAAAAAAATAAAACTAGAAAATATAACCTCCAAATCTGGAAATAGCTCGGAATCATCTTTCCAATGATATTTTGTTTGCCAAATTTTGACACTGTATGCTCAAGATATGAGCAAAAAACCAACAGCTGCGCTGGAGGGCCCAAAGAAGGTGTCTACAAGGATCTAAGGATGGGTGACATCAACAAAAGGATAAAAAACCACATGAAACCATCAGATCTAATAAAACCTCAGAAAGAGATTTTCGGTAATATCTCATTTGCCAAAAATGGAGCCCGGATGCAAGAGAAACAGATCCTGAAAGGCAGGAGGTCTGAAACACCATGATCACAGAGAACATCTGACTTTGACAGCAAAAAAGAGCATCAAAATGGAAAAATCACAAAACCATACTAGAAAATTTAGATCGAGCTCAGAACCAGCTTTTCGATGATTTATCGCACGCCCAATGATGATCCTAGATGCCCGAGATATTCGCAAAAAAGGCCCAGGTACCCTTAAAAAACTCAAAAAATGAGCAAAGACTACTGATGTATGCAATCTGCGAGTTTAAAAATGATGGCCTAGTGGCCGTCATAGGGAAAAATGCCGGGGGCTAAAAAAATTAGACCCTAGTCACATGGGTGACCAGGGGTCTAGAGGTTTGGGTGCTGGGGCTAGGGGCTGGTCCCCCACGTGACCAGCGCTGAGATTTGGGTGGAGCGCGGGTGGCTAAGCTGGCGGAGTGAGGGACGAGCAGCGGCAGTAGTGCGGGCCTCGACGGCGGAGTGGAGGCGATGGCAGCATGGTCTCCAGCGGAGCGCAGGCAGTGGCAGAGAAGCCAGCGGCACTGAGGGAGGCCACTAACTGCGGTGGCTGTTTTGTGATGGCCGCTGGGTAGCACCCCCAAAAATTATATATATATATATATATATTTTAAAAAATTGTCATACGCTCTACCTCAGTCTGCGTGCCAGGGTCATACGACACTGGTACGTAAAATTCTTTTGCGTCAAAGGCCAACTTGTTGAAAATGGACAAGTTTTATATGAATTTTGACTATCTTAGGCCTTTCGGACGCAATTATGAGGTCTGTTTGGGCCAGAAGTGCACCAAAAATTAGTGATCACCTCAGGATCCATGCCAAGGCCGATTGCAAAAATTTTTTCTCACAGATTCCAACTGTGTCCAAAGTGGACAAAGTTTATATGGATCTTAGGGTTCTTGGATGCTCTGAACACAATCGTGAGGTCCGTTTGAAGCCAAGATGACCAAAAAAATAGGTTCCCCCAAATCTGAAAGAAAACCCTCTCTGAAAATGTAGATCTGATGAACACAACTGAATCTCTCAGGAAGAGGATAGGGGCAAGCAGATCTGAAGCTCTGATACCATGATGGAGTTGATGAAAAACAACCCACAGCTCCCAAGAACACCTGTACACAAACATGTGTCACAGAAAGAGAGAGAAGCAAACAACTATGGAGGCCTGAACGCATTGATCCACGAGAGAGGAGAAATCCTTGATGTGCAAAAACAAAAGTTGCAATCAATAATGAAATGTCAGAAAAGGTTACAAAATAAGAGGAGATCAATTCTTATGAAAGGAGATCAGAAACCCTAAAAAGGTAAAACCCTAGGTTGCATAATAATAATTAATAAAGATAATTAATTATTATATGCCTAAAGTTTAGCTTAAGTTGAAAGAGGTAATAAGTGACTGAATAATTAAATCAATATGATTCAATTAATCAGTAAACACTTTATTACTCTAACAACTTGTTCTCTTAAGTAGTGATACTTAATTGATATATGCTTTGTCTTAGAGTGCATCACAGGATTCTTTGAAATATTAATAGCACTTGTGTTGTCACAGTATATGATCACCGGGTCAGTGATTACCTCATTCATTCCTTCCAATACTTGCTTAATATATGCAATGTTTGAGCAATTAGTAGCAGTAGCAACATACTCTGCTTCAGCTGTAGACTGAGAAATACAAGCCTACTTTTTACTTGTCTAGGTTACAAGTCTTTCACCAAAGAAAAATGCTCCTCTGGTGATACTTTTTCTGTCATCCACATTTCCATCCCAATCAGCATCGGTATAAACCTTCAACTCAAACTTACCTTCCTTAGGATACCATAATCCATAATCCTCTATCTTTTTCAGATATCTTAAGATCCTTTTAGTAGAAATCATGTGTGATTCTCTAGGATTAGCAAAATATCTAGCAACAATTCCCACAGCATGTGCTATATCTGGTCTACTGTGAACTACATACATGAGCTTACCAATCATGGATCAGTAAAGTGTCTGGTTTACCTTTGTAGTTTCATCTTCCTTTGTCAATTTACTTCCAATAACCATCAGTGTTCCCATAGGTTTAGCATCATCCATGCCAAATGTCTTTAAGACTTCCTTTATGTACTTGGACTGTGTGATGAATATCCCATCACTCTACTGAATTACTTGTAATCTGAGAAAGAATTTAATCTCTCTGAACATAGACATTTCAAACTCATTCCTCATGTCATCAGCAAAAGATTTACATACATGATCTTGTCCTCCAAAAATAATATCATCAACAAAAATTTCAACAATAATAATAGTGTCATCAGTATCACCTTTCATGTACAAATTGATGTTCTCACTAGTTCTTACAAATCCAATACTTAACAAGTAAGTATGCAATCTTTCATACCATGCTCTCGATGCTTGCTTCAAACCATATAAAGCTTTGTGTAATCTACATACCATGTTTTCATTGTCTGGATCAATGAATCCTTCAGGTTGTTCTATGTAGACCTCTTCTTCAAGTATACCATTCAGAAATGTTGACTTCACATCCATTTGATAAACCTTAAATTTCTTGTGTGCAACATATGCAAGTAGCATTCTAACTCCTTCCAATCTAGCAACAGGTGCAAATGTCTCACCATAGTCAATGTCTTCTTCCTGTGCATATCCCTTGCATACCAATCTCGCTTTATTTCTTGTCACTTCACCATTTTCATTCAGTTTGTTTCTGAATATCCATTTAGTACCAATAACATTCTTATCTTTAGGTTGGGGTACTAAGGACCAAGTTTTGTTTTTCTCTATTTATTCTATTTCCTCCTTCATTGCATTAACCCATTCTTCATTTTCTAATGCAACTATCACATTCTTAGGTTCAAATTCACGGACTAGACATGTACCTTATCTTGTTTTGCTTCTTGTCTGCATTCTAGCTTGTCTGTTTTCAATAATTTGTGTCTCAGGATGATGTCTTCTGACAAAACTGGCCAGTACTTGGTTTCTTCTTTCTTGTTCATCCTATTCAGGTTCATGTGCTTGCTCGGTAGCACCATCTTGTTTGTCGGTTTCCCTTTCCTGTTCCTCGGGGTTATTTTCCTGCTGACCGATTATCATAGGTTACAACTTCGGTAGATAGTCAGGAAGTTCAATGGAAGTGAATCTACCATAGTCTTCTGGTTCCTTTCTTTCTTATGTGTTCTTGTCATCAAACTCATCAACATAGACATTAGTACTTTCAATCATCTTATTTGTAACCTTATTCAGACATTTGTATGCTTTACTCTTAGTAGAATATCCTAAAAATATTCCTTCATCACCTTTAGAATCAAATTTCCCATTTCTCTCATCTTTCAAAATAAAACATTTGCTTCCAAAAATTCTGAAATAACTTACAGTAGGTTTGTGTCCAAACCATAGCTCATAAGGTGTCCGGTTGGTGTCCTTCTTCAGTTGTACTCGGTTAAGCACATATACAGTTGTGCTAACAGCTTCCCTCCAATGTGTCTGAGAAACATTCTTTTGTATCATCAGTGTTCTAGCACAATCAATGATTGACCTGTTCCTTCTTTCAGCAATCCCATTCTGCTGAGGTGTTCTCAGTGCAGAGACCTGTCTTTTAATATCATTCTCATTACAGAAATTAGTAAACTCATCAGAGATAAATTCACCTCCTCTATCAGATCTTAAGCATTTAATTTCTTTTCCAGTCTCTTTTTCTACCTTCACCTTATACCATTTATACATCTTAAAAGCTTCAGATTTCTCTTTCAGGAACATAACAGTCATCAGTCTAGTATAGTCATCAACAAAAAGAATAAAGTATCTATCACCATAATATCTCTAAGTTCTCATAGGACCACATAGGTCGGTATGAACCAACTCAAGTATCTCCTTTGTTGAGTAGTCTTTGCTTTTAAAAATGGACTTAGTCATCTTACCTTTCTGACATTCATGGCACATAACATGATCCATTTTTGACAAGTTAGGCAACCCCCTAACTCTTTTCTTCTTACTAATCTTGATCATGTTATCAAAATTCACATGACATAACCTCTTATGCCACAACCATGCATCTTCATCTTTCATTAATAAACAAGAAGACTGATCAATATCAGGATAAAATAGATTACCTCTAGATTGTGTACCGGTTCCAACAAGTCTTCCTCCATCATCATAGATTCTTACCTTTCTGCTCTCAAAAGCAAGTCGGTGGGCTGAGTTATTCAGCTATGCCACACTTAACAAATTGTAGTTTAGTCCATCTACCTAGTATGCATTCTCACATTTTATTCTATCATTAATCATCAGTGAACCTTTACCTCTTACCATACAAGGTGCATCATTTCCCATTCTAACAGATCCCCCATCATATTCATCAAGAAAATCAAATTTCTCTATATCACCAGTCATATGATGTGTACAGCCACTGTCTATGATCCATGTATCATTTCTTCTTACTTTAGAGATCAGTGTTGTTTCTTCATGTTTCTCTTCTTCCTCTGAATCATCTTTCATAGCAACGAATACTACTTCTACATCATCATCAGTGTCAGATTCAGATTCAAATTCTTCGGCTATGTAACATACCTTTTTCCCTTTGTCATAGCTATCTTAGTTGTCTCTATTATTGTGTCGGTAGCCTCTGTTGACTCTTCTCCCATAGCTTCCTTTGGATCGGTCTTTGGATCTATCATCATCTTTCTTATTCGAACATCTAGCAGCGATGTGGCCAACTTCTTTACAATTAAAACATGCTAGAGGTAACTTGCCTCTATACCTTCCCCTACCTTTAGGCAATCTTTTGGCTATAAGATCTTCAAGCTCATCAAGTTCATCATCGCTATTACTATCACTATCATTATTCTTATCATTCCTGCTCCTAGACTTATTAATCTTCAAAGAAGATATGAAAGTGGATTCAACAGAAGGTACAACACTATTGTCAAAGTTATTCAATTCAAAGGTTGTAAGCTTACCGATCAAAGTGTCAAGGGTGAGGTTGGTTGTAGCCCTTGTTTCATGAATTGCAGAGATCCTAATCGCATAAACTGGTAGAAAAGTTCTGAGAATCTTGCTTATTACTGTTTCATCGTCAATAACTCCACTGGATGCTCTAATAGCATGTACTACCTCTTTTAGTCTGTTTGTATATTGAACAATGTTATCACCTTCTTTCATCTTCATATCATCAAATCGACCTCTTAGGCTTTCTTCTCTGGCTCTCTTAACATTTGCATCTCCACTGTATATTAGAGTCAGCTTGTCCCACATCTTCTTAGCTGTATCACAATCCTTGATGTCTTCAAATTCGGCATCGGTACAGGCATCAACAAGTTCCATCATAGTAATATTGTGTTCATGCCTATCCTTCAATTGATCAAGTGTCATGGGACCTGGTGTCGGTTCAATGTAGCCATTCTCCATCAGTTCTAGTGCAGAATTCCCAATTCCAGATATGTGCAACTTCATTCGGCTTTGCCATATTGTGAAGTTATCTTTGTTCAGCTTTGGCACTTCCCTCTTATACATCTTGAGACCTTTTTGTTGGAGTCCTTAAAACTCTATTCTAAGCAACCATAGCTCTGATACCAATTGTTAGAATAACTGAGAGGGGGGTGAATCAGTTATCCAGTGTCCCACAATTCAAAATGTATAATCCAAAACAATTCTACTACTTCTGCTACTCGGTAAACATATAATACTTTTAGTGTCTATGTTTTTACCGATTGTCAGTCTAAACTTTATAATAGATACCAATTAAATCTAACATGTAATATGCAAAGTATGATAATTAAACAAATATCACAATCAACACATAACACAAGAGATTTAACTTGGAAACCCTGTGAAGGGAAAAACTACCTAGGACCGGCAACCAAAATTTGTTCACTCTTCTGAAGTGAGGTCAGTGAAGACCCAACCATGTTAAAGGTTAAAAACACACTATTAGGTATGACCTTGTTAGAGGATTTTAGACCAGAAGTTATCATCCAACCAACAGTCACTCTGGGGTTGATAGGATAACAATGTTCACTCTATGAATGAAACATCAAAAGACTTTCATAGTCCACTCGGTTAAAAGATTTGACTGTGTACTATGGTTAAATATGTAACAGTAGATGATCTGCCTTGAAACAACTTCAATTTGTAGTTTACAGATCAATGTTCATCTCATTCAAATATTTCTGATCAATATAACACTTTAGATTCAATACTATATCAACTTACTATCTGTCAATAATTACTCACTGTAGCTTGGTAATTGTTCTGCAGCTCGGTTCTTATTAACCAGTATGATCAGAATGAAAACTTCTTCACATGATAATTCTGCAGTATCTTCTTCTTCTGGCTCTCTCAATAGTGAAACCAATGTCTCTTATATAGACGAGTAAATCATTTTCTTTTCCTCCATCAGATTTTGCCGCTTAATCATATTCATAGATTTTTTCGCTTTAAACTTCCTCGGCTGATGTGTCAATAACATGTTTCAATCTACTCCATTAGATCCCTTTTGATTTATGTTAGCCGTTGATCTTCATAACAAACCTTATATGTTACCTCGATTTCATACACTTTACAACTCATCACTTTGTCGACTAAATTGATCATTTAATTCCTTTTTGTTTTGCTCAGTTAACAAAGAAATGTGTCGGTGAACACAAGCTCAATTAACACTATGCTTGGTATACACTACATTTCATCAGTGTATACTGAATGCTTCATTTACCAACAACACTGCTTTGTGTCTTTCAGCTCTATTCTTCATCATAGATGAATGCAACATAATAAAGTCAATTTCATCAAGTCATAGACTCATCAACAAGTTACTCAGTGTATTCCTTATCCTCATCTTTCATGTACATCTTCCTCATGTAGATATTTATGTTCTTCATCTCTTTCACCTTTCTTCAGATGTGTCGGTATAGTAACTTACAAGATAAGTATTGTCAAGCTAGTTGATATCAATGACAACATAATACTGATTTAATCATCTTGCATATCTAATCATCAACTCCTCAGTTATCTTAAATTATAGATTCTTCATTTAGGTTCTAAATCAGTTGTAGTTCATCAATAACATCAAAAATGAAGTCACTATTCTCGATCTTTGCAATGCACAACAAAAGAATGGAGAACCTTTCCTTACTTTTTTGCAAAGATGGCGTCAATTATTTTCCAAGTATCCATGAACAATTCCTAAACAAGAAAAGATGGATATCTTTGTGCATAACCTTACACAAGAAATGAGATATAGGTTGAAATTGCAATGCCCTCCAAACTTTAATAAGCTCATTGAAAATGGCATCAAAATTGAGGAAGCTATGGTTAGAAAAGGTGAGATTAAGCTTTACTCTATGGACAATGTTGGATCTTCAAATTCAAATTCCAACAACAACAACAATGAAAAGTCCAAATTTTGGAACAAAAACAAGAATATTGTCAATGATGGGGTTGTTGATAACTGACATGTTAAACCAACACAACCTCTTTTGAATCTTACAAGCAAAGCCAATGCTACTTAACCTACTTATAGCAATCAAACTGCAACTCAGAATACCAACAACAACTCATCCAATTTGAGATTACCTTTTATGCCACATAGAAGAACTTTTACTCATTTGGCTGAATCTCTTGAATCTACATTAAGGAAGTTGATCACAAAGAAACTCATTGTACTTCCTGAAACTAGAGATTTTGAATCTAGGGAGAAACCTTCTTGGTGGAATGATAATGATTATTGCTAATTTCATAGAGGGAAAGGTCACAAAACCATTGATTGTCAAAAACTTAAACATGTGAGACAAGACTTGATTGAAAGTGGTGAAATAAGTGTTGATGGACATACCTCAAACAAGTCACATATGGCTTTTAAAGATCCACTTCCCGAGCATGAGAAAGGAAGTTATTCCAATACTAAAGGTGATAATCAATCCAACTACAATACCACATCCTATAAGTATGTTAATTACATTTCTGAATGTCATCCTTCTCAATACTATGCCAATGTGATTACTATAAAAGAAAAGTCTAAGAGTCAACCAGTTAATGTTACTACTCAAGCCCAATCTAAGGTTACTCTCCAAGGCATCTCGTCCAAACCTACCACCTCATAATACAAGTATGTCTATGTTCCAAAGTCCACGCCAAATGTTTCCAATCAATACAATCTTTTGGATCAATTAAAGAAAACACTAGCCCAAATATCTATACTAGAGCTTTTGCGTCTGTCACCGTCTCATAAGGATATTCTTGAGAAATCTCTCCTAGAAACTCATGTTCCTACAAATCTAGATCAAGCCCAATTTAAAACTATGGTGGGACATTTGAAAACTCCAAATTACCTTTCTTTTACTAAGCATGATGATCTAGTCATTAATCAACCACATAATGCTCCACTCCATTTAGAAGTCCTTGTACAAAATCATAAAATCAAAAGAGTACTAATACATGGAGGAGATGGCTTTTATATATGCACTTTGAAATTAGTCCTTGCATTGGGATTTTCTAAAAATGTTGTCGATCCAAAGAAAAAAATCACAATCAAAGCTTATGATGAAGAAGAGAGGTCATCCAAGGGATCTGTTGTTCTTCCTATTAGAGGAGGTCATGTAGTCAAAGATGTACTTTGTCAAGTCCTTGATATGGATCTCACATATAAAATTCTTTTGGGGAGACCTTGGATTCATTATATGCAAGTTGTGCCTTTGACTTATCATCAGTGTTTGAAATTTCCCCACACTGGTCAAGAAATAACTATCAAAGGAGATCTGAATCCTTTCCAGTATTGTAACACTATGAAGACAACACCTGAATCTTTGGTAGCTTATAATCATGCTGGGTCTTCTGCAACCACACCCATTGATCCAAGTAATGTAGCATCAAACTCTAAATCCAATGGGATCAAGATAGACATAAAAGAACAAAGTATGAGAGAATACACTTTGGGTCAAACTTTTTGTATCACAGAGTTACCTTTATCACCTAAGTCATATGGAAAATCCTTGATTATTAAACAACAATCAAAAGCTCCTTCCACACCTGTTTATGGCACATTTATAAGTGGGGGCACTATATCAAAAGAAGCAGCTGAGCATAATGCTAACCATTTTCTTAAGCAACATAAGAATGAAGAAGATGTAAAACATGAATGCATATCACCTTATGTATATGGTAAGGGATATACTTTGTTACAAAAGATGGGATAGAAAGATAGTGGACCTATAGGGTTGCAAAGAGAAGGTGTTATAAAACCAATTCTAAAAAATCCAAATTACCAAAGAGATACCACAAGGTTAGTATATAAAGGAGAAGGACCAAAAGAACCTAAAGGTAAAGAAAAGATCACACCTCTCAATAAGGCATCTAAGGCCCCTACATTAGAGTTCCAAAAACATGGTATGTATGTGGATCCAGAAAAGAAAAGGATAGCAACATAAATCATTAATAGACTTAGGGATAATCATGATGATAATTCTAACTCTAATGATTATGAATGGGATTCATTATCTGACTATACTGAAGAAATAGGAGTTGATGTTGTCCATACCTATAGTGGCGATTACCATGAGGGGGAGAGTTCAAGGATTGAATCACTAGGATTAGATTCACATAATACTACTCTTGATGATTGTGAGGAAAGTGAGAATTATCTTGTGATACACGATTCAGATGAGCGTATGGAAATAGACCTTGCTGATACAATCATAAACCTTGATAACTTCTCTATAAATACTATATCAGCCTTTGAAATTGACCCAAATGATCTGATAACCCTTATTCATCCTGAGCTTATAGATTGGGATTCTCCCAACCATCTAGAACTTGATGTTTTCCATAACGATGATGCAATTATCGACTATCTTGGAATTAGAGATCATCTACCGCCAGGGGATCATAAGTCAGGATTTCCAATAGAACTCAATGACATGGCTTATTTTGGAGAGTGTGCCAATCCTTTCAGTCATAAAAATATAAAAATAATCAATAGATCTAATGGTGAAAACCACAGTGGCAGTATTAGATCCGAAAATTGTAAAAAGAAAAGATGTATCTAAGGGTGAAAACCTCTCTGAGGCTCCCGAAGATGGAAGGATTGACACTCTCCCCAATTATATGTATCGAGAACAATCTGCATTGAACCAACATTGCCTCTCAACATTGGAATAGAGGAGTCCCCACATATTCTCAAAGTAGTAGCATCTTTAACAGAGTCAGAGAAAGAAGCTTTTTCACAGTTTTTCAAAGAAATACAAGTTAACTTTTCCTAGTCTTATGCTGATATTCCCTAACTAGATCCTAATCTTATTATGCATCACTTGTCTATTGCACCAGGAATTAAACCAGTCAAGTGGAAACTCAGAAAAATGCATCCTCATATTGCACTTATGGTTAAAGCAAAATTGAAGAAGCTCCTAAATGTTGGATTCATTCGAGCCATTGATTATGCTGAGTGGATTTCTAATACTGTACCAGTATCAAAACCAGACAAGTCTATCAAGATTTGTATAGATTTTTGAGATCTCAAAAAAGCTTGTCCTAAAGATGACTTCCCCTTGCCTAACATTGATATCATAGTGGATTTGACAGCTAGACATGAGATGTTGTCTCTAATGGATTTTTTTCTAGCTATAACCAGATCAAGATTGTACCAGAAGACCAAGAGAAGACTGCTTTTACATGTCCTTGGGGCACATATTGTTGGAATGTGATGCCTTTTGGGCTCAAGAATACTGGCACAACTTATTAGAGGGCTATGACCACAATCTCTCATGACATGATCCATACTATAATGGAAGATTATGTTGATGATATTCTTGCAAAATCTAAAAATAGAGATGGTCATCTACGAGTGTTGGATAGAATATTCACCCAGATGGAAAAGTATCAAATTAGACTCAATCCAAAGAAGTGTGCATTTGGGGTTACCTTGGACAAACTGTTAGGGTATATTGTCTCAACTAAAGGTATAGAGGTTGATCCAAAAAAAGTTAAGGCAATTATGGAGATGACTTCTCCTACAAATATCAGTCAGTTAAGATCTTTACAAGGATGCCTCAAATCAATCAGAAGGTTTGTTTCTCAATTATCGAACATAAGTCATCCTTTTCAACACCTCTTACATAAATACATCTCATTCAAGGGAGATGATAAGTGTAAAGAAGCCTTCAACAAGATTAAGCAATATTTGGCAAATCCTCCTACTCTTATGTCACCGATTCCAGGCAAGCCACTCTTACTCTATATTTCAGCTACAGAAGTCTCACTGGGTGCTCTTCTGGCCCAACAAGATCATGAAGGAAGGGAAAAGGCTATATATTATATTAGTCGCACCCTTGTGGGATATGAACTTAATTATTCTCCAATTGAAAGAGCATGTCTAGCAGTAGTCTTTGCTTCATAGAAATGGTGACATTATATGTTGTCTCATTCTATCAAGCTTATTGCAAAGATCGATCCTTTGAAATATCTTTTGAGTAAGACAACATTAACAGGAAGATTGGCTAAGTGGGTTATGTTACTTAGTGAATTTTATAGAGTATGTAGATAGGAAGGCCATTAAAGGACAAGTAATTGCAGATCAATTAGCTGAGGCACCACTGACAGATGATCAACCTATACATACAAAATTTCTATATGCACATATCCCGACATTATCCACATAGACATGGAAGTTGTACTTTGATGGATCATATACTCGGCATGGTTCAGGAGCTGGAGTGCTATTTGTTACACCGCAAGGATATACAATACCAAAGTATTACAAGTTACTCTTTCCTTGTACAAATAATGTGGCTGAGTATGGAGCCTTGATGATTGGGTTGAAGATGGCTCTGTAATGGAAATTCACTGAATTGAATGTGTATGGAGATTCTCAATTGATTATCAATCAAGTTAATAATGAACACCAGACCAAGGATGACAAGTTGTTACCATATAAACGTATGGTGGATGAATTTAAGCAATATTTTTCAATCATCACCTTTGAGAAAATTCCAAGGCATGATAACAAGGTTGCAGATGCTATGGCTACAATTGATTCTCTATTTGATGCAGAGGATACAGAAGCTCATTTTGAGTTCTTAGTGGAATCCTTGACTTATCCTACGTACGATGATCCTAATACAAGTATCATATGTCATATTATCGAACAAGATTCCCTGACTTATGGAAAGATATATTCCTACCTGAAAGAAAATACCATTCCACCTGACATATCCAGAAACCAAAAATGAACCTTTTTACGCCAAGCCTCCTGATATATCCTAATATCTGATACCCTATATCAGCGAGGTCTTAATGATACTCTCTTACAATGTCTTGAACATGATGAAGCTCAAACTACCTTACAAGATGTTCACGAGGGTATTTGTGGGATACATTCGAGTGGTCCTTCCTTGGATGAGAAGCTCATGTGTATGGGTTACTACTAGCCTACTATGGAGATAGATTCCTTTCACTTTGCTAGGAAATGTAAGAAATGCCAGATACATGGGAATCTTATTCATGCACCGGCACAATAACTCCATCCTTTTACAACCACATTTCCATTCAGTTAGTGGGGACTTGACCTTGTGGATGCAATTCACCCTCCATCTTCCAACGGCCATAAGTACATTATCACCTCAACTGAGTATTTTACCAAATGGATTGAAGTCGTTCCATTGATCACTGCCACTAGCAAGCAAATATCCATGTTTATCTTCAATTATATCATTTGCAGATATGGTATCCCTATGCATCTTATTACTGATCATGGGAAGCAATTCCAAAATCAAGACATAGATGAATTATGTGATAAATTCCACATCACACATCACACATCACTCCACTACTCCACCATTTATTATCCCCGAGGTAATGGCCAAGTTGAGGCGTCTAATAAAACCATTGTCAAGATTCTTCAAAAGACTTTTAATGACATTGGTCGTGACTGGCATGTCCAGTTAAATCCTGCCTTATGGGCTTATCATACTTCCATCCATACTCCCACTAGAGCCACACCGTATTCCCTTGTCTATGGTTCTAAAGTTGTTCTACCCCTCAAGGTTGAGTTACCTTCTCTTTGTGTATCCCTAAAAGATTTAATTCTAGATGAAGAGTATAGGGTTGCATGACTAACTGAATTGGAATTGCTGGATGAACGTCGTCAAAGAACCTTTGATCATTTGAAGGTCTATCAACAGAGGATTTCTCATCAGTATAACAGTAAAGTGAAACCCAGAGACTTTTAGGTGGGTGATCTAGTCCTTCGTGAGAATCCCAAAAATCAACAACATCAGGAGAAGAAGGGCAAGTTTGAACCCAACTCGTTAGGTCCTTTTGTAATTACAACAGTCTATGGCTTTGGGGTTTATCAGTTGTTTACATCTGAGGGAGATCTCTTGGATGAGCCTCTTAATAGTTTGCACCTCAAGAAGTTCTATGCTTAAAATTCCAATGCAAGGGATATGTATATAAATAAAAAATAAAATAAAAAAGATCAAAAGAAAATTGCAATAAAAACATGTGGTGAAAACTTGGAAATAGGTGCCATTTGTGATAAGTTAGCTCGTCTCTCTATTAGGATTCTTCTACTGTGTCCACCCATTGTATATACCCATAATAAAATGGCTAGTCATCTGCCATTCCCACCATGTATATATCATAATAAAATGGCCAGTTCATAGCATACTATCCACTGTATATATCCATAATAAAACCCCACCATAGCTTAGTCTATCATCTTGGTCTTCATCCTAGTCTTGTTGTGTCTTTATTCACCCATAATAAGTCAATGCATCACCTAGTTGGGGGCATGTCCTCGACCTAGTTTAGGAAGTGGATCTATGATAGTCATGACTCCTAGAGGACATAATGGAGTATTTTTCACCAGACAAGCAAACACAATCAAACATTCTTACACAATGATATCCTCATCATGACTTGTAATATGTGATCTATCTTTCAAATGTGACTGCTTATCTATGCATTTCAAATAGCTATACATCAACCAAACTGATCAATACACCTAAAACTCTCTTTTGGAAAAGAAATGTATATTCATGGAAGGCATGTTAGAATGATTTGTTGTATATTATGCATTCATATATGGATTTCATTGTTATCATGTTTCGTATGCTATTCCAGGATATCTTTGACATGAGTTTAAAACTCTCATATGTCATTGATGAGAATGGTTAGGATGGGGCATGATATTTTTCTTTGATTGCTGTTTGTGGGATATATTTCGATGAAGTCGAAGGAACAAGCAATTGGTGTGTCTGTGCATAAGTGCCTTCTGTATACACCTAAAAATGGTCACCTAGACTATTAGCCCCTTTTGCTAAATCATCAATTGCTTGTTCTTGATCAAATCCTAGTTCAATCATTTATTTGATTATTTTCTATGGGCTAACCATCTTATCCTAAGTCTTTATTTATTAAAAGGAATATTCCCTCCCCTTTTAATAAATAAAAAGCCCCCACTTTTCCTCTTATCCTAAGTTGCACAAATAAAGCATTATTCTTATTTTATAAAAAGGGAAAAAGCACTTTTTGTCTCATATGGACACAAAAGTCAACTCTTATTTTCCTATTGGAGGATACTTGTGCACATGGATTGCTCCTCTTTCAAGCTCCACCATTGATTAAATCTTTTGCCTCTTAATCTCCATGGTCCATTTCTCCTCATTTCCTATAAAAGAAGAGCTCTCTTCTTCATTCTAGATCCCCAACTTTTTATGCTAACTTTATGCTGCAGGTTTTCTAGGTACACTTTGGATCTTTTGAAGATTTGGAGCATTCTTAGCATCTACATCTCATTCTTGCATTCTACATCTCATTCTTGCATTCTTAGCTTAGCTTCATATTTATGCTTTCTTAGATTAGCTTCATTTCTATGCTCTAGATTAGCTCACATAGATTAATTAGCTTGGGTTGTAACACTTGCATATTTCCTTTCATAGCTTAGCTTGCATTTTCATTTCTAGCATAGCATTGCATTGCATTTTCATTCTTGATTCTTGAGGATATTGGCATTCTTGCCCTTGTCTTCATTGAATCTCCCATTGCATGGTTTACTAGCAAGGTTATAGGCTAAATAGCTCTAGCTGAGAGCATTTTTAAAAACCCTTGCACTCCATGCCTAAGGAGCTATGGATCGATTTGTGAGGGCTCAATCTTGAGTTTCCTTGCATGTAATGATTCATAGAAGTGTGACACATTTATACCACACATTTTTGGCACCCACCATGGGGCAGAGTAGATAGACTTTGTCCTTTAAATTCTACATTTTCGTCAATTTCTGTCAATTTTTCGGCAAGTTTTTAGCTTAATTTTTAGTCTCTATTTTTTTGTCTTAGACTATCGCGCGATACTTTCCAGAAGTATCACGTGATATACCTCTATATGCGCGTGCGATACTTCACCTGTCAGAAGTATCGCTTGGCTATAGTAGAGTATATCACCTGGTCTCGGGCGAAGTATCGCTTGGCGTCGGGCGAAATATCGCGTAGACTGATAAGTATCGCCTGGTGTCGGGCGAAGTATCGCGCGATACTGGGTCTGTACTTGGCAGTGACCTATTTTTGAGTTATTTTATCCATCTTGCAAGTTTCAGGTTCTTAGCTATCTTTTTGAAATTTTTTGAAATTTCTAGCGTTTTCAAATCCGTCACTCCGGAAAACGGGTGCCCATTTTTTTTGAAATTTTGCAAATGGTATCAAAAGTTTAAGTGTGATATATCGTTGGAAAGGTCTTTCCGAGCCCAATCCAACCATGATGGTTTCATTTTCAGATTTTATTATTTGATCAGTTATTTTTGCACATTATCTGATTTTTTTTTTCATGTACTAATCATTGTTAAATTTTGGATTTTGATTCTCCTAACTCTTGTTGGTCTAACAAGTTGTGGTTGTAGGTGCTTCTTGCTTGAAATTTGCTAAAATCGCATGTCAAAGAGGGCTACTAATGGTTTTTGCAGGGCTGCCCTAAGCATAAAAACCAAATCAAGTGCTTGTTTAATTGCTTTCTTTATTAAGTGCGACATATACTAGTTGTTTCCTTTCATAGGCACTTAATACCTTGTTGTAGAAATTTTGAGGTGGTAGGAGAGTATGCTCTTCACCCTTGTGGTGAAACAGAAATCTTGACCCATCTTGGGATTTTGAAAGCAAGGGGGTAATTGAATCTTTGCTTGATGTGCTTGGGAGAGATTTTTGAGATAGGGGAGTATGCTCTTCACCCTTGTGGTGAACCAAAAATCTTGAACCTCAAGAATTAATCCACTCTTTGTTTAGCTTAGGATCCTTTAGCGGGCCTGCTCTTGAGCAATCAAGAGGAATGACCCAAGTGGGGACAACCTTGTCATCATTTTCCTTGGTGGTGAGTGATTCCAACTCACTATAATCTCAAGGCTATCGAGGACACAAAACCTTGGTAGACATAATACTTATCTTCACTTGATGTGAGTAACTTGTGGGATTGTGACCATGAGGAAAGCATTAAGCAAGAATGCTTAAGGTACTCTTGAGGCCGTGAGGTCCTAGTCCTTTATGAGGAGCAAGAGGGGTGCTATGAACGGAAACCCTTACTATGAACCATTAGATAGAGGCCACCTTATTTTAGCCGCTTAGCTTCTTGGTGCAAGGATTGATCCAAGTGGACTTACCCGGATCACCCCAAGACACTCACCATATGTGTTCCTTTGGTTGTGTTTTTGACACTTCCATGACAATGCCAATATCTCTTGTGGGAAACCACTTGGTGTGAGGCAAGGGAGCATCAAGTTGTGGGCCACGTTGCTAAGTAATGAGCCTTGTCCTTCTAGGTAGTAATTGCTTGAATTGTCTTCGATTGTGCTATACCAATGTAAACGTTCTCAACATTCAAACAAATGGTAGCATTCATAAGGTTCCCTATTTTGATATCACAAGTGCCTGTCTTGGAAATGTTACTTTTGTCCTTATTTCAAGTGTTCTATGACATGTTTGATCCCATACTGTTTGCAAACCTGTCTTTTATCTATTGCTACTGCTTGTCAAACTGAGAAATTGCACTGTTCAATCTACAAATTTGATCCAAGCGCTTCAAAACTGAGTTTTTCACATTCATTGGTCAAGAGTCATATGATATTGAAGTATCCTTGCATACCCTCAACCAAGAATCCTGAGTCATTTCTACTGTCCTGTCATTGCTACAATTCGGAGTTGCTAAACTTGCACTTTAACCTGTCGTAAGTGTCTTTTTCTGTTCTTACCTGAAACTGGTTTGTTACCTACATGCTTAGATTTGTTCTAGACTAAAACAAATGAGCTAAAACTATTGGATTTGAGTTTAACGAATGCTACTCTTGATCACTTGTCGCATCACAGTTACCTCTCTAGCTACTTGCTTATAGAGCTTCTTGCTCACTGCTCGACTTTAGTCAATTGATTGCTGTAAGTGCTTGAGCACTTTTGACGAGCCATCTCTCTATTTGTTCTACTTTGACAAGTGATCTTGATTAGCTTTTCTTATCTCAAATCTAAGAAACTTTGTCTCATTCTATTAGTCAACCAACATCTCTTTTCATGCCGGTTACAACTCGGTCTCAATTTGAGCAGGAGAGTCATCCTCCGTTCAATTATACACAGTTACCTTCTCCAACTAGATGTTCAAAAGCACCCATTAGCAACAACAGTTCTAGTTCTGACCAATTTGAGAATTCTAAGGCTACACCGTGGTATAAAGGAGGTTTCCTCTTTTTCGCATTCAAGACCCATAAAAACACAGACAATGTCTCACTCACTTTGACTGAACAAAAAAAGTTTCAACTCTTGCAAGAATACTTTGAGTGTAAGGATAATCAAGCGCGCTTAGACAAAGAACACAATCAACAAAGGATGGATGCTACTAGGTGCATGGCTTATAGAGGGACATTTCATGAGCAACCTGAGACTAGTAATCATGAGCATAGACCTTTTTTTAATGGAAACAATGGCAACAACACGCCACCAAGATCTCCTCCAAGAACCACTTTTGCTATGCCTTCTTCACCACCTAGACCTCCTCCCTCTCAACATGAGGCAGAGGCTAATG
Organism: Chamaecyparis obtusa; assembly: GCA_027943335.1. NCBI lineage: Eukaryota > Viridiplantae > Streptophyta > Pinopsida > Cupressales > Cupressaceae > Chamaecyparis > Chamaecyparis obtusa. The sequence goes on along the minus strand of BSBK01003341.1, from coordinate 380,143 downwards.
ATGAGATTTCTAGTGAGGATCTTATGAGATGTGAACAAGATGTGGATTTCCAACGAATGATGCATAAGCTTTTAGAGCGTAATGGCGATCAATATTTTCAATATATGACTTCTAGAGGATACAAGCTTCCTCCCGGCTATGATGTCAGACAAATTGTCCAACAAAGAGTACCAACTGAATTGGAAGTCCTTCAAGAAGAATTACGTCAGACAAATCAATGCCTTACCCAAATGGCATTAGAAAGCGAGCCTCCAAAGGTCTCTTTTGTAGAATCAATTTGTGCTCTTCCTTTTGATAAAGATCTATACATGGTCCCATTTCCTAGGGATATTGAGGTTCCTAAATATGACAAGTATGATGGAAATGGTGACCCTCATGACCATGTGCGTCATTTTTATGCTCTTAGTATGGACTTTCTTCATGAAGACACATATCTCCTACGCTTATTCCAGCGAAGCTTAAGAGGCCAAGCTTTGGAATGGTTTGCAAAATTGACACCACCGCTTAAGACTTTTGATGAGTTAGCTCAGCGGTTTACCCAGCAGTACTCTTACAACATCCAACAACCTATCACTGTGATAGATCTCGGTAATCTAAGACAACATCAAGGTGAGCCATTTGCAACTTACTTACAATGTTGGAGGTCATTGTATTCTCGATATCCTCGTCAGCTACCCGAAAGAGAAAAGATTGACATTTTCGTCAACACACTTGTGCCTGAGCTATTTTATGATCTAAGGAAGCAACTGTTCTCCTCCTTCCATGACATGGTTGAAAGTGCATATCGAATTGAGGATGTAGCTATAAGAAAAGGGGATATTGTTATTAATAAAGATGCTAAAGGCAATGGTAAAGACAAGAACAAACCTTGGAATAAGAACAAGTATGTTGTTAATGATGGGGTTGTTGACGCTCCTAAAGTTAAAGAGCCTGCTTTCAATCTTTCCAATGCTATCTATGTAGCAAAACAACAAGGAGCTGCCAACGCTCACATTGCTCCTAAACCTCAATATGCAGATAAGCCTAAGAAGTCATTTTGAAAATGAGTCTATACCAAGTTGGCAGAACCTTACGATGTGATCCTTAAGACTTTGGTTGACAATGGATATCTTACGCTTCATGATAAACCTGGTAACTGGGATTTGATAAATAAGCCTGATTGGTGGAGAGAGGATCATTACTGCCATTATCACAGAAACAAGGGACATCCAACAGACAATTGTTTTAGGCTCAAGGATGATATTCAGGATCTTATTGAGAATGGCACAATCTCCACTGATGGCTTAACTAAAAATTCTAATCACACAGCTTTCAAAGATCCTCTACCTAAGCATGATAAGGGGGAAACCTCTCAAGCACATAAGAAGAATCATGATGCTAAGATCAATTACATGTATCCTTCTAATGCACCTGTGATTAACATGGTAGAGCCTGTTGAGAGTATTCTTATGATGAGATCTCAAGATGATAATAAAGCCAATCATGGTAAGCAAAAGTTGGTCTTGAAAACACATGGTAGTTCATCTTCCCGAAGTGAGACACTGAATGTTGTTACTAGGGGGCAAGCCAAGGTTGTCCTTAAAACTGTGCAAGATCCCAAACAAGCTTTTCCTTCCAAACAAGTGGCTCCTTCAGCCACCCCTAGCTATGATCTTGTCCAACATTTGCAAAAGACACCAGCACAAACATCTATCCTTGAGTTGCTTCGGTTATCCCCTTCGCATAGAGAGATTCTTGATAAAGCTCTACGTACAACATGTGTTCCCAATGACATTGATCCAGATCAATTTCAGGCTATGGTCAACCACATTTCATCTCCGCTATCTCTCTCCTTTTCTATAGAAGATGACATATCTATTGCTCACCCTCATAATCTAGCTTTACACATTGAAGTTCTAGTCTACAATACCCGAGTCCGCCGAGTCCTAATAGACAATGGTGCAGGGTTAAATATTGTTTCTTTCAATGTCATACAACAATTGGGTTTGTCAGAATTCACTGTGGATTCTAAAAAGAAGATTACTATAAAAGCTTACGATGAAGTGGAAAGATCTTCCAAAGGTCTTGTCATGCTGCCTGTTCGAGTGGGCCCTGTCACGAAAGATATTAGCTTCCAAGTATTGGACATCCCACTCACATATAACATTCTTTTGGGTCATCCTTGGATCCATGACATGCAGGCTATTCCTTCCACTTATCATCAGTGCATCAAATTTCCATACAATGGCACTGAAGTTGTGATTCCTGGAGACCATACTATTGCTATCAATGCTCTTGCTGCTACTAAAAAATTTGTTCCTCACAATGAACCTACTGATGATCCTAGTACGTCTCTAGTTGCTGCTGAGAAATCATTTAAGATGATGAGCCTTGGTATGGGTGAATATAAACTGGGTTCCTTTGCTTCTATACCTGTTTCTCCTAGGTCATATGGGAGACCTTCTGATCACATGAAGCCTTCCACTTCTGCTATGGTGATCTTTGATACTTTTATTCCTTCATCCGTTCCTTTAGAAGCAGATAGAGAAGAACAAGCTATTCAAGAGTGGATCTATAGAGAGGATTCTAGAAATACTCCCATACTCAGTAATTCAGACACATATACAAATGAGTCACCACTACACACTATGGTTAAAATGGGAGATGATCTTCCCTCTACTTCACTTCTTTGGGGAGAAAAATGTATATCTACTGATGATATGGATATTGATATGGTTCATTCTTGTAGTAACCATCCCGACGTGGTTGATGGGTCTTGTGTGGGGTCTGATGAGTTTGTTCCTCGTATTGCCTTCGTGGACCACGCTGGTTCTTCTATGACAAGTCTAGATCTAGCTACTTTTGGAGCTTACCCTATAAGCTCAACCTCTCTTGTTACCAGAGATGACACCCCTTAAATCAATACTATTGAACCAGTCACTTCATTTCATCTCGCATTAACACCTGTTACTTCTTCTACCAAAGAACTAGCAACAAAAAAGATTGAATCAGCAATCAAACATCACGGTCATCAAGTCAAAAGAAAAGAGCAATGGTCGGATGGTGCAAACCACATTGTGGCAGTATCCGCACCTAAGAAAATTAAAAATAAAAATCTGCTCAAAAATAATGAGTCTCAAATAAAAGATGACAAGCTGATTCTCTACAGAAAAATGGTGCACTACTTCAAGCATGATCTCATATCTGTTATACTTCAGCCCATTCCTAGAGCTGAGAACAAAGTTGCTAATGCCTTGGTTTCTTCGACATCCATCTTACAAATGAAAAAGCATAAATTTCACTTCAAGTTCCTGGTGGACGAATTACGCTATCCTGCTCACAAATCTTACAATCCTACCATCTTTTCATATCTTCCACCTCATATTCCTCTTGCAAATCCACCACGCGATTCCTTCTGCCATCCCTTACACTTTGCCTTTGTCTCTGGTGACTTGTATAGGAAGGGTCTAGACAGAACTCTCCTTAAGTGTCTAGAAATAGAGGAGTCATAAAAAGTGCTAGCTAAAATCCACAATGGCATATGTGGATCACATTCTAACGATCCTCCGCTAGCTCAGACATTGCTTAGGGCTGGTTATTATTGGTCGAACTGGTTGAGACCTCCTATTGTCATAGTTGCAGCATTTGGGCCTGGGGCCTATCAGTTCTCTACATTAGAGGAAGCAGATTCTTGATGCCCATTTCTGTCTGGGGCATTCTTTGTACATATTTTATGATCCTGAAAAAATACCAAAAAAATCAAAATTTCAAAAAAAAAAAATAAAATTGAAAAAGTGCCTTGGTGAAAACGTGGAAACAGGCGCCTTGGTAGCAAAAATACAAAAAAATTTATAAAAAGTCCTGAAAAAATTGCAATAAATCTATCAAGTGGTGAAAACCTGGAAATAGGCGTTGCTTGAGACCCTCTGCACCTATGTCTATCAGTCTTGTGTGGCGCTCATTCACTCCACTTCTCGCTTTGCCTCTCCTGGCCTGGAATTGACTCTTGTCTTAGTCTAGGGGGCATACATTGTTTTAAGCTTATCTTGGGTCTCTTTGTGCGTCTGGGTTTCTTAGGCACCTCGCAAATGGTGTTTTTCAACACCACCCCAATTGTGTTTTTCAACACTACCTTAGCATTGAGTGTTTCTTAACACTTATCAGATGTCCTACTTGTAGTCTAGATGATGCAATATTTCTCACTGGCAGATGCGATACTCAAAGTTTGACTCTATGACCTACACACACGCACTTAAACATTTGACTCGCTAAGACTTGCTTAGCTTTATTTCTTTGTGTGCTGTCTATGATGCTTTCTTTGCTGAGTGTTCTCCCCCTATGATCATTTTCGATGATGCATAGCTAGAAGACTGAGGGAATGAGAACATGTTTTATTTCTTTATCTGCTTGTGGGTATATTTTGTTGGTCCTCACTGTCATGAGCATTTATGCTGGTCTTACTTGACACTATGGACCTACAAGGTATTATCCTTGACTGTTTCATGAGTGCATGCTTCTAGTCATCTTGACTTTCTTGTGTCTCGATGCAAGCATAATCTTGCTATATCAAACTTAGGCAATCTCACTGCACTAGTCATCTTGACCTACATGTCTTTGATGCCTAGGTGAGATTTCCACATTTCTATCCGATATAGATCATATTCAGATCCACATAGTTATACTAGTGTGTATTGTATGATCTTGCGACGCTACCAATAATGCTCAATGATGAATATTAGATGTCTATTGGCTTTGTGACCTTGCAAGTAAACCACTTTTCATGTAGCTTGCATTCTTAAGTTCATGTTAGTTAGTTTTGCATCTTGCATATGGAGAGAGCTCTCCTTTATCTTTCATGGACTTGTTAATCAACTGCGCTCACCTTTCACTTCTTCCTGATCATTTCTTTCACTTCTTATCTTTCATATCACATCATTTTCCTTTCATTTCGGGATCGAAACCGAAATCCAAGTTCACCTTGATCATCCAAATCACCTTTTCCCCCTCTTTCACGCAGTTGGCTGACCTTTTGAGGCCTGATCCTTCAATCTTCACCGGGGCATTCCTCACCTCTTCATCTCCATCTCTTTCAAACTTCTAGTCTTTCATTCACTTTCAGTCTCAAGTTCAAATTCTTCCCCCTCTCCATGGTGTTTTCGGGTTGAGGGACCACTTGGTTCGTGCCCCATGTCCCATGTGTGGGGCATATCTTCACTGCTTGATGGTTATTCTATTCTCTTTCTTCGATTATGATTTCTAGTGATTTGATCCTGTCGCTCTTGCTTCTGCTTTCCCTCTACTTGGATTTCGCTTTCGATCCCGAGGGGGCAGAGACATCATATCTTATTGGTCATCTCTTTCCTAAGTGTTCAGTACTGTCACTACCAGGCTGACCATGCAGGACTTGCTATTTCTTTGCACTTCATTCTTTGGAGTCAGATCGCTATTTGCTTGCCTTCTTGGCCATCTCTTGCTTTCTTGGCTGATCTGAGTTGCTTTGTGATCCCAAATCGATCTCACATTTCAACTTCATTCTTTGACTACATGTGTTCCCAAATCGATCACACATTAGTCAAAGAGGGGCAAATGTATACACCTAAAAATGGTCACCTAGACTATTAGCCCCTTTTGCTAAATCATCAATTGCTTGTTCTTGATCAAATCCTAGTTCAATCATTTATTTGATTATTTTCTATGGGCTAACCATCTTATCCTAAGTCTTTATTTATTAAAAGGAATATTCCCTCCCCTTTTAATAAATAAAAAGCCCCCACTTTTCCTCTTATCCTCAGTTGCACAAATAAAGCATTATTCTTATTTTATAAAAAGGGAAAAAGCACTTTTTGTCTCATATGGACACAAAAGTCAACTCTTATTTTCCTATTGGAGGATACTTGTGCACATGGGTTGCTCCTCTTTCAAGCTCCACTGTTGATTAAATCTTTTGCCTCTTAATCTCCATGGTCCATTTCTCCTCATTTCCTATAAAAGAAGAGCTCTCTTCTTCATTCTAGATCCCCAACTTTTTATGCTAACTTTATGCTGCAGGTTTTCTAGGTACACTTTGGAGCTTTTGAAGATTTGGAGCATTCTTAGCATCTACATCTCATTCTTGCATTCTACATCTCATTCTTGCATTCTTAGCTTAGCTTCATATTTATGCTTTCTTAGATTAGCTTCATTTCTATGCTCTAGATTAGCTCACATAGATTAATTAGCTTGGGTTGTAACACTTGCATATTTCCTTTCATAGCTTAGCTTGCATTTTCATTTCTAGCATAGCATTGCATTGCATTTTCATTCTTGATTCTTGAGGATATTGGCATTCTTGCCCTTGTCTTCATTGAATCTCCCATTGCATGGTTTACTAGCAAGGTTATAGGCTAAATAGCTCTAGTTGAGAGCATTTTTAAAAACCCTTGCACTCCATGCCTAGGGAGCTATGGATCGATTTGTGAGGGCTCAATCTTGAGTTTCCTTGCATGTAATGATTCATAGAAGTGTGACACATTTATACCACACACCTTCATCAGTTTAATAAGAATTGACACATACAATTCATGATGTTATGTGAATGCTATTAATGGTGATAAGCCACACATACCTCGACTCCAAATATTTGTTCCCCGATGGAGGGGAGAATATTCCTTATCTGTTATAAAAATGAAACTCGGGTCATCTCGATTTAATTATACCTAGATGCTTGTCAAGTTTGCTATATTAAACTCCATGCAAGAAGTGCTCAGGTCATCCTGGTTTAATTATACCATGATGCTTGAATTTCCTTGCAACATAATGAGCTCAATGATGATAATCAAATTCCAGTTACCATGAAGTTCTAAGATGTTTCGTGAAGTTGTGGATATATTAATTTCATATTTCATTTTGCATTACATTTAGACAAATCCTGTTGCATATTAGTGTTCCTTTTATAGGGATTTTTAGGTCATCTTTCTTATCGGTTCATCTATTCTCTTTGTCCATTCTTCTTGTGTCAGACACATTGTTATTTAAGTTGAGGACATTTGGGTAATAAAAATAAAAATTTCATGTTGCATTTTAAAGAATTTTGCATAATCCATCTTCATTATCATCTTCATAGTTTATTATGTATGTATCTTTATTATTAGCTTATTAGGTTTGTTCATTTGTATATAACCATTGTATATTCACATGCATTTTTTTATCATTTTATCATAGCTAACATCTACTCATATTTTATTTATCACATTATAGGTTATCACATTTCATCTTATTTTATCATATTACAATTCTTTTTGTGATTTCATAAGGTAATTTATTACTGACATTTCATGCATTACATTCATTCTCATTGATCTTCTCATTAATTGTTCATTCATTATATGCATTATCATTTGTTCATCTATTACTATCCATTTCTTGCATTATCGTATTCACATCATCATCACATGATAAATCATCAACCATTATGCATCCAAATGAAAGTAAACCATTTGCATTATAGAACATAAGTACCATGCATAACAAAGTAAATCATCACATCCTGCATATGTCAGTACACACACACATATATATAATCATCAAAGAAATCATAATAGAACTACATCATGCATAAATAGTCCATCACATAGAGTCCATAAAAATAAATCAAATGTCCAAATGTTCGATGATATCTCATAAAATAATAAAATGTCCAAATTTGTCCATCAAGTCATAAACATAATGAAAAATACGGATACAATGGTGATACAGGTATAAAAGTGTATACAACATAACTAAGAGCCATTGCCTCCAGACTCAGCCTGTTAATGTCTACATGATGCAATAAATGGTACTAGTGCTGGTGGATCTCTTGAACCTAAGGGATGTCTCGAAGGATGTGATGATGTCCCTCCACTACCAGTCGATCCATGCCTCTGATGCACAATTGTCCTGACTACATATGAGCTCTTTCTAAAGCTCTTGATTGACTGATCCCTAGGAACAACCTGTCTATAGGCCTCCTTCCAGTAGGTGATCTACCTACCACCTCGCATCATCTCTCGTAGGCTATCTACATGCGGTCCCAATGCCTCTATAGACTTAAGCTCATCCAGCAAAGTCTTAGCCTCCCCTAGTTGCTCTATGGTGACATCTCGCTAATGTATGACCTCTACGACCTCACCCTCTAATCTCTCCACCCATCTCTCCAGTCCTAGGACACGGTCTACCTGTACTTGTGTCATCACTGTATGCACCCTAAAATGGTCGCCTAGACTTTGGGCCCCATTCTTCATTTTATCAATGTTGGAATTATTTTATCAATTTTCTGAATCAATGATTTTTAATATTTTTAATTCAAATCAATTTATTTGATCAAATTGTAATTAATTCAAAAATTTTAATATAGTTCCCAAGTTTTATTTAATTGAGAGAACTTGCTCCCTTTTAATTAAATAAAAATTATTTAATTAAATCATCAAGTCATTTATTTTAAATCTCATTTTAATTAAAAGAATAAATCTCTTTTAAATAAATAAAAAATCTTTTAATTAAATATTGGAACCCACTTTGCTAAAAATAATAAATAATAAATAAAAATAATAAAGTAAAGTGCACTTTCCTATGAGATGGAATCTTTTGATTTTGCCTCTTGAGCACATGGATCAACCAAGATTTAATCTCCACCGTTGCTCATTTCTTTTTGCCTCTTAATCTTGACCGTCCAAGATTCTTTATAAGGAGACCTCTCCTTCTTATTTTCATATGTGCATTTTGTGAATTGTTATGCTACAGGTTTGAAGAGTGATTTTGGAGAATATTTTGAGCACTTGAGCTTGGATATTGAAACTTCTCTCTTCTTGTCTTCTTCTCTCATGCCCCATGGCAATCCATTAGATTAATCTTACATTTTCCATATTAGATTAGATTCATATTTCATTTCATAGAATAATCTTGCATAAGCATTTTCTTTCATAGATTAATTTGCATTGTTATCATATAGAATAGATCTCATTTTCATTTGCATGCATCTTTGAATCTCTCATTTTATGGTGTACTTGCATGGGCACAAACATAGATCAAATATGAGGGCCTCCATTACAAACCCTTGCACTCCATGAATAGAGAGCTATGAGTTGCTATTTGAGATCTCATTCTTGAGAGATCTTGGATGTAATGATTCATAGAAGTGTGACAACATTTTAGCACACATTTTTTGGCACCCACCGTGGGGCAACCCACCTTTACATCCTTGTTTTGGTTACATAGTTGTTTTGGTTATTTCTAAATTTTTTTTTACAGGTTGGCGACATATCAGAGAAGCTTCAAAAAAAGTTTTAGAATTTTCGGAGGTATTTTCAATTTTTTATAATTTTTTCTTGATTTTTCATAAAAAATTAGGTGAACATTAGCATATTTTTCAAAAAAATTTACATTTTTGGAAATCTCTTTAAATTCTACAGGGGGTCCATTCTTTGTGTTTTGAATTTGGATGCAATATCATAGCTCAAATAATTGATTTACAAAAAGTGGTATATTTTTGTAAAATGGGTCTCTAGGGCACAAATGAAGAGATTTTTCTAAAATTTTTACATTTTTGGAAATATCTCTATTTTTTAGTAGGGGTCTCTATTTTTCATTTCCATTTTTTTGGCCGAAATCAGATCTTGTTGACTAGGTCAAATGCAAAAAAAATAAAATTTTGTGATGAGTATGCACTTATTTTTCATGGTTCAATGCATGATATGAGTTGTCATTTGAATTATTTGTTGGCTATCATTGCTCCTAATAATTTATTTTCAGATCTAACCCTAGGGTTTGCATAAGTTGGATATACATTGCATATCTTGTTTGCTTGTTTGCTTGTTGGAGAGTTCGTGGTTTGCTTACACAAAAAAAGCTCAAAAAAATAAAATCTACTAAGTGCGTTGCTTTGGAATTGAGGTATTTTGTTCAATCTCTATAACATTTGGATTTTAAAAATAAAATGAATCTCTCATATGTCTAGCTTGAGTTCTTACTTGCTTTCATAGATCACACTTCAATTTTGGGCTCTAAAAAGAACATAGATTTACCTTTCTTGCATATGTGTTTCACATAGTAATTAGGCCCTATGAACACTATTTGTGGTGATCTTGAGAGATTGGGTTTCTTTTGAGACTTTTCTTGATGATAGATCCCCTTGTAGGTAGGGAGGATATTGAGATTATCTCACGTTCCCTTGATTTGCATCCTCATCTTTTTGATTGATGCATTCTCTCTCTGGAGGGGTTGATAGATCACAAGTTGTTGACACCACAGATCTTGGTAAGGTTAATTTCAATCTTAGCGTGTCAGATTAATCTTGCTTGCTATGTTTGGGTGAAGTGAAGAGGCTAGAGGAATATGCTCTACTCCCTTTTTGGGTAGTATCAGAAACTCAGATCCTTGAAGCTAAACCAAGTCCCCATGTGGTCCTTTTTGTGAGTCACCTTGTTAGAGAGGGTTAACCGTAGTGGACACTCCCTTTATTGGGTAAACCACGTGGATAGAACCTCAAGTGGTAATAGTCATTTTCACCATGGTAGTGACAACCGCTATATAAATGTCCTTGTGGGAGAAATCTCCACAGGTGTAGTTTCTTGTTGGGCTGTCAGATCTCCTCAGCATCTCTGATTGATTAAATTCTTGGAATGTGTCAAAACCTTGGTGCACCTGGATTGGAGTTTTCCCTCTTGAGATTGCAAAAGTTGCAGAGTCAAACCATTACTAAGAACCATAGTGCAACCAAATTTTTATTTGCTAGGACTATGTGCGTGATTGGAAAAACATTTTGAGAACATACACAAGTAGAATCTTTAAGGAGTAGCATACTAAGTCACTATTCTTGTTCATGTGCAAGGTTGCTTTGTCCCTTGCTCATTGTTTGAAGATATTGTTTGCTTGAACTCCTTGATTACTGTCTTATGTGTTTGATCAATGATAAAAAATTTATTGATGTATTTACGTGATCTTTTAAAACAAACAAATTTGAGTTCTCGAGTGATAAAAACTTCAAAGATCTCCCCAAAAGTGCTATGACATGTTGCTCAACATCCAAATGAACTTAAATGGTATCAAGTTGCACAAAATGACTCTTGTTCTTCTTTCTTCCATGTCTTCCTAGTCTCCCATTTTCATCCTTTATCTTCTGTCACTTTCATGCTTGATTCCACCTCTTCTAGAATCATGAGTTTCAACTATCTTGCTATAGAACCTCTCTTGAAAATGGATGATCTTGATCTACTTGCTCAATGTGAAAAATATCATTCTTCCAACAGTTTCATTGATGATAAATTTATGACAAAAATACAAAAGAAAGCAAGTGAATCACCTGCCTTTGGTAGAATCATGCTCATGATCCTGTCACGATCTCCTTCTTCCAAACATTCTTCATCATCTAAGTCTTCTCACTCTTCCTCACCTTCCAAGTCTTACCATAACTCTTCTAGACACCATTCAAATTCTTCATCTTCCAAGTCTTATCATGACTCTTCTAAACATTATTCGAATTCTTCATCTTCCAAGTCTTATCATGACTCTTCTAGATATTATTCTCATTCCTCATTATCCAAGTCTTCTTCCTCCACTAGGTCTTCACTTTCCTATTCTTCACAATCTCATTCCTCTTCTACTTCTCCCAAGAGTCTTACTCCTCAATATGAGCAATATAGTAATCCTTGTGATACCTTTCCCACGAAGAGTGACACACCTACCTTTGATGACTATGATGACTATTATGATGGCTATGATGATGAACCATATAGTCATACCTATGAAACCTCTATTCCTAAGAGTCCTCCTCATCATGTGCTCATGCTTACTAAAGGGTCATCCTATTGGATAGATCGTGATGGTGATCCATATGATTCTAATTTTGAAAGAGACTTTGATGATTTATGTGAACAATACCTTGATTATGATCCATTTACTACTACAGAGGGCTATAAAATGCACCGCGCTGATTTGAAACATCAATATTATAAGAATCATTCCTCTAAGAACATTCATGCTGAAAATAAAGATTTCACTCTCAAGCAATATTATGTTAATGATGGACCTTTGTCTTGTGATGTTTCCCTTCCATCCCCTACTTCCTCCAATGCCCATACATTTCCTAAAGCTTCTGAGTCTTCCAAACCTGTCACAAATCTTTCATCCAATAAAGATCCTAATACTTTTCATGCGGTTCCCTATAGTTATCCTCAAGGGTTACCTCTTAAAGAAAATCAAGCTAATAATGCTAAACCTAAAGAGCCTAAGCCTTTATGCTCTATAATGCCTACTTCAACTAGTCCTTCACCATCTTTTCCAAAGTCTTCCATACAATCCCAACATGCTTCTTTGTCCTTAGAAGTGGCTCCATGTCAAGAGGACTCTAAAAAAAATAAAGAAAAGAACATAAAGAAAGATCAAGATCAAGAATCCTCCATGTCATCCAATCCTTTTCATGATGTCTCTTATCCATTTCATGGTTCTTTTGATACCTTACGCTCTTCCTCATTCATTCCACCATGTCTTAAGTCTTCTCCTAAGAAAGATAAAGCTACTACTTACACCGTTGAGCTTATTGACAATCAAAATAACCTTACTACACTTGCGCTTTCCAAAGATGATACTTCCATTAAGGTTATTAAAAATGGTTTTGTTACTTCCAATGTTAAGCTTATTTAAAATCAAGAAAAAAATGATGTGCTTATGCTATCCAAAGCAACTTGTCAAGATCAAAGTCTTCCATCTTCTTGTTCTACCACTCCATGTTCACTTCCACTTTATACTCTTCCTAAGTCTTTTCAAGCTCTGAACAATCCTATCAAAGAAGTTCCTCCTATTCAAGATTTTCATGATCCTATTGCAAATCCTAATGCTCACCCTAAAGATGTTGATGTCCTTGGTTGTCATATAGATGATGATGAACTCATTGATTATCCTTGTGTATCTTCCACATCCATCCTTAGACCACCTCCACCAATACTAAGGGCTTCACGCCTTCCTTCCATCTTGGGCCCTTATGTCCCTTCACTTTCCCCTCCTAACTCTCCTAATTCATCATCCATCCTGGGTCCTCATGTCCCTCCATCTCCTATCTTTCCTCAAGATCAACATAGATGCATACCCTTGAATCCCTTTCATCTACCCACCCATCTAAACCAGTCATATCATCCTTCTTCTTCCACAAGTCCCAAGTCTTTTGGAAGTCACTTGAATGTTCAATACAAGAAAAATAAGCAATACAAGAATCCATAAAAAAAAAAAAGATCATCATCTCTCCCATAATCGACATGGAGGCATAAAGTCAGAAGAGATATCTAAGAAGAAAACTACAAGACAAGTATGGGTTCCAAAATCCACCATTGAAGATATTCTCTCTAAATCATCAAAAAGAAATGAAAAGCCTATGACTATATGGATTCCAAAGTCTCTCTTGAAAGAGTCTTATGTTGAGAAAAAAGTGAAGTTGACATTCAAGCTTCCAAAAGCTTTCACTTCATCTTCTTCCAAAAACATTCTTCCATTCCATGCACCCAAACCGCAACCTCTGCTATATGTTCACCATATTCCTTCATGTATTCCTTCATTCATGTTTCCTCATCCTCTCACCACCCTTCAAGGTGTGTGTATTGATGTTGATCTTGCCTTCCTTTCCATCTACCCTTTCAAAATCCTTCCATTCATTATTCTTCTACCTTCTATCTTTTTTCCTCATTTGCCTATTCCTCATATTTTCCAACCTCACTCGCTTTACATAAAACCTTATCCTCCATTTTTCTCTTCCATCTTCCTTTCCCTATCAGCATCTTTGAGCATATCATTTTGAATCCTTGGCATATCATGGTTTATCCTTTCAAGGAGCATTATTTAAAAAGCTTGCCTTCTTCCAAATAATTTTTTTTTTTCAAAAAATAGAAAAATTCAAAAAAAAAAAATTTAAAAAAATTGAAAATGTGCCTTGGTAGCAAAAGTAAAGAGAAATAAATTCATCCTATGGTGAAAACCACTCCCTTGTGGTGCCTTGGATAAGTACCGTGATGAAAACCTAGCAATCAGGCATCATGCGTAGTTCTTCTACATATTTCATCCATTTCATCTTTGATCTTGGCAATGTTAACCTATACACAAACATTTGGCTATCTTGTGAGCTATCTTACGATGGTCTTGCTTTCATTCCATTCATGTTTAGCCTTCATATTTATTTTTCTCCATTCATTCTAGCCTTTCGCTATCCTTTTCCCCTTTGATCTTGATCTAATAAAAAAGAGTAAAACATGATGCTATGAAGCCTCTTGACATGTCTACTCCTTTGGACTGCATATTTTCATTCTTTTTCATTACGCTTTTGTGACTTATCCTATGTTGGTCTTTCATTGCTTGTCCAAATGTGTTTTACATGACAATTTTTCCCTAGCTTGGGTACTCTTGAGGAGTTTTCCCTTGAGGATTTCTTCCCTTCATTCTCCTTCATTCTCTTGTCTTCCATCTCTTCCACCAGCTTGCTAATCCCTCTTGTTCTCCACCTTGCTATACATTGGGACTACACCATGTGATCTTGCTTGTGAGTTTGATGCCCATTCTATCTGGGGGCATCCGTTGTACATACTTATTGATCCTAAAAAAATCCAAAAAAAAATGGTATATTGTTAAAAAATTTTAAAAATTGGAAAATGTCCTGAAAAAATGATCATCTTAGTGAAAATCTAGTAATAGACGCTTTGATGTATCTCCAAAAAAATTATATATTCCAAAAATGCAAAAAAATAATAAAAAAATTCAAAAATTCAAAAATTCAAAAAAAATAGAAAAAGTGCCTTGGTGAAAATTTGGAAACAGGCGCCTTGGTAGCAAAAATACAAATTTTTTTATAAAAAAATCCTGAAAAAAGAAAAAAAAAGAAAAAAAAAATTGCAATAAATCCAAGTGGTGAAAACCCAGAAATAGGTGCTACTTGAGGCCTTTGTACCTTTGTTTCTGAGCATGCGTCCTCGACACTTAGCCTTTCTCCATCATGTCTTGTCCTTGTTGCCTTGGTTTGGAATTGGTCTTTTTCTTTGTCTAGAGGCATAACTATGTTAGCTTTGATCTCTTGGATGCGTTTGTCTTTAGGACACCTCACAAACTGTGTTTTTCAACACCTCCCCAATTGTGTTTTTTCAACACACCCCCTGACATCGAGTGTTTTTCAACACTTATTGGTTTGGTCTTCCCTAGTTTTTTCATGTGATCTTACTTGCTTGTAAGCATTCGATCCTTATCCTCGGAACTCAGTATCAGTTAACACACAAATTTTTAAATGCAACACTTGATGCTTGAGCTATGTCATGATCTTTTCTTTTTGTGCTAACTGTTATTGATTTTCATTGAGTGTCCTTGTCTAATAAGTCTCTCCATGATGCATAGCTAGAGGACTTGGGGCATGAGGCATTTTTTTATTTGTGTTCTGCTTGTGGGTGTGTTCTTGAAGATCTTGAGTGTCTCTTGTTGTTCCCTTGACATACTTAAGAGATTTGAGGCATCATCCTTGACTATTTTTGCACAACCATTCTTATGGTCATCCTGACATCTTTTCCTTGATGCAAGCGTGGTTTTGCTACATTAAATTGGGTGAGCTAACATCGAAGTCATCTTGACCTTTATGTCTTTGATGCTTATGTTAGAATCTTTTCACATTCCAATTCGATATAAACCACATTCATATCTTCATAGTTGCGCTTGTGACTGGTGATGGTTGTGTGATTTTCTGATGTATGTTAATAATGGCCCAATGATGAAAATAAGTTCTTTGACATTCTCTAATGAATGATGAATACAAGATCCTATAGTTGCTCTATTGCAAGTACACCTTTGCATTTTCATGTAGCTTGCATTGTTAGACTTCATGTTAAATTTTCATTTTTAGGCTGCATTATGAGTTTGAGAGGGTTTTCCTTCATCTTTCTTTTGGACACTTAATTAGCTGTGATCACGTTTTGATCTTCATTTCCTTATCTTCTTTCGTGATCTCAATCAAAATTTCCCATCTTAAACAGTTGATTGATTTTTGAGGCATTCTCTATCTTGAGGTAGATTCTCTTTCCTCTCTCCACGTCTTCCAACCTTCGATCTTCCATTCACTTTCATCCCACTTCTTTTCTTCTAATTCAACCTTGGGGCATAATATTTGATGATCTACCTTGGTTCTGTGATTCTTATATCTTTCATCTTGCATCAAGAACCTTATCTTTAGTTTGATTTGATCAAATTTATCGATTTACTGTTTCTCCTCTATCTCATTTCAATTTTGATCACAAGGGGGTAGTACCTATCAAAATTCAATCTTTGATTCAGTTTTATCAATTCAATTCTTTCTTGAGATTCTTGTCTCTTATTTAAGACTTGACAATTACCTATTTACAACGGTGTTGGCCTTGTCTTTTTCAATCAACTTATCTTTGTCCTGGTGTGTTCCCAGAATGATCACACGTCTGGATTGTTTTGTGATCCCAAATCGACCTCACATTTCAATTTTTCTTTGGCCACATGTGTTCCCAGAATGATCACACATCACCCAAAGAGGGGCAAATGTATGCACTCTAAAATGGTCGCCTAGACTTTGGGCCCCATTCTTCATTTTATCAATGTTGGAATTATTTTATCAATTTTCTGAATCAATGATTTTTAATATTTTTAATTCAAATCAATTTATTTGATCAAATTGTAATTAATTCAAAAATTTTAATATATTTTCCAAGTTTTATTTAATTGAGAGAACTTGCTCCCTTTTAATTAAATAAAAATCTCTTTTAATTAAATAAAAACCATTTAATTAAATCATCAAGTCATTTATTTTAAATCTCATTTTAATTAAAAGAATAAATCTCTTTTAAATAAATAAAAAATCTTTTAATTAAATATTGGAACCCACTTTGCTAAAAATAATAAATAAAAAATAAAAATAATAAAGTAAAGTGCACTTTCCTATGAGATGGAATCTTTTGATTTTGCCTCTTGAGCACATGGATCAACCAAGATTTAATCTCCACCATTGCTCATTTCTTTTTGCCTCTTAATGTTGACCGTCCAAGATTCTTTATAAGGAGACCTCTCCTTCTCATTTTCATATGTGCATTTTGTGAATTGTTATGCTACAGGTTTGAAGAGTGATTTTGGAGAAGATTTTGAGCACTTGAGCTTGGATATGAAACTTCTTTCTTCTTTTCTTCTTCTCTCATGCCCCATGGCAATCCATTAGATTAATCTTGAATTTTCCATATTAGATTAGATTCATACTTCATTTCATAGAATAATCTTGCATAAGCATTTCCTTTCATAGATTAATTTGCATTGTTATCATATAGAATAGATCTCATTTTCATTTGCATGCATCTTTGAATCTCTCATTTTATGGTGTACTTGCATGGGCACAAACATAGGTCAAATTTGAGGGCCTCCATTACAAACCCTTGCACTCCATGAATAGAGAGCTATGAGTTGCTATTTGAGATCTCATTCTTGAGAGATCTTGGATGTAATGATTCATAGAAGTGTGACAACATTTTAGCACACAATCGCTAGTCTGATTAGAAATGCATCAATATTTATGTCCTCCTCTGCGACATCTCTTTGTAGATAGGGATCCTAGCCCCCAATATCCATCTCTACCTACACATCTTGGCCATCAATGTCCTGCATCTACACATCTTGTCCTCCTATATCGAGCATCTGCTCATCTTGTATGTCCTCCTATATCAGTCCACCCTGCACTACTCTCTCTTGGTCAAGTATATCAACTGCATCATCTTGTCCTGGTACCTATGCACCTGCCGATATCTATACTATTGGTTGTACTTGTGCTTGTACTACTAGATCCACCTATATAGGGGCAGCTACTAGTATCTGTACTAGGGCACCTATAGGCATCTATGCTGGTGGCTATCACCGAACCTATCTTACAAGGGGTGGCATCAACCCCCGCGGTCGCACACCTCTGACTCTCATCCGAGGCCCAACTCTATCACCCTCCCTTCGTCGGGACCACCATCACCTCCATCACCACCATCACCACCTCCACCTCTCCCTTAGCCTCTCTTGTCACAGCCTCATCACCTATCTCGACGTCTCTCTCTAGCATCCCTCTCTAGTGGCCTCTCTATTGGATCAATCAATCTCAGGAATGGATGATCCTTGAGAAGTCTCTCGTAGTCTGCAGTCATTCATGGGTCTATGACCCCCTGTCTCATAGACCATGCCTAAAATGACATGTCTAGGAACTCCTTTTATGCAATCTCAAATGACACAATGGGTCCCTAGTCTTGTCTCTCCTGATGGGTGCGTGCGAACTCAGTCACCCCCTATGGCATCCCCTGGATCTTGCCAAACTATCACAAGACCCGGCTAATAACCTATCTCTCTATGATATAGGGAGTCCTCCCTATCAGCCATTAGGACTCAAAATAGTATTTGAAATGACACTCATCCTCCCATGGCTCGCACCTAAGGTAGGGTCTGTAGATCACAACATCAATCATATCAAATGCATGTCACCAAAACTCCAGATGTTTGGGCTTATGCTGAGACTGGATCGATGCATACATGAATATGTAAGGCTACCTAGTGCCACAAAATCTCAATGCAGTAGACCGTGCAATTGCTATATGCTCCCATGCCCATACATGGAGCAAGGTAACACCAACTAATAATGATGCTCCCCTATGGTATACCACCTAATGAAAATCATGATAAAGATGCGCTAGAAAGCACACCCCCCAAGAAAAATGGGTCCCCGCGTCCATCATCCTCTGTAAAGTCCACCCCCAACCAACTGCAAAACCATGAGACTGTCGATCTGGGAAGATGTAGCCTCTGATCACTCCAGCCAAAACAACGGGAAGCAACTCATAAAAATCAACCATGTCCTCCCAACTGATCTCTAACTCATCTATGTCATCATCCCCAAATACCGCTCTGCACTCTGCTAACCCACCATGTCTGTCATATTGAACTAACTCTCCTATGATGGGAAGTCATAGGATGCGATACACATCCTCTAACATGACAATCATCTCTCATGTAGGGAGATGAAATGTACTCGTCTTTGAGTGCCATTTCTTTGCTAGGGCAGTGAGCATCCCTAGGTTCACCTGGATCTCGGGCGTGTAAATAATGTGATACATGCTGGTCACTCCAATCAAAAGCCTGTCAGTCTCTGACAGTGTTAGCCTCAGATTCTGTGTCATGGGATATCTCTCCTGTGACATCAGAATGTCAGTAATATCCTCCTATCATAATCATCAAATAATCAAACTATCAGATTTCGCTGAAATTGATATATCTATCTATCCTACCCTATCAATTGAACACATTTTTATCACATGTACAAACAAATAATTCTATCAATTATCTAAAACTAGGATGGTTAACTAGCGACCATGCTATAATGTTACCTATCTTGACTCAATCGATCTAAATTACAAGCAGACAGATCATATCAGCTTCTTGATTTCACGTTTTGACCCAAATGACCATCTAATTTTCCAAAATTCTACCATCTGACATAAATGCGCAGCATAGAAAGTGTTTGCGCAAAACCCCTACCATTTGCATAGAAAACACATAATCGCAACTAACCTAAATAATTGTGCAGTCAATTGTGACAAATGAGCTGAACTACGTTTGCACATATTTAGTTAACAAATGCGCCACCAAAATTTCTTCTAGCAAAAATGCGCAGGTACCCCACCGTATGCACAAAACTAGCAGTTTGCTACGCAAATGTTACCAATTGTTGTGCATGCATGCGCCGCAACCGCGTATTTTTTCTTCACCTAAGAACAAAAATATTTCTATCCTAACCTATGGTTGAATCTAACCTAAACATGCTACAAATTAGCTATATTCATGCAAAAATCAATAAATTGACTAAGCAGGTTGAGTCACCTAGCGGCTCTCCAAAATTTGGTGGCCTCTTGAAGCATCTGACCCTCTCGAAGTGGTGATCTGACAATGCGAATGACATCTTCTTAGCTCTTCTCTTCTCTCTCTCAAGCTCCAATCTCCAATTGACAAGTGTAAACAATGACCCTATTGTGGACCCCTTCACCCTATATATAGCCTATAGACCCATTTTGCTTGATGTGTGGACCCTAACTATCAAACTCTTTCCGATTCACCTCATTTTCACCCCCACTTCTTCTGAATCTTTTTGTGAGATTGATTGTCACCCTGAAAAATAAATAAATAAATAAATAAAATAATTTTTTGTCAATCAATCTCTCGAGGGGGCATGCATAGGTCGCTTTCGTCTGAGACATTGTATGGGATAGGGGCAAAATGTAAACACTAAAAAGTGACTTCATTAATTAAATTATATTTAATTAATATTGACTCAATGAATTAATTAAATATTTATTATTTAATTAATATTTATTTCCTCTATTATTAAATAAATTATTCAATTTATTTGATAAATTCACTATAGTCTATTCTTCTTATCCTAAGTCCTCTAAATAGTCTTATTAAAGTGATTTAATCAATTACATAATCACCAAATATGACTAAGTCCCCTAGTCCACCTCATCCACCTAGTCACCTAACACATCACCTTGGCTAAAATAATTAATTATTATTAATTATTAATAAGTCATTATCCTCACCCACACATGTCCTATTTTAAGGGCTATGTGGCCTCATAAGACTTGGTCTCATGACCACATGTCTTCCCCTACACTAAGTCAAGAAGCAATCCCTATTCCTAAGGAGCTTCTCAAGCCACCTCAAAGAGTCAAAGGTGACTCATGGGACACTTGTACCAAGAGTCCTCGTGAGGAAAAGGTCCTTCCCCCTTCCTCTCAATGGTCTTTGTGAGACACTTGACATGTGTCTTTCCCTTCCACCTTCTTCTCCTTCATGTCAATGTAGGAGGAACATCCTCCCTATTCCTTCTCTCACATTCCAGCTACATCCCCATTTTTCTCAACCCCTTCAACCAAGTCAATTGTAGCCCTAGGATCTTCCACCTTTCAATCTCCACCCTAGGATTGTGCCACCTAAGCTTGAGTCCTCCAAAAATCTATAAAAGGAGCCTCATTCTCCCCTTGTGATCTAATAGGCAATAGTAATCTTCAAGCATTCAAGCATTTTAGAGATTAAGAAATGAATCATCCAAGTATTCAAGAAATAATTTGAATCATTTGCATAAGCATTGTATCCACCATAGTTGCATAATCAAGGTTTTAGTCTATTTTTGCATATTTCATCATCAAATCTCCACACTTTGGTAACACCTTTGGCAAGGAGCTTCATTTGTAAATCTGAGAGCTCAACACATCCAAGGACTCAAGACTAGGAGGATAATGGAGACAAGCTACAATGGGTAAGTGAAGGTAAAATTGTTTTAAGTTCATTTGATCATTTGTAATCTTCATGTTGTGTTGCATTTAGATTGATTTATTAGCTAGATTAGTTAGTATTTCATTTATAATAGTCAGACATCTAATTTGCATACAGTTCCTTCTGTAGTATTTTCTAGCTTTCAAGAGCCAATTCCTAAGCACCAGGTGATTGGATAGAGGATTGACAAGGTTTCCCCTCATCACTCCCTCATTTTCCCCCTTGTGTTAGAATGGAAGGATACAGTGACCATCAGTATTTTCACCCTCCTTTTCATGAATACAAATGCATTCCACCTTACTACTAGCAACATCCCACTAGGAGTCCTAATAGTTTTCCTCCCTATACCATTATTGTACCTAGTTATGAGAAAAAACTATCCACTCACTCATATACCTATCAGTTACAAGGGTTTCTGATTAACCCTCATTGACATGCTTACCCTCCCACCCACAACTATAATGTGGGGAATGCAACAAATTTTAGCTCTAGAGACATCTTGTTAAATCTCTAGGAAGAACTGAAATCCATTGAGTAGGAGCAAGAGTATCATCATTGGCAAGAAAAGCTTGATTATCAAGCTCACATATTGCAGTAGCAAGAGAAGGTCCTACATATGTGACAAGAGAATTTCCTTGTGATGCAAGTTTTTATCCATGAAGAAAGGACCATGCAATTGGCTTTGGAGGGATTGGAAAAAGGGAAGAGGAAGAATGAACTAAGAAACCATTTTTAAAGTGTTCCAAAAGATTTACAATGGTTTTCTTGGATAGAGAAAGCATAGGGCCACAAGCTTTAAAGAAAAAGGTAGACTCATCTGGCTCTAGACTTCCTTCTACTCTGAGAATGTTGTAGCTGGAACCAGCTCTATTGTAGGCATGGAATGAAGAAGACCACAAACAAGGGGAATAATTACTCCCCTTGTCCTAGAAAGGAATTCAACAAGAGGAATACACAGTCTCGCCTCTTGATGTCTTTCCCTTCTTTGTGGATGTGGAAGGGATAAAGTAGCATGATGTCCCAACATAGAGGATAGTTCCAAACTATCACTTTTGTGTTTCTGAGAAATTGCTCAATTTGATGAACTTAGATCATGTTGACATCAAGGATGACTTTCTGGGTGAGTTTGATACCATTTACGCATTGGTCAACCTTGAGTAGGAGGGGTCTAGGTCCATAAGTTTCCATATGCTATAAAGGGGGGCTTCTTGTCAGGGCCCACTAGCAAATGTTATCTTCTTTTTAGGGCTCAGGGCACAACTTTCTTTGGGAAATGGCTTCCTGCTTGGATTCCACATGTGTATCTTCTTGTTGACCGAGTCTCATATGTCACATGCCCCATTACAATGAGCTCATTCTTTGTAATCATTCATAGTTTTCAAATCAGCACACTTCTAGAGGAGCCTTTTCTACTCTCTGAAAAGGTGGTAGCTGGGCATAATGACAAGGATCCATTTTTTTCCCTATAGATCGACATATTTTTAGATTTTAAGGCAATGATGTGACCCAACGCCTTGAGCTTTAAAAACTAGAATGAATTGTACACCATCAATTTTACTTCTAATTAGGGTTTCAAGTAGCACCTCGACTATATATGCAGAGCTCTGTAAAACAAAGAGGAGGGAAGAATTTTGGTTGAGAAAAAAAGGAACTTTCATTGTTCTGTGAGGGCTATTGTATCAAGCCTTAAGATTGTAATAGACATTTTGAATCATTATCAATCTTGCTTCAAGCCCTTTGCATTCAAGATTCATTATTGTCCTGTGAATATTTTCTATGCCTTTAAGTGACTTTAGCATCTGCGTTTTGGTTTCTTCCTAACAGATTATGCTTTGAGCTTCTTTGTATATGGTTTTGATGGCATATTTTTGCTCTATGTCATATGCTTGAATAGTTATTTGTAGATCTTTTATTGTTCCCCAACTTGGTCTAAAGAGTTTCCTTGTTATTTTATCTCACAAAGATACCTTGTGCACTTCAAATCATTCCAAAGCTCGGCATATCGCCTATATTATTTTGAATAACAATTATTCCACTTATCTTCACCACTAAAAGAAGAGCCAAATTCTCAAATCCCAGAGGCCATTCAGTGAAAATGTGTAGGTACCACATTTGGTGAACTTCCCGTGAAGCCTGTTGCACCTGAGAGCAATTTTAGGTGTCAACACTCACCATTTTCTTATATACATTTTGGTGAACCTGACTTATTATATTTTCCTTATCATATTGGTGTTAGATTCCTTTTCTATGCATCTAAATATATAGATCTATTTTGTATGCATTTACATCCTATTGTTACAATCTAATCATCTAGCTAATTTTACATTCTATGAATCTAGATCTATAGGTTCATATATTTGTATCTAGATCTCCATTACATGCTTTACATTTCGATAGTCACATTTACTTGTGTATGCTTAAAATTTATTTTTTTAGATTGCATATTTATTTTAAATCTTATCATTGCATTAAATTTCTCTTTCCTCTCATTCCCTTTTGCATGAGTGTTATCACTTGGAATCCTACCTACAGTATTTCAGTTAGAAGAAGCCATAGACTTATGGGTTCCTTTGATCCTGAGTCCTCCCTCTTTCCTATGAATCTTTATGAAACCAACATGCATATTAGTGACATCAATCCTATCATCGAGAATAAATTTTCACATTCTTCTCATGATGAAGATGAGGCTTTAAGAGTCCCTCCTACGCAAGTCCAAAAACTTTCCCATGACTTTGAGAAATTTCAACAATGATTAGGACAAGAAAAACCTAATCCTGAGGTCATTTCCATTGTAGAAGGTTTAAGGAAGCTCATTCATAATGATGAACATGGTGTTAACATCTTGCGTAGCATCTCTCATCTCAATGATACCAATGTTAAGCCTCTTAGGGATTGTGCTCAAGATTTGGGTCCTATTCCACCTACTACTAGTGTTGAGACCTCTATGCCCATCTCTTCTTCTATTGCTAGTGTGTTCACTTATTCTCCACACATCATAACAACTTCAATTAAAAATTCCAACCCTACACATGTGAGCATTCCTAATCCTATTTCTCCTTTCATTTCTTTAAGTGTGCTACACGTTGCATTTCCTTCATCCATGCCCACATACCACAATGTCCATTTTTCATATTCAACTGTTCCTTCAATTTCTAACAATGTTCCTAACATTTCTACTATATCTCCTCCTACCTTTATTTCAACTGATTCTTCCATAACATCTTGGCTCAAACTATGTCTTCTTTGCAACAAAAAATTGCTTCAATAACTCAATCCAAGTTCAACATTACTACTTATGATATTGTTATTCCTTTGTCTTTGGATATCATGTTGAGACTTATAGTGGTAATGGTGATCCTTTGACTCATGTTAAAACATTTCAAACATTGTGTAGTGATTTATCTCATGACCATAGTTTCTATTAGAATGATTTTATAATAATTGAGAGGGGGGCGAATCAGTTATCCTCAGGTTCAGATGTACCAATTCAACTTTTAACACTTCAAAAAACTTAGATCTATTCAACAATTCACTTGGTCTCTATAGAATATATCAGTAACATAAAACTTGCAGTCCACTGTCCAAAAGTAATCAGCTTGTAGAATATAAAACTTTTAACAACATAACACATCAAATAACATTCACACAAGTATGACACTAGGATTTAACGTGGAAAATTAATATGGAAAAAACCACCCGTAACATGCTACCAAATTTTCACTCTTTTGAAGTGAGCTCTGTGAGAAGCAAACCCTGTAAAATGTTACAATACACACTATTAGGTGTGACCCGGTTAAAGGATTTAATCACCCTATTAGGAGTGGCTTGGTTAGAGGGCTTAAGAAAATCCCATTAGAATGTCACCTTGATTAAAGGGTTTACAAAATGACTGTTAGGTCAACCTTGATTAAAGGATTTCAACAGATACAATGGTTAGAAAGTAACAATAGGTTCTGATCTGAAATATACAACTCAGTTTACAAATATAGATTCAATATGCTCATATGTTGATTTACTGACTGGCCTTCATTACCATCTCCATCTCTGATATTCTCGAAAATCCCTTGAAGAAATCACCTCAACTCTGTTCAGCTCTTCTTAGCCTTTTTCTTAGGTTCACAAGTCAATAACATCAACCTCTTTCCACACTCTACATAACCCACAATTAGGTCATCCTTATAGCTCCTTGATTAGGTAGATTAATCTTTTGCCACTTAATCTCTTCTGTAGATCTTAGGTTTAGGTCAGATTCATTGAATCCTTCCATCATTTTGTTTTCCTCCTTATCCTTCTAGATACTTCTCAAAACTTCTCCTTAAATCCATAAGAAAATAGTTTACCATGCATTAAATGCTCCAGGTCATTCATCTTTAATGTCAACACGTTTTACATATCCCAAGAATTTAACTATTTTGGCTATGATTCTCAATTCCTTAACAAACTGTAAATTACTGACACTCAGTCAATACTATGTTCATCTACTCGGTCATCACTAAACTTGTCTTCTTAGAAAACATTGTCTTCGCTCAGTTAATTCTCTGATACTCGGCAATTACTGATGTTTGGTCAACACTAAAATTTACTCAGCTTATACTGGCACTTGGTCGACACTAGCATCACTCGACTTAAACTGAATTTCTTCTCTTTTTCTCGGTTAAGCCTATGCTTCCAGACTTTCTTTCTTCATTTCTTCTATACTTCAAATCAACTGACTTCTTCACTTAGTGTTAAAGATAAACAACACATTACCTTGCCAATGTGCCAACTAATCAAATACCCATTGTAGTATCTCATAACTCAACCTTTCACTAGGTCCTCTTGTTATCTCCTCTTTTCAAATCCTCTTCATCAATCAAAAGATATGGTACTTTATTAGATATAAATTGTCTCACCAATTAAGGTTTGATATCAATGACAATATAACAATTGTTTCAATTGTAGTTTCCAACTAGTTTCATGGCTAATTTATTCACTAGAACCTTTCAAGACAAATCCTTGCAGTGGTATTGTTCTTTGCCTCCTTATTCTATTGATTCCTTCCAAAAAATTGCTAATGCTTTCATTCAATAATTTCAAAACAACACTGGTTCTAAGATTTCTTTGACTAATTTAATGCATTGTAAACAAGGTGTTAAAGAAAAAGTGATTGATGTCATTGGTATATTTAACCATTTGCATGCTTTGATTTCTTAGCATATGCCTAATATTGATGTGCAATGCATTTTTATTGCTATTTTTTTAAAAAATACATTAGAGATAAGATTCTACTTTATGAATTATCTTCTTTTCCTCAATTATGTGTAATGCTTCATAATTATCAAATTCAAGTGAGTCAGTTTGAGAGTACAACCCCAATGGATCCTATTGATAAGAGTGATGCCTCATCCAACAATTTCAATAAATTTCAGAAACCAAAAAACTTCATCAAAATCAATAACTCATCCAACAATATTGATGAACAAGTGGCAACAACATCCAAAGGTGGGGCTCCTTTTTCATCTATCTTTAGACTTGCTCGTAATTTTACTCATCTTTCTAAATATTTTCATAATGTAAAGTTGAAGTTAGTTAATTCTAATGTGTTAACACTTCCTCCTATCAAACCCATTGGCACATCCAAACCATTACCGAAACATTTTGATCACAAAGCTTTATGTCAATGCCATCGTCAACCTAGCCATGATACTGAAAACTGTTTCTGCTTGAAAACTGTTATCCAAGACCTTATTTATTCTAATGCTATATTTTTTTATGGTGCCAAAGATAAAGGAAATAAATCAGTAGGACGTCCTAATCAAAACTTACAAATCTATAGCAACCTTTTTCATCTTATTCAACCAACACTATTAAGTGTACCCAATCTTCCTCTTCATCTTTCACTCATTTTATTGACTATGATAATAAAGTTCATGAACCCAATCATGTTGTCAACCTTCTTGATCAAGCCAATCCCAACATTCAAACTAATCCTTGCATTACCTTTGACCCTACTAAGATAATTAAAAATCATGATGGTCCTCTCTACATTGTTGCAAAGGTTAATGGAATTTTTTCTTGTGGCATCCTTATTGATCCTACTTCCATAGTAAATGTGATAACTTAAGAACATATTTTTAGTAGAGAATTTCAATTTGATTGTTATGTTAAATCTAATTTTATGATCTAAACTTGGAATAGTTTCCTTTATCCTTCCCATAGTTCTATTTCATTTCTTGTTGAAGTTGGTGGTAAAACTTTGGATCTTACCTTTACTATGATCCTAACTTCAAGACAATTTCAAGTAAAACTTGGTATTCCTTGGCTTACCTCCATGAAAGTTGTGGCTTCTCCTATTCATAAATATCTTAAATTTCCTCATAATAGAGAAATAATGACTATTAATCATAGTCTTTATCAAACTCTAGTGCCTCGAGACTCAGTTGACCTGATTTCTTTTGGCCTTTCATGCCTCAACTAGCTCAAACTCATCCTAATAATCTCTTCCTATCATATTAAGACTACGAAGTCCAAAATATTTGTGAACTTAGCAAACCCAAGGATGCTCCATCTCTTTTCCCTAGATGTGGCCTTCTTCCTACACGTCCTATATATGCTTTTGTTCCACCTTCTATATATTATAAACATTCTCCTCATGTGGTATCTCAAACTAGTATGGTTCCTTCTCTTCTTCCTCCTCAAGAACAAAAGGATCTAATGTTGATTGATCCTGAACCAAACCTGATTTCAAACAAAACAAAGCATAACCATCATGCTCTTGAGTGCCATCATAAATTTCATGCTAGAACCCTCCAGCGTACTTCCAAAAACATTGATTCACCTCATACACCTACCGATTCTTTGCTTCCCTTTGACCAACTCATGTTTGAGCCAAAAAACGAGGCTAATTTTAAAAAAGATGAAATTGAACAAACATCACAAATCTATTTGTATCTTGGATTCTATTACAATTAATTTTGATGAAGAGGATACTCTTGATGATGATACTTTTGATGATAATAATGATATTCATGCTACTAATTTTGATGACATGTTTGAGCTTATTGATGTTAATCATGATTTTTTAGCTATATTTTCACAACAATTATCCATCGCTCCTAGTGAAAAAGAAAACAACATATCTTCACAACATGGTCCTTGTTTGGAATTGGATATTGTTCCATTTGTTGTGCTTGATGTTTCTCCTCTTGCAAGTTTTGCACCTTCCCTAAACACTATGAACTGATACAGGGGGGAAGGTGATATGCTTGAATATGTCGTTGTACGGTGGATTTTGTGTGTTCTCCTATTGTAATGTGTTTCCCCCATTATGTGTTTCCTATTATATATTTTTTTATTTAAATGACCCTTGTTTCCTCATTGGTGCAAGGTTATAAAAGAATTGAAATTTCATAACATTCTTCTATTTGTATCTCACTTTTTCTATTTTTTGTTACATGTTGTGTCATGCATGTGCCACTATTCATAAATACACATTTGTATTGTCTAATTGGGGATGATGAAAAATGGTATCTACCTATTCTTTTTCATCTTTGTGATTCTAACCCAAAAAGACTCTTCTTTGTAACTCTTACGTGCCATTCTTCCATTGTCTTGTAGTTCTACTACCTTTGGGGGATGATGACAATTCCTTTTGATATAATATCTCATGTACTATCATATGATCATACTAACCCTAGAATTAGTAAATCCCTTTCATGATCTCTTTAGTCATGTGCCTATTTCCCATGATTTTTCCTTTCTTGGGTGAATTTCATAGTGGAAATCTTTCTTGTGGGTATGCTTTGTTAAAGTCATTACTCAAGTTAAGTTTTTTTCGATTGCTTTAATGTGGGGGCATACACTCTACTCTGTGTTTCACATTTTGCACACACTTACACAGTGATTTCATGCAAAATCTCTTTTGGATGATAAAGGAGACATTGCTTTCCTTGTGTTTATCCTTTTTATTTGGATCCCTTAATGGAAAAAAACTTTCCTTAAGGAATGATCCTTCCTCTTGGATCCATAAGGAAACAATGCTTTCCTCAAGCCTAATCTTTTTTTTTCCTTTGATCCATAAGGATACAATGCTTTCCTTAGGCCTGATCCTTTTTTTTCCTTTGATCCAAGGAGACAATGATTTCCTTAGGCTTGATCATGCCTTTTTCGGGTACCTTAATTCAGATAATACTTTCCTTAAGGTCTGATCCTTTTTGATGGATTGACTAGCATAACACAACTTCCTAGACCTTTAAATGACATCTTTTGCAATGATTTTCCTATTTTGTGGTCCATATTAGGACAATCTCTTACTAGGATATTGATCACACCCTCTCTCTCTCTCTCTCTCTCTCTCTCTCTCTCTCTCTCTCTCTCTCTCTCTCTCTCTCTCTTCCAAGTGATGCCTCTCTTATCTTGGTTTTGGATTTGATGAAGACTTAAGTCACTTGGGGGATTGATGCTTCTTTGTATCCTTGAACTTGATGAGATCATCCTTATGAATTCAATCTACATTACCATGAGCATGAGTTTGTATCATACTCCCACTTAAGTGGGGGATAAATGTGTCATCATAAAAATTTAGCAGCTATAATTGGAGGTTCTAGGACTTATTAGATCCCATTTTGGTGATTTTGAGGTCTGAATGTCCATTATGCTTGATCCTAGCAACTTTCATTTTCTCCTCTCACATCTTATCACCTTCTATAATATCCATAGTAAATCCAGGTTTATTTTTCCTAGGCCAAGTCTAGAGTCAACTTTTCCCTAGGGTACAATTTGAGAACTGATGTGTCCCTGGGTAATTGAGCCTAGATTTATCCCAAGCCCAAATGCCATGGTTTTCCTCTGAGGTTCAGATTTTTGGTCGGCCTTGATCAAATTTGGATTCTGAAATGAGTATGAAAGGAAATCTTCTCCCCTCATTTTGGAATCCATTTTTGTTATCCAAGATTCATGTACAAGCATTCAAGCATTCAAGTTGTGCAATTGAGGATTTGGATTCAAGATTTCAAGGCAAGAATCCAATTCAAGATCTCCAAGTCTCTATTTATTCAAAAACCATTAAAGAAAAGGAAATGTTCTTTAGTTTATGAAATTTCCTCTCCCATGATGTCTAAGTAGAAGTGGAAGAATTCACAATAAAGCAAGAAGATCCATCCATCCATTCTTCCTTCTCTCTCCTTCTCTCTCCTTCTCTAAGTGATTATCAAGCATACATACATTCAATATCTAGGAGTGGCAATCATAGATCCTTGCATTTGTAAAAGAATCTTTGATTTTACATATCATTTCAAGCACATTTCAAAGCATATTCATGGATATGAGAGATTACTACATCCGTTCATGAGGGTTTCATAGAGGGTGAATCAACCATTTACCTTTCTACTTTTCATGATGCTTTCCTTTATGAAATTTCAATTTAATTTTAAGGTTAATTCATAAACAAGGGTTTGACCAAGGAAAACCCACTTCCACAACCTTTTCCCCATTTTTCTATGTGTAGGAATAGGTTACAGAGTTGCGGTCTCAGATCTAAGAAGTATAGGTGTAGACACAAGGTCCCATAAAGTTTTATCAGTTTTGGCACTATAGGGAACAAGTCTTCTTCTTGACTTGTCCTTGGGTACAAGTCAAATTATCAACTTTTCCCTTGGCATAAGTCGACTTCTCGACTTGTCCCTATAATTTTTGGCTGAAATTTGATGAGTAGATAGTTATAGGTCTCATTTTCCTAGATCTAGAGTTACACCTGATTCTAAGATTCTGACGACAATCAAATTTAGATTCAAAGTTATTATCTCCTCATCTTGTTTCATGGTACATTCATTCTTCCCTTTTTCTTGCATTTAATTTCATAGATCAAATTTTTTATCACTTACTTTACCATATCACATATTATCTTTCCTTGTAGGAATACCAAATCCCCCTTTGGTTTAGATATTGCATTAGCACCTTTCTTCCTTTGGTTGCCCTAGTCAGGTTTGGCTTGAGGGTGGGTTTGTATTCCAATGTATGTAGGAACATGGTGAGTGATCTACATCCTTGCATTGCTCACCATATTTTCATATACACACATGTTCTTTAAATAAACATATATGTTTGGAAAAAAATCACATAAATGCAAGTAGAACTATACTACAATTAAAATGAACCAAAGTGTACCATAGAGTTTATTTTCTTGCATCATAATTCAGAGCATTGTCATTATGTACTATTGTAATGAAAAATACGAGACATAAACAAAATTCATAGCTACCATCTTCTTATAGAAATAAAAGCAACCATAGTTATATTTGTATCATAACAAACAAATAATATAGCAAGTAGCGAAGAAACAAAGTTAGGAATTGATGAAGGGCACTCCCCTTATTTATCCAAACACATGCAACACAATAGAGAAATAAATAGAGAATTGAAAGAACAAATTAATGGAAACAACAACACTTTCTTTATATTATCCTCAATGAAATAAAATTACAATATTTATAAAAATAATATGCTACAACCGCATGGGCATTTTCATTACAATAGTATGCAAGACAGAGTCACAATCTACTCTTCTGGAACTAAATCCTAAAATTCCCTTTTAGCCCTATTAAGTAGAACAATTATCCACCTTAGAATATTATGTAAAGTGAAATTTTCCATTTTGGCGCCTAGTGGTTTAGTTTCCCACTTTAAGTGATTTTTTTCGCTATTTTCCTTTTTGCATTGAAACTAGCATTGCGAAGGCACAACTTCTGAAAACCATAGCGTGTGAACCATTAAGTTGATTGGCTATTATAACCCCATTTCAGAAATGGCACAAATCTCTCTACACCTTCTCCTTGTGAAGAAAAAATTTGACCAAAGTTTGACCCCTTTTCAGATCCTCTAAAGCCTTCAAAACTGAGCTTAAAGTCTTTTGTATCACCCTACCAAAAAAATGCAATAACTTCAAAACCATACTTGATCTTGCTATGAAACTTTACCAGCATGATAATATATCAAAAATGAACTTCCAAGGAAGAAAATGGAACAATTTGTTCTCAAATTAAAAACCTACTAAAAATAATAACTCGCTCTAAAGATAGCCCTGATTGAAAACTAGACAATATTTTTGGGTGATGCAAGATTGCTCTTACACCCTGGATGCTCCTGCATCAGACACTTGAGATAATTTGATAAGTGACCTTATCATATCTTATGTGTTCAAAGTAAAAACCATTGTGGTCAACCTATTCCTTTGATAGCCATGATGAATCTTCAGCATGTCGCGCCTTCCATTTGACCAAATACTCTTCATATTTCCCATTCCTTGTGCTTCTACCAACTTGACTATCTAAGATATCTTATATCTCCTCTTTAGCTGAAGTAGGTGTTGGAATATTCCACTATGCTTCTATTATCTCATCTTTAATAATTCCTTCATGATACTCTATCAAATCTAAAATATTAAACACTGGTGAAATATTGAGTTCACTGGGCAACTCTACTTCATAAGAATTTCTTGTTTCATGCTTCTTCAAGATTTTACATGGTCCAAATTTATTCATCTTCAACTTGTTGGTATGTTTCCACTAGAATTCTCTCCTTTCTCAAATGAACCATAATTTCATTTCCAATCTGAAATCCCTTATGTCTCATTTTTTTATTTGCCTTAGCCTTGTATTGTATATTCATCTTATTAATATTCTTCCTAACCTCTTCATGCAAATTCTCAAGTGTTCTACAAAATCTTCAGCTTCAATACTACTCTTTTCTTCATTTCCCAACTTCCTTAATTCTGAAGCATTTCTAGGAATACTTCCATATACAATATGGAATGATGATTTACCAGTGCTCTTATTGATAAAATTATTGTATGAAAATTCTACCACTAACATCACAGTCTACTTGAAATACCTTATTAAAATATGGAATTTCTAAAACATGATGCTTTGTAACTTTTCACTTCAACAAATCAAAACTCTTTGTTGCTCCTGTAGTCCACTTAGACTCTTTTCTATCCCTTCTCTTAGTTTCATTCAAGGGTCCACAAATACTACTAAAATTTCTGATAAAATTTCTTTAAAAGCTATCCAAACTATGAAAAGATCTTACCTCAGTAGCACTTATCTGAGTAGGCTATTCAAGGATAGCCTTCACTTTCTATGGGTCCATTTTAAGACCATCTGTTGAGACAAGAAATCCCAGGTACACTAACTACTTCTTCACTAAACTGCACTTCTTCAAGTTAATCAATAATTTTTCTTCCCTTAACTTCTCAAAGACCCTACAAATATGTATTATATACTCCTCCAATGTTTTAATCAAGATCAAAATATCATTTAAGTAAACAATAACAAACTTACTCAGGAATTCTTTCAATACCTCATTCATGAGCCGCATGAATTTTCTTGGTGCACTGGCTAGCCCAAAAGGAATGACTAACCATTCATTCAAGACCTCCTTTGTCTTGAAGGTTTTCTTACATTTGTCTCCTTCTCTAATCCTAACTTGGTGATATCCACTCTTTAGATCTATCTTTGTGAATTACTCAACTCCACTCAAGAAATCCATAATTTCATCCATCCTTGGAAAGGGAAACTTATACTTTATAGTAATATTGTTGATGGCCTGAGAATCTGTACACATCCTCCATTCTCTATTTTTCTTTGGTGCTAGTATTGCTGGTACAACACATGGACTCAAACTCTCTCGAATTAATCCCTTGTACAACAACTCTTACACTTGTCTATTGAACTCTTCACTCTCTACTGGAGTAATTTTATGGGCTGCCTTATTTGGAAAACTAGCTCTAGGAATCAAGCCCATCTGATGAATAATCTTTCTTATTGAGGGAAATACATCAGGTACATTATCAGATACAATATCTTGAAACTCATCCAACAAATCTGTAACTTCTACAGGTACATCTTCTACTTCATCTTTATCAACTCATGGAATTAAAGAAAAACACATATGTTCATGACTTCTATAAACTTTCTTCCATCAACTAAACCTATTCTGGCATTACTAAATACCTTTTCTTATGTTTCCTTCAATGGCTTCATCTTGTGTTGGACTCCATCCTTTTTCAAGGAATATGTATTAACATACCCATCATGTATTGCATGATGATCAAATTGACATGGTCTCCCTAAAAATAAATGACAAGAATCCATAGGCATAATTTCACATAATACCTCATCATGATAGTATTGAATTTTGAACTTCATCAGACATTGTTCAAGCCTTGTGATCCTTCCACAATCGAGAAATCTTGTAGGGATTTGGATGCTTTCTTCTCTCTAACTTCAATTTATCTACCATTTCCTCTAAAACAAGATTATCATTAATAACACTATTAACAATGACATTGCATAATTTACCATTACACTTACACCTTGTGGGGAACAAATTATTACTTTTCCCAAGTTCCTTCTCATCATTTAGTAAGACTCTTCTGGTGACAAGGACCTCTCCTCTTTCAATATTTTTAGAATGTGATGACTTGGCATCTTCATCCACATGTGAAACTCATGCATTGTCATCTGGTATTATATTTTTCTCCTTTGGTTTTGGGGACACTCATAAGCTCTATGCCCTGGGTGGTCCCACAATAGTGAGTCCCACTTTTTGGCCAACTTTGACACAGAGTTCAACATTTTGAGAAAAAACTTCACTTTCGAACATCTGTTGCCGCAAAACTATTAAGAATTTGAAGATGATGTAAACTAGAGTCTTTTAGAATTTTCTTTCTAATTTCTAAATATATATATATTTTTTAAAAAAATCATTTAAATTCATTTTTCCTTCTCCTTCTAAAAGTGGTTTGCGTGAAAAAATTATGTTTTTAAGGAGTTACTGTCCCTTGGAGCATCATAATTTTTTTTTTAAATATGATAATGATGTAATTATTTCGAGATTATATTTTTAGCTTCAATATCTAAAGGATGCAATTGGTTTTATTCATTTTGGATCAATATTTCATAGTTTATTAAGTTTTAAAGTGACCGTAACTGTAATTTAGACATAAGGTCACTGGGATTGCTCTAACTTGATCTCTATATATCGAAATTCATTTTTTCTTTTTTTCATAGAAAGGTAACACAAATATACTTTTCCTACATATTTTTTATAATTTTTTTTTATCATTTACTATTTTTAATCGAAGTCTTGAAGAGACAGGTTGTTGAATGACCAAACAACCTATGTTTAGTTAAAGTAATATTTAAAAGTGATAATGAACTCAATATGTATTAAAAATATATTCATTAGAAAGCTTGTTCTGAATAGCATCATTTGACATCATCTGTTTGAAAAAATCATCTTGTTTAGTCCGTGTTTTAGACCCCGAAAGACCATTTTTCTGAAGATTTGTTGTTTCATGAGAGGAAAATTTCAGTTTTGGTGTCTTCGTGCGAAGACCCCCTTTGCACGAAGACATCTGGGGGGCTTCCTGCAAAGACCCCTCACATGAAGCCTCTCAATTGAAAATCTTGGCATGCCGGAATTTATCTTGGGTACTTCACACGAAGTTATATACTTTGATCGAAGTTGGCATGTAAAATGATTTTGTAAATTAAATTTACAATGGTATAAAAGTAAAACATTTTGTTTTTATTTTATATCAAATTGCAATTAATAAATTCACATTTTCTATTATTGAAGACACTTTTTGAAGGAGGATTGATATTTCTATTTTTTCAAAGGCATAATTTTTATTGATGATCTTGTGGAAGACATTTTTGAGCTCAAAGAAATGGGGAACAAGAAGGGAAGACAAAGTAAATCTTCTAGAAAAAGGTCACCTGGTACTAAACAAAGAAATCGTGAAGCTGCATTGACATATTATCATAAAACTAAGGAAGTTGAAAGACAAGCTGAAGTAGGAGGGTCAAGTCAAGTCAAAGAATTGCACATTGAAGAAGGGTCAGGATTACTCCCTACAGAAGCTCAAACAATTGATGTTGGAGAAGGGTCAACATCGCGTGCTCCTACTAGTATGGATGAAATTTTAAATTTAGCTCAAACTGTAAAGAAAAATATTAATTATAGAAACTTAGATCATTTACTTACAATGGATGTGGACAATTTGAGATCACTTGCTAATGTTCAACACTTAAGTCTTCCTAAGAAGAGATCAATGAAAATGATAGCAAGAGAAATATTGGGTAAATTTGATAATTTTGAAATACTTGAACAAGCTCAATTGCTTTCACTTATACTTATAAACAAGAAGTTGGAAGGGGCATTAAAATTATTGGGTATAGACACATCATCAAAGAAGAGAAAAGTTGTTGACTTGCAAACTGATATGATTGAAAATCTTAAGAAAGGTTTGAACCAACTAGGGAAGCGATCTCGAACTATAGATAAGTCCATTACAAGAAAAGTTAGGTTGACATCCATTGTAGGTAACACTATGGGACGAAAAAGGCAGATATCTTCAGTTTCATCTCACTTTGGTTTGAATAGGAAAACAATATCACGATATGTTAATAGGAGAATACTTTTGGATGATAGCACCTTGGAAGGAAATTGGGAAATCATGTGTAGAGCTCCTCATTCTAATAGGATTGATGAAGGAACAAAAAATTTGGTCACATCATTTTGGAATGATAATACACGGCCTTCATCAAACACTAGAGATGTTATCAGACATAGAATTTCAGCTAATCAATATGAATATCATACGAAACATTGGTTGGACACAACACAACATGAAATGCATGTGTCATTTTGTAGTTCAAATCCTAATATAAAGATTGGACAAACATTGTTTGAAAGATTGAAGCCATATTATATCAGGACAAACAAAGTGTTTGAAACTTGTTGTTGTCATTATCATATTGAATTTGATCTCCACTATCAGGTTTTTTGAAAGTTTGTAGAAGACACTTATGGTTTTGAAAAGGCTCTTCCTACTAGACGAAGTGAGTTCATCTCATCCATTTTATGTGACAAAAGAGATGATGTAGCTGGACAAATAAATTGCATAAAAGGAACATGCCAAACATGTGTCGATTTGTCTCTTTTTCCTTTGAAAAATGAAAATATTGATGTAACAAAGATGGTAAATTGCAAGAGTTACAAATATGTAAAGAATGAAATAAAATTTGGGAAAGAATCCAAAAGGTTAGAATATGTTGAAGAGGAGATAAATGTGGGAGTAGTTATGGAAAAATTTAAAAAATTGATCCAACCCTACATTCATCATGCTTTTTTTGCAAAGTGGCAAGCACAACAATTTCAAACACTAAGAGACAATTTCCCACTTGGAACTATTGTATCAGTTGTTGATTTTGCAGAAAATTATTCTTTTGTTCATCAAAAGGCAATTTAGTCAGAGTACTATTTTTCAGAAAATTACTATTATGGTACATGTGTGTTATCGACACACACAATTAGATTTGGATGGTATTCAGAGCACATTTGAAGCACGGTTCATCAAGAAGGAATATCATTTTTATATAAGTGATGATAGAGAGCATGACATTCATTATGTGGAACACTACTTCAAGATGTTTTTTGCAAATTTAAAAGAAAAAGGTATAAACATTGATAAACATTATGTTTGGTCAGATGGATGTACTGCACAATTCAAATCATCGAGACCATTTTATGCACTATGTCGATATCATCGTAATGAAAACATACCACATGTCTGGATTTTTTTTGAGAGTGGACATGGAAAAGGTGAACATGATGGTGCCGGAGCTTGCATCAAACGTGCTATACGAAAGTATCAAATGAATTATAAGGGAGTGCATATAAAAAATGCACATGATGTGGTTGAATGGTGCAAGACACATTTCACACCAAATGAGAATGACACATCATCAGGATTGACTCAGGCGATGTCATATAGAAAATTTTGGGAGATAAAAGGTATGCACACATTTTTAAATTATTTGAAAGTGTTTAAAATTTTTATGATATTTTTTATTCAAATTATATTTATATAGAATGTATTATATATGCATTTCTTCAGGTGTGGATAGAAAAATTATGCATGGTTGCAATAGGATAGAAAAGACGCGATCTTTGCATTCAGTTATGAGTACGAATTGTCCAAATTGGATGTTGAACACTAGGGACTACTCATGCTTTTGTTGTCACTGCATTGCTGACAATTATGAGGAATGTATCAATCAAGATGGTGGATATGTAGGCACATGGAATCTAGTGCCACTAGTTGTTACTGATACATTTGATAGAGATGAAGATGAAAACTTCGATAATGTTCCATTGATTTCTACTGATTACGATCATATCTCGGGATTGGTCAAAATTGGTAAGTATATATATTTCACATTATATGGTACATTGAGTTGCATGTATAGATAGATATAGATAGATCTATAGATTGAAGTAAGTATTTATTTTAAGATCTCACACACGTACATATATAAATTTACTATGCAGGAGATGTCTTTGCAATTATTGCTGAGCATGGAAATGTAGAAGGAGTTGGTTATTATTTACTACGGTGTACTGCAGAGAGGATGAAGTTACTTGAACCTGAACAAAGAGATAGAATGTTGTTCCCCATAGGTTTGTATATGGTTTACATCAATATATTGAACTCAATTTGTAAATTTTAAATTTCAACCTTTTAACAAATTTCAAATTGAGTTTGTTTAAATTTATATATTGCTAAAATTTGTGACCTGCAGGTTCAGTTGTTTTAGAGTGAACATATTTCAAGAAAATCAAACTAATTCAACATGGTATTCACTTTTTTTATTATGAACCTAGTAGTTTCCACATCCATTTGTCTTCATACAGTTAAATCTCAACGTGGACGTCATAAGTGGAGACTAGATAGTGAGGATCATGAGAGAATATTACAGGTTCTCCATGAAAGATCTGAACCACTTAAGTTGGTCTAAAAAGTATAATATGTATACTTATTTCTTGTGTTAGGACCTACTTGATATCTCTGGATTAAATTTCATTATACTTTGTTTATATATTTAAACATATGATGGACTATAATTTGTTGATATATGATGAACCTATTTGATGGTTCAATGATTTTAATATATATAATTTTATACGTATACTTTGATTATTCAATGATTTTTATAGATTTCATATTAGTTAAAGATTTTATGTATGCTTTGATGAAATTAGTTATATTAGGTATGACATGTGTTAGTTCTAGAATTAGTTAGAATAGTTATTATTCACTCGTTACATGTATTAACTAGTTTTATTTTATGATATTAATTATAGATCCCCTTAAGACCTCCCCTTAAGACACTAAAAAATGATAAAATTAGTTATATTTGTTAGATTAGGTGAAAAACTAATCTCCCAAGAGCACCTGCATGCATAACCCTGTCACATGGAAGAAGCAAAGAACAAAAGGCAAGAAAAATCTATGGAGGCCAAAAAGCCAGAGACATCATATGCACATTCAAAAGAATAATCTCTATTATGAACAATACTACAATATGGTAATCTGATCTGCTTAAGAAATACAAAGAGTTGAATCCTTATAAAAGGAATCACGAAACCCTAAAGGAGAAAACCCTAAAGAATAATAAGATGGCTAAGTTTAACTTAAGTATAGAGTATAATAGACTAATAATTAAATAAATTAATTATTAGCTATAATATGACAACTCTAACACCCCCCTTAAGTGTAACTTAGGGAGAAGCTAAACAACTAAGAACTAAAAGATGCATGAAAGAACTATGGGTCCCGGCAACTAGGCCTGATCAGGTACCCAAATACAAGAAATAAACTAGATGAAGGAAACAAAGCCTCCAATCTAGGGAAAGTCCCAAAGAAAGGAACAAGAAAGAGCATGTATAGCATCTCCGAAGCATGAAGCTGTAAACACTGTCATAAGTAACTGCTAGAACCTCCACTGAAGAAGTGCATGATCAGGTAGAGAAGACAAAGTCTGAAGAGCTAATCAATTGAAGAGGTGACCTCCAAAAGTAGGAATGAACAAGTGTCTATATAGTAGATGAACCATCTCATTGAAATGCATATGTGCCTAGCCACTGCATCTGCCTAGTACATAGAAACAAAAATTGAATACATAGATCACTCAACCAAACCAAGGAAGCAATAGAACCAATAGGTGAACCCCCCCCATAATGCTAAACAAGGAGAGGGGTGATAGGAACACTAAAATGCAATGCCAGAAACA
Source organism: Chamaecyparis obtusa (assembly GCA_027943335.1). Taxonomy (NCBI): domain Eukaryota; kingdom Viridiplantae; phylum Streptophyta; class Pinopsida; order Cupressales; family Cupressaceae; genus Chamaecyparis; species Chamaecyparis obtusa. The sequence goes on along the minus strand of BSBK01003341.1, from coordinate 339,707 downwards.
TCTACAAGAAGAAGGATCAGGAACACCAACAATGCAACAGAAGTACAAGCACAGGATAAAGGGCGGTGTCATGGAAACACAACATGGGCTAATGTCATGGAAGGTACACTCACTTGACAAAGGTGGATGAGCACATAAGGCAAAACATCATAACCCCCCATGGCACTTTATAATTGAGTGCGAGTACAAACAAACACAAGGTGCTCGAAATCCCAAATATGCAGAAGCAGACACTTTATCTTAGTGCGTTTATAGAAAAAAATGCTATAGAAAAGAAGCATACAATGCTTAGAAAGTCAGAAAAAAGAGCGATCTAGAAGAACAGAAGAAGAGATCCCAGGACCTGTAGAACCCAAGTAATCCACCAGAGTGTGAAAGTGCAAAAATCAAAGGAGAGAGAACCTAGAGCAGAATCTAGATAAAAGACCCCTACCACTGAAAAATAGACATCAAAATTTGATAGAAAAAAACACTATCAAAATAGTATACCCAAAAAACCTAACTTCCATAATCGGAAAGAGCTTAGAAATATCTTTTTGACGATATAAAGAAGTCTGAAAAAGACCTCTGTATGCTCCAGATAGAGCAAAAATAGTGGCAGGGGGTCAAAAGGGCTCCAAAAAAAATTTTAAGCCCTTGCGGCTAAAAAAAATAGCCCCTGGGTGCATGGCATGTGTAGGGGGCTGGAGCAAAGCTCCCGGTCACCATATGACCACCGCTATGAAGGCAAGGGGCCCGCGGGGCTTAAAAACCCATTGGGCGGCACTCTCGACGGAGGAGGCGGGCGGTGGGCAAACCGCTGGAGTGGAGCGGGGCCAGGAGATGGTGCATGGGGTGGCTGGAGGGTGCCACTACTGGAGGCAGCGCTACCAGTGGTGGGGGTCGGAGGAGTCGGTGGAGCCCACAGGGCTGGCGGAGGCGCAGCTGGCGGGGATCGGGCGCTGGCTAGTGGTGGAGGAGCGTCGGTGGCGCGGTGGTGGCGCCACACATTTTATCATTGGCTGCATTAAAAAATAATGCAAAAACATTTTTAAAATGATTTTTAAAATTTTTTTTCTCGGTTTCTGTGCCCATACGACACTAAAAACCATTTTTTTTTTGCCTTAGAGCCAAGTTGTCCAAAATGGATAAGTTTTATATGGATTCTAGGATTTTTGGATGCTCTGAGCTCAATGGAGATGTTCATTTGAGCCCAAAGTGACCAGAAACAAAGCCCCCCTCTAAATCCACATAAAAAAAACTCTGAGAGCATGAAAACCTCCTGCTTCTGAATCACTTCAACAAAACACGAACATCAAGCAGCAAGATGGCTCTGATACCATGTTAGATTAGGTGAAAAACTAATCTCCCAAGAACACCTGCATGCATAACCCTGTCACATGGAAGAAGCAAAGAACAAAAAGCAAGAAAAATCTATGGAGGCCAAAAAGCCAAAGACATCATATGCACATTCAAAAGAACAATCTCTATTATGAACAATATTACAATATGATAATCTGATTTGCTTAAGAAATACAAAGAGGTGAATCCTTATAAAAGGAATCACGAAACCCTAAAGAATAATAAGATGTCTAAGTTTAACTTAAGTGTAGAGTATAATAGACTAATAATTAAATAAATTAATTATTAGCTATAATATGACAACTCTAACAATATTACATATGGCATGTGTTAGTTTTAGAACTAGTTAGAATAGTTATTATTTACTCGTTACATGTATTAACTAGTTTTCTTTTATGATATTAATTATAGATCCCCTTAAGACCTCCCCTTTAGACACTAAAGAATGATGAAATTAGTTATATTACGTATGGCATGTGTTAGTTCTATAATTAGTTAGAATAGTTATTATTCACTCGTTACATGTATTAACTAGTTTTCTTTTATGATATTAATTATAGATCCCCTTAAGACCTCCCCTTAAGACACTAAAAAATGATGAAATTAGTTATATTATGTATGACATGTGTTAGTTCTAGAATTAGTTAGAATAGTTATTATTCATCATATCATCTAATCAAATAAAATCATGTAATCAAATAATCTAATCAAATTATATATCATCAAATAAAATCATCTATTCAACTCAAATAAAATCTTATCATCTATTCATATCATCTAAACAAATCATATCATCTAATCAAATAAAACCATGTAATCATATCATCTAATCGAATAAAACCATCTAATCAAATCATATATCATATCATCTAATCAAATAAAATCATATCATCTAATCGAATAAAATCATATTCATCTAATCGAATAAAACCATCTAATCAAATCATATATCGTATCATCTAATCAAATAAAATCATATCATCTAATCGAATAAAATCATATTCATCTAATCGAATAAAACCATATAATCTAATCATATCATCTAATCAAATAAAACCATGTAATCAAATCATATATCATATCATCTAATCAAATAAAATCATATCATCTAATCGAATAAAATCATATTCATCTAATCGAATAAAACCATCTAATCTAATCATATCTTCTAATCGAATAAAACCATCTAATCAAATCATATATCATATCATCTAATCAAATAGAATCATATCAACTAATCGAATAAAATCATATTCATCTAATCGAATAAAACCATATAATCCAATCATATCTTCTAATCAAATAAAACCATCTAATCAAATCATATATCATATCATCTAATCAAATAAAATCATATCATCTCATCAAATAAAATTATATTCATCTAATTGAATAAAACCATATAATCTAATCATATATCATATCATCTAATCAAATAAAATCATATCATCTAATCAAATAAAATCATATTCATCTAATCAAATAAAACCATCTAATCTAATCATATCATCTAATCAAATAAAACCATCTAATCAAATCATATATCATATCATCTAATCAAATAAAATCATATCATCTAATTGAATAAAACCATGTCTCTAATCAAATAAAATATATGTTCAACATGTCTCAAATCATAAACTGAGTCTCAAATAAAATATATGTTCAACATGTCCTAAACTAGGGAGTCATCTAGGCACATGCGAACAAAGCGACCCTCTGAGCGACTGCCACGAGCATCCTCTGGCTGTGAGACATCAACTAATCCCTGTGAATATAAATGCATACATATATAAGATAATAATCTAAAATTATCTAAAATATTATAAATGCATGTTTAAACTTGCATATTTTTAAAACTTACCTGACCACTACTAGGCGTCACATCTACTGAATCACTCCTATGAAAAACATCATCTGGTTGTAAAGCAGCGACTGACCCCTGCAAATTTAGTGTACAACAGTTGGTTAAATATACATGTACATAGTAGATATATTATGTAAAGTACTTGAAATATATAAATACATATGTACATATGCATGCTTAAACATACATATATCTAAAACTCACCTGGCCACTAGTAGGTGTCACATCATGTGGAAGATGCTCTGAGCCCACACTAGAGGTAACATGCTCTGCTAACTGTGCCTACAAAATATTATACATTGAACAAACATCAATACATGTGTGACCTACAATTAATTGTTCACTAAAACTCCTAATAAAAAAGAAAAGAAAATTTTATATGTACCTGAGTCTCAAGAGTAGGAGGATCGTCAACACACTGCACCATTGTATCATCAATTGATACTGCATCAGCCACACCACCTAAGGTCCCGAACCTCTGTAGTAATGTGGAGTGTAGGGGTGACACTAGCTAGGAGGGGAGTGATGTAGAACCCGAACCATCTGGATGCAATAACATATCCATAAATGACCTGCCATAAGTGCCAACGTCCACCTGACCCAACCCACACAATTGGTCATCAAAAGCATCTAGGCCCTCAATGGTGATGCGTACATATCCAATATGTATACATGGTTCTGTAGCTGTAGAGTGATCTGTGGGTGCCTGGTGCACTACACTATGTTGTGCCTGACTAGTAGATGGTGCGTCCTGTGTCGGTGGAACTACAGGACCCCGTGTAAGTGCAATGAAATCCCTGACTGAATGTATGGGGATCCTGTGCATATTAGCAATATGAGAATAGGCCTACAGGAGATCCTCCAAAAAGTAAAGGGCCATATCTAAAGTACTTTGATGACCCGACAGTGCTCGTATCTCACTAGGTATAGGAAGACCTACAGCTCTATATGTCTCCTCACTCACACCTGAAGTAGTACTAGATGAAGGCTCGGAAGATGATCTGACTCTACTCTGTCTAGTCAAAATATATCTTCCCACTGAATATGAAGTGATCGATGTGGCTGCAGAAGCAATCTACCAGTGCCACTGCCGGAGTCCTCTCCCCAACTAGCTATCTACGAGGCTGCACAACTTGATCAGCCCTACGATACTGATCACGGTTTGCAATGATACCAAGCCCCTAACCATAATATGTTGGGAAATCTAAATAGTTGACCCTGAGTCCCAAACGGAACTCAGCGTACAACTGCTATGCAAAATATAGTGGAATCTGGTCATTATTTGGATAATGACTGTGTGATGCAAGATGTCAAGGGTAAATCATACATGCAATCTATGGTATCACACACCATGTGACCTGATATGCCCTCACCACTCTCATCCCGTCATAGTGTGGGAAAACCTCTTGTTTGATGGTTTCCTTGGAGATGAGGCTCTAAACCATCGCCAAGGAAACATCACCCGAGACCTCCTCCCTCAACTCTCGAAAAATGGCCTCAACTTCCTAAGGCGTGAAGGATGAGTGAGACCTTAATCTACCAGTCATAGTCTCCAAACTAATCAATATAGTAACACACATATCTCTATATATACCATCCCCTGCAGACCTAGTAATAGACTATCTAAGTCGAGCTATCTTTGTATCAACCACATGAAAAATAGTATGCATATCAGGAGTCTGAGGTGCACCCTGAGTGGCCATCTAGATACATCACATGTGAAAGCTAAGTGTTAATAATTAAGTACTTGATTACATGTTATAACTTCATGTAAAATGGAAACAAATATCTAAATATATAGAATTATAGGTCTTATTAGGTCTTAATGGTCCTAAGATGTACTAATTAGGTCTTAAGGGGTTGTAGATAACATAATAGGTCTTATTAGGTCCTAATAGGTCCTAATTGGTCTAGTTACCTGCCTAATTGGTCATAATAGGTCTAGATAGGTTTAGTTAGGTCTATTTTGACCTAATAGGTCCTAATACATCTAATTGATTAGACTAATGTTGGTTAAAGACCTAATACCTGTCTAATTGGTCATAATAGGTCCTAGTTAGGTCTACTTGGTCCTAAGAGGTCTAGTTAGGTCTTTAAGTAGAGAAACAACTTAGACATACCTTATTTCCTAATATGACATAATGTGACCTATTAGGACCTAATATGACCTAGAGTGTCTTAAGGGGTCGTGGGTAACGTAAGTGGTCCTTGATTGTCTTAAGGGGTTGTGGGTAACATAAGAGGTCCTAAGGTATAGATAAGAGTCATGGAGTGTCTTAAGGGGTCGTGGGTAACATAAAAGGTCCTAAGGGATCCTAAGTTACATTAGTGGATCCTTGTATGTATAATGGGTCTTCAGGATCCGAATAGATCATATATGTCTTAAAATATCATAAGGGATGTATAATGGTCCAATAATATTAATGGGTCATAGATGTGATAAGTGGTCTAAGTGGTCCTAGGACATCCTAAGATTGTTTAATGGGTCTTGGGGGTCCTAAGGTTTCATATTTGTTTTAAGATTTCATAAGGGATCTAGATAAGAGTCCTAGAATGTTAATGGGTCATAGGTGCAAATATAAGTGGTCCTAGACTGTCTTAAGGGGTTGTGGGTAACAATGAGTCCTAGATGTGTCTTAAGATAATGTAAGGCATGGGTAAGGGTCAGGTAGAGTGTCTTAAGGGGTCGGGGGCAACATAAAAGGTCCTAAGGGGTCCTAGGTTACATTAGTGGATCCTCGTATGTATAATGGGTCTTCAGGATCTGAATAGGTCATATATGTCTTAAAATATCGTAAGGGATGTATAATGGTCCAATAATATTAATGGGTCGTAGATGTGATAAGTGGTCTAAGTCCAGTCCTAGGACATCCTAAGATTCTTTAATGGGTCTTAGGGGTCCTAAGGTTTCATATTTGTTTTAAGATTTCATAAGGGATCCAGATAAGAGTCCTAGAATGTTAATGGGTCATAGGTGCAATATAAGTGGTCCTAGACTATCTTAAGGGTTTGTGGGTAACAATGAGTCCTAGATGTGTCTTAAGATAATGTAAGGGATGGATAAGGGTTAGGTAGAGTGTCTTAAGGGGTCGGTGGTAACATAAGAGGTCCTAAGGGGTCCTACGTTTCATTAGTGGATCCTTGTATGATATTAATTGAATCTAAGATGTACATAAATGTGTCCTAAGACAACCTAAGATATGTTAATGGGTATTGATGATCTGAATGGGTCATATATGTCTTAAAATGTCATAAGAGATGTATAACGGTCCAACAATGTTAATGGGTCGTAGATGTGATAAGTGGTCTAAGGGATCTTAGGTTACATTAATTGATACTAGTATGTCTTAAGGGTTCTTGCAGGCAATGATGGGTTCACATATATGTATTAATAGAAGCTAAGATAGATGAATGTGTCCTAAGACATTTTAAGATATAATAATGGGTCGTATGGGTCCTAAGGGGTCCTATGTGTCAAGTAAGATGTCCTAATATGTATTATAAGATCTTGAGATTCCTAAAGGATCCTAAGTGTCTTAATATGTCGTAAGAGAGGAATAAGGGTCCTAGAATCTTATTGTACTACAATTTTTTAATGTTTTCTAACATACTACTAGATCATTTTCAAAAGTTTAAATACAATTTTCTAAGATTTTTACAAACTAAAAATTATTTAAAACAAATAACTAACTTTAATATTTGCTAAAAATGCGTGTACATGTGAGAGAGAGAAATTCCTAATATTTACAACTTTAAACTTAAAATTTAACATTTTCTAACTTTAATCTTAATGTTTTCTAACATTTTCTAACATTTCTACTACAGTTTCTAATGTTTTGTAAATATTTTCTAACAGGTGCTAACAAACTATTACGATTTTCTAACATTTTCTAACATATTATAACATTTATACTACAATTTTTAATATTTCTATTATTTTCTAATATTTAATTATGATTTTCTAACATTCTATTATTAATGTCTAACATATTAGATAATATTTCTAACAAATTTCTAACGTTTCTAACAAATAAAAAATTATTTAAAACAAATAATTAGCTAAAATAAATACAAAACATATTATTTACAATAAAAAATGAGAAAAATGTGTGTACCTGATACTTCTATGAAACCGAAGACGTCGACGAAGCTCAGGAGGCATTGGTGTGATGTCATGCTGAGGTACTTCGCTCCAAGCCTAGGGGTCCACAAACAGTGTCAGCAAAAAAGATAATAAAAAAAATAAAAATGCCAGAATTTATAAACAATTCGATCTTAATTGCCTTCGTACGAAGCCCCTAACAGTCTTCGTGCGAAGCTCCAAAGAGGCTTCGTGTGAAGTCCCTCTTCACACGAGGCCACCCAGGGGTCTTCGCACGAAGCCTCTTGTTTGGTGACTTCGTGTGAAGTGGTGGGGATACTTCACACGAAGTATATACTTCGTATGAAGGCATTAAATTTTTTTTTTTTCACGTCGCCATGATTTTGTTTGTCCCTAAAAGTGGGAGACAACTTCGTGGGATCACCCCCCTTCTTCTCCGCAATGGAAACATATCCCATGAAAACCTCCTCTTCCTAGTCCTTTCCCTCTTCCTCTTCCTCTCTGATCTTTATTATTTTAATCATGAGGGTGATATGAATGATTTCCCCTCTAATTCTAACTACTACTAGAGTCATCATTCTTCTTTTGATCTTGATTTCGGCCTCCATAAGACCGTCCACCAAGATTTCCACCACGACCTCTACTAGTTTGTCTGATCTCAAACTTCTCATTTGGTTTTTCTTCTACATTCAAAGAAAATTGATAGGCATATTTAATGGTAGAGGTCCTCACCATTATCAACTCTTCTTGAATACTCTCCCTCAACCCATTTATGTAATGGGAAACCTTCTCCTTGTTAGCTTCATAATGACCCATTCTGATAAGAACCCAATAGAACTCCTTTGTATACTCCTAGACAATTTTTTCCTTGCTTCAACCATTGCATTTTCTTTAGTAAATCAAGCTCATAGTCAACATGAATGAACTGTCTCTTTAGTTTATCCATTATTCAATCCCACCTTATTATATTCTCCTTCCCTCTTCTATTTCTCCCCAGTTGAACCTCTTTCCACCAAATTTTAGCATGACCTTTCAACTTGGCCTTCATGAATTTGACCCTCTCGAGATCTTCTATTTCCTCAAGATCAAAGTACTCCTCCACATCGTTAATCCAACCAATCAACTCTTCTGGATTAAGATTTCCAAAAAATGTAGAAAATTTAATCTTTGGTCTCTTTCTGATCTTGGAAATGGCTCTAAAAAACCTAGCTTCAACGGGATCCCTAGTTTCTTCTTGCTCCTCTTCAAATTGTCCTTTTTCTTCTTTAGATTCATCCTCACTCACATCTCTTTCCCCAATATCATTTTCTCTACGTAGCTCCTCTTACAGTGCTTGCACTTGCCTCTACAGGGCTCTAAAACCTTCTTCTATCACACCTGTAATTCTTCCACTGCAATTCCTCCATGGAGGCATGTTTTGTACTTATATCTTAGACCCACAACCACAATCCTAGTGCCAACTACCTCACATTCGCTGATCTTTCTACACACTTAGGAACTTTTATTATGATATTGCTTGTTGAAGGGTACTCCCCTTATTTATCTAGACACACACAACATAATAGAGAAATAAACAAATAATTGCAAGAATAGATTAATGGAAACAACAACACTTGCTTTCTATTATCCTCAATGAGATGAAATTACAATATTAAAAAAACCAACATGCTACATCTACATGGGCATTTTTATTACAATAATTTGCAAGACAAAGCCATAATATACTCTTCTAGAACTGAACCCTAAAATTACCCTGTAGCCCTATTAAGTAGCACAATTAGGTTCCTTAGAATATTGTGTAAAGTGAAATTTCTCATTTTGGTGCCTAGTGGTTTGGTTCCTTAATTTAAGTGATTTTTCCCTAGTTTCCTTTTTGCAATATTGAAACTAGCATCCTGATTCTTGAAGGCACAACTTCCAAAAACCATAACTTGTGACCCATTGAGTCGATTGGCTATTAACCCAATTTCAGAAATGGCATGAAGTGTTCTATGACCCAAGCTCTCAAAGTTCTAGTTGATCAAAGTTTGACCCCTTTTCGAAGCCTCTAAAACCTTCAAAACTAGGCTCAAAGTTTTTTGTACCACACTGCCAAAATAGAAAATGCAATAAATTTAAAACCAGACTTGATCTTGATATGAAACTTTACCATCATGCTAATATATCAAAATGAACCCCCCGAGAAGCAAATGGAACAATTCATGATCAAATGAACAACCTACTAAAAATAGTAACTCTATACAAAGATAGCCCTTATTGAAAACTAGACAATATTTTTGGGTGATGCAAGATTCCTCTTACACCCTGGATGCTCCTACATCAGGAATTCAAACAAATATAGTTATTGCTCTAGAAACATTCAACCTAACATGGAAATTACAATCTATGGCCAAAGAAAAATGCTCATCGTGATCTATAAAAGTTGCAATGTATTGCATAGAGAAAGAGAAAAATAATATAAACAATGAAAAAAAGGCTAGAACAAACAATCTAAAAGACCACACAACTATTTTTTTACAAAAGTGAGTTTTTTTCGCATTGATATAGGCAAAATATACTTTGACATGGAAAACACAAAAAGTAATTGCAAAACAAGAAAATCAAAGTGAAACAAAAAAAAAAGATAAAGTGTAAAAGGTTGTCAATATTTACATGTGTGTGATCAATGACATGCCTACTAAACTATGCTTTATTTGTGAAATGTTGAACTTTAGGAAAAACATGTCAAAGGACAAAAATGTTTTTATCAATGCGCACTCTTTGCCATTCTTTGCTAAGTGCCCAAAAAATAACAATTGGAGACCTAGTTTGTAGACAATGTTTGAAGCTTGTTACAACAAATTAAATCCCCTATTTTGTAGTGCCATGGAATATAAGACAAAATGCACAAATAGATATTTTTCTATAATTAAAATATTTAGAAGAGTGGTCAAGGAGCACCAAGGCCAAGCACCAGGGCCTAGAGGAACACTAGGGTCACTGATAGATCCTAGGGGGAGTTGAAGATAACCATGACCATAATGAGTCATTTGCATTGTAATAAGGCCAATAATGGTCATTTTATAATGTTTTGATTATGTTTTGTTAGTAAGTTGATAATTTTGTATAATGATCAATCTTGTAAGCCATTTTGGCATTTGAGGTTAAAAGAGTGCATCTTAGGGTCACTTGAGGATCCTAGGATGAATAGATTTGGAAAAGACCTATAAGGTCCATGCATGATTTAAATTGGCCTTTAGATCCATTAAATGATGTCAAATGCACTAAAAGTGCCAAAACATGCAATATTGCCTAATTGGCAAAATAAGGCCTATAAAGGCTTATGTGAGGGTTTAGTGAGAGTTTAAGGTCTTAAGTGTTAGGATAGGATCATAAGAGGCCTTATAAGAGTTGATTTAAAAAAATAAAATATCAAAAGAAAAAAGAGTTTTCAACTTGACAACAATAAACTTAAAAAAGCAACAGTCATATAATTGATTATTTTCAGTTGTAGAGAAGTTGCAAACTGTTAAACCGATTTGAAGAAGGGTATTTGGGTAGTGTGTGCATAAGGAAGGGGTAGTAAGAGTTAGAGTTAGATATTGACAGTAGTGTTTGTAAGTTAGAGGAAGAAAATGTAATCGGTTTGAATCAATGAACATTTAATTTCCTATGACAGTCAAATCTCTGGCCGCAAGGACACATTCTCTAATTTTGTGTTCTTAAACTCTTGATCCAATGAAAATTTGATTTGGAATAGATTAAAATAGTTATGGTTTAAGTTTTTGTTCATCTCCATGCAAGCATTGTATTATTTTGTTAAGTTTTGAAGCAAAGAAAGTCATCAAATTGCTGACTGTTCCTGGCAGTGTTTTGTGTGCAATCAACAAATTATTTTGAAGTAACAATGATTGCATAGGTGTTAGTAAACATATTTGTCCCTTCTTGTTTCTTGTTGAAATAACTCTTAATTCCCAAATGATGAATAATATCTGGTTACAACAGTTGAAAAGCCATTTTCTGATTACCGACTTTTCTCTGAATCGGTAGGTACAACTCCCTATGTGAATGGTATTCAAGGAATTATGTTTTGTTCCTAAAACTAATGCGGGGTATGCGCTTAACTCAAGAGAAGAAGAGGCAAACCAAATTAAGTCTAACCAGAACTTAATTCAGGCAAGAAAAGCTTTCTATCTATGAACCAAGTTGCAGAACTCACACATACTATGAATCCATACACTCAGTGTTTAACCAATCTATAATAATTTCTAGCAGAAATACAAATGAAATGATTAAAGACTTCTAATGAATCCTTCTTCGAACACCCCAAAGCACATCCTACTGTGGTTTATTCATATCCTCATGACAAAAGAAAGAAACATCTTTCCTTTTCTTCTATAATTCGGATTTAAAGAAAGAAACATAGAAGCAACAACTTCTAACTAAATGGAACAGAAAATCATTGACATAAAACACTCTTCAATTGACTCTGCAACATCAAGTCTCTTACACCAACAATTTTTCCAACCTTTCTATTAATTTTCTCAATAGTATATATAGAGTTTACAATCGTATGGCATCCATGGGAATACAAAATGTTTCAAATTCCAGAATTTGAAAAGTCTGAAACCAAGGACTTACGAAAATACAATAGGAGGAACTAGCATGGCTTTGTCCCTTCATCTGGCCTTGCTAATCAATTTATGGGTTTAAAAATATCGAAAGATGAAAGCATGCTCGTGACTTATCTTGGAATGTTTTTATGATACTTTACTCTGTCCAAATCACTCTCGGCTTCCATTCTGCATTGTCGCATGATCACATGATACTTGTTTAATTCTTGCGATCATGCGACCGCTTTGAAGAGAAGTGCTTAAACATATTTCCACCTGTCACTTTTAAGTGCACGAGTATCTTTCTAACTTAAAGCACGTGCTATTTGAAACACTTAAATAATAACATTTCTTTTTATGCCAAGCTCGGGTGTTACTCATTTCACCTTGTCGCATGATCACATAGCAATATTTAATCCATGAGATCATGTGACCGCTCTATGATTGGTCAACTCTACAAGCATCTTTGGTCCCACCTAGACATGTGGAAGGATCCCACTTTACCGCCAAGCATCTTTGATGACTTACATTGTCGTATGATCGCATAGAAATATTTTAACCCATGCGATCATGCAACCACTTTATCTTTGGCACACGTGGACTGCACTGTTGGTAGAGGGATGTTCTTGGCGGAAAATGTATGCAGAGGGTGTGAAATCCACATGGAGTAGTCACTGTGCCATTTTCTTCCTTGCATTATCTTCATTATTTTGACTTCGAACTGCAATTTGTTTAGATTAATGAAGTTGTCAAACTTCAGAGAACTGATTGATGCATCTGAATCATGAAAAGTATTGACTTTGATTTGTTGTAAAAGATGCATTAGATAATATACATTCAAGCTCGAAAAAGAGCTAAGACCCGAGCCTAAAATGAGACTTTTTAAGTGCACCATCATTATTTTTGATTCATTCTTCCATTCTCATGACGATACAAATCAAATTACCAATATTCTCTATTTTTTTGGTGTTTTTGGTGCTGACCATTAAGCACTGTTATTTATTTCAATATAACTTGGTAATCCATTCATCACTGTCTTTTGATTAAGAGTTAGAACCAATGTGACTTGAAACTTTTGAGGGATAAATTTTTGCCTCAGCTCTGTTACTGCATCATCCAAATGAAGAGCCTTTTTTTAATTCCTTATGAGTGTCTGAAAATCATGACCTCCAATTTCCATTATGTCTGAGAAAAATCACCAATAAGAGCACATTATCCTTGTTGGGTTGGGTTCTATCACCTACCCATCATGACAAGACTTTGAAACCACCCACCCGGTTTAAAGATGAGAGGGCAAGAGAAAGGGAACCCGACAAGAATAACCTACCTATGAAAGACTTAGACCTAGACTCAACCATGACCAGACTTGACTGTGACATCAAAATCTTCCACTTTGACAGCATGGGTATGGGGTAAAAAGTGGGGCAACAATAGGCTCTCCCACTTTTTGCAGTTATTGTGGCTTGTCGGAGAATCCTATTAATGTAATATATGTTTCTATATTAGTTTTATTGCAAGGATATGCAGGAGATTGAAGAGGGAGATCACTGATTGAAGGAAGTTGCTGATTGAATGCATCAAGTGGATGGACTAGTCAAGATTTGAGAGATCCAATTGAAGGAGGGATACTATTTATGACATGGAATGTCAAGATATTTTTATTGGATAGTGTAGGATCCATTGGAAGGATCTATAAGTGTTTGGAGAGGTCTTGTTGACAAAGCCCTAGGCTAGTGTCCCTAGGAGTGAGGGTTTGGTGATTGGAGTGTTAAAACATGGTAGAACTTCCTATAAAGTTGAAAATCCATTGATTTGGATCATGAATAAACTCTATTTAATTGTTGGGAGGTTTGGGGATGAGATTTCTTGGTATTTTCTTTGTAAATGAAGGGCTAATAAGGGTTAATTGCAAGGTAACCAGGTATTGGTTTAGGCATTTGGTCCAAAGGAGTAGTAGATGATTTTGAGATATGTTGAGTAGTAGTGAAAAGGGTATCTAGATATTCCTTTATTTTTGGGAGTCTTTTGGGAAAGATTGGAGTAATCCTTGGAAAACCCACTGAGCAGGGCTACTAGGGATTAAGGCCTAATGAGCACCCAGGTAAGGGATTGTTGATAAATCGAGTTGATTGGTTGAATCCAATGGATGGATTGAGGGAAATTAGTTTGATTAAAAAGGTGTGGAGCCTATTGGTGGCATAAGGCATTTCTTTGCACTCTGATTGGTTATGGTGTTGATTGGATCCATGAAGATTATCCTTGTGAAGAATCTTGTTGGGTGTTGTGACAACACAAATGGAGTCCCTCTTGAACTTACTAATTGAAAGTCCACCTAGGCCTCTACAATAAAGAGAGGCTTGTTTCTCTACATATCACTTTTGCACAGATTAAGAAATTGGGATACAAAAGAGCACAATTCAGTTTGAATGGCACTATCATTAATGTTCCAGTTGATTTTGACAAAGTGAAAAAGGCATTGCCTAGAGAATTAGATAACACAAGAAAAATTACAATTAAACTAAAACAAAAAATAGAATACGGTAATACATATGCACAATGAAAAGTTAGGTCATCAATTGTAATGAAAGCATTAGTAGCATTGACTAAAATACTATTATACATTAAAGAGAACATAACCATTAATAAATATTTAGAGGTATTTCTTCCAAATAATAAATATGTTACATGGACACATGTTAAATAAATAATGTGTTCAAATGATGAGATGTCTGAACATGATGAAGAGCCTATCACTGAATTGCATATACATTGGTTTAATGAATCACACACAATCAAAGACTTTGATACAACTATAATAGAAATTACACCGCCAGAAGCATTTAAGCCTTTAGGTATTTTTAAGGGAAACTTTTTAGAAGAAATGAACTTTCCAACTTTTTTTCTTGGATCTCCTCAATCAAATGAAATTAAAAAAAAAAAATTCTACCAAAAAATTGTAAAATGGGAGCTAATGCATAAATACAATGACTTTGTAACACACATCACAAATGTATTTTTCAAAGTGATAAAAGTTATTATTTAGTAAATATCTTCATTGGCATGGGTATGCATAAGAAAATCTAAGTTAAAAGGTAAATGATGAAGGGTACTCCCCTTATTCAACCAATCATACATAACACAACAAAGAAATAAACATAAAATTGCAAAAATAGAACAATGGAAAGAACAAAAATACTTGCTTTATATTATCTTCAATGAAATGACATTATTATATTTAAAAAAGTAACATGATACAACCACATGGGCATTTTCATTAAAATAATATGCAAGATAGAGCCATAAACTACTCTCTTGGAATTAAGCCTGGAACCCACCTTCATCCCTATTTTGTAGCACCAATAATCGTCATAGAATATTATAGAAAGTGAAACTTTCCCATGTTGGCACCTAGAGTTCAATTTCCCACCTAAGAGATTTTTCTCTCTTCCTTTTTGTATAGAAACTTGAGTCTTGATGGTACAACTTTTGGAATCAATAACTTTCAACCCATGGACCCTATTTACTATTATAACCACTTTTCAAAAACCTCTTGAAGTGCTTTACAACATAGAATGGCAAAGTGTCATATTTGATGAGTTTTAACCCCTTTTATAGCCTCTAAGGCCTTCAAACTTGAGTTCAAAGTTTTTCATACCACCCTGCCAAAATAAAAAAATTCAATATCTTCAAAACCAGACTTGATCTTACCATGAAACTTTATCGACATGCTTATATATTAAAAATTAACCTCTAGAAAAGTAATTAGAACAATTCATGTTCAAATAAAAAACTTACTAAAAATAGTAACTTTCTAAAAATAGTAACCCTGCCCAAATTAGCCTTATTAAAAAAATTAGACAATATTTTTGGGTGATGCTAGATTGCTCTTATACCCTAGATTCTCTTGCATCAAAGACCCAAACTAATTTGAGAAGTGATCCTATCACATCACAGGTGTGCAGAGGAAAGCCAAGACAGTCAACCTCTTCCTTTGATAGCCACGATGAATCTTCAACGAGCCTTCCTTTCCATTTGACCAAGTACTCTTCATATTTCTTGTTTCTTGTGCTTCTACAAACATGACTATCCAAGATGTCTTCTATCTCTTTCGTAGATGAAGTACGTGTTGGAATATTCTATTTTGCTTCTTTTATCTCATCTTCAATACTTCCTTCATGATACTTTGTCAAATATGAAATATTAAACATGGGTGAAATATTGAGTTCACTAGGCAAGTGTACTTCATAAGCATTTCATCATGCTTCTTTAGGATTTTGCATGGTCCAAACTTCTTCATATTCAACTTATTATATGTTCCCACTAGAAATCTCTCCTTTCTCAAATGAACCATGAATTCATCTCCAATCTAAAATTCCTCATATCTCCTTTTCTGATCTTCCTTAGCCTTGTATTGAATATTCATTTTATTAATATTCTTTCTCACCTCTTCATGTAAGTTCTTTAGGTGTTCTGCAAAGTATTTATCTTCGACACTACTCTTTTTTCCTTTGTCTAACTTCCTTAATTCTACATCATTTCTAGGACTACTTCCATATATAATCTAGAATGGTGATTTACTAGTGCTCCTATTGACAAAATTATTGTATGAAAATTATGATTGTCATAAAATCAGATCCCATCCCTTGGGTTTATATCCTTCTAAGAACCTCAACAAATTTCTCAAACTCGTATTCACCACTTTTCTCTATCCACCAGTCTATGGATGGTGCACTGAGCCAAACTTCAAGTTTATCTTTAACTTTTTCCACAATGTCCTCCAAAATTACCCAACAAACTTATTGTTTCAATCTAAAACTATGCTCTTTGGTAGACCATGTAATCTCGCCATTTTTCTGAAAAATAATCATGCCACATGAACAACATCATTAGTCTTTATACAATGAATGAAATGTGCCATCTTTGTGAGCCTATCCACCACTACAAAAATTGAATCATATCCCCTTTGAGTCCTTGGTAAACAAAGAACAAATTCCATACTAATATCCTTCCATGGCCTCTCTAGTACAGGTAATGGCTTATATAACCCCATGTATTTTTCTTGGTTCCTTTTTCCATCTAACATATTGTACAACTTTGTACAAACTTCCTAAAATCTTGTTGTAATTGTTGTCAATAATAATGCTTACTAACCAGAGCAATGGTTTTATCTCGACCAAAGTGTCCAACTAATCCTTCACTATGCTTCTCTTTGATTAGGTTCTCCCTCATGGAACTCTTTGGAATGCACAATTGGCTACCTTTGAATAAAATGTTGTCTTGGATTATAAAATTCAACCACCTTCTCTTATCTAGAGTAACAGGTATGTCCAAGCTCTCTAGGCCTCACCAAATCAGGGTCCTTAGGGTAAAAACTCTTGAGTGCCTAGAACCCAACAACTTTGATCTACATCTCTATCAACAAATTATGTTTCTTGCTAAGGGTATTTGCAACCCTATTAGACTTTCCACTCTTGTACTTCCAAAAAAAGTGTAACTCTTCAAAACATCAACCCATTTTAAATGCATTTGATTCAACTTTCCATGGCTATTCAAATACTATAAAGCTTGATGGTCAGTAAAAAAAAAATCTCTTTAGGAAAAATATAATGTCTCAACTTCCTCAATGCTTAAAATATAGCATAAAACTCCTGATCATAAATATAGTATTTTCTTTTGGCATCATTCAACTTCTCAATAAAATAAGAAATGGGTTTAGCTTCTTGACTCAAGACAACTCCAATGGAATTGTCAATAGCATCACAATCTACTTTAATAAACCTTATTAAAACATAGAAGTGCCAAAATAGGTTTCTCTATAACTTTTATTTTTAATAGATCAAAACTCTTTACTATTCTTGCACTCCACTTAAACTCTTTTCTATCCCCTCTCATGGTTTCAGTTAAGGGTCCATAGATACTACTAATTTTTTGATAAAATTTATGTAAAAGCTAGCCAAATCATGAAAATATCTTACCTTAGTAGCACTCTTTAGATTAGGTCATTAAATGATAGACTTCACTTTCTCTAGGTCCATTTTAAGACCATCCGCTGAGATAACAAATCCTAGGTACTCTAGCTCCTTCTTCACAAAACTACACTTCTTTAGGTTAATCAACAACTTCTCTTCCCTTAACTTATCAAAGACCTGATTAATATTCATCATATGCTCTTCCATTGTCTTACCGAAGATCAAAATATCATCCAAATAAATAATTAAAAACTTAAAAAATATTTCAATACCTTATTCAAGTGTAACATGAATGCAGTGCTTAGTGCATTGATTAGCTCAAAGGGCATGACTAACTACTCATACAAGCCCTCCTTTGTCTTGAAGGTTTTTATTCTATTTATATCCTTATCTAATCCTAATTTAGTGATATCCACTCTTCAAATCTATCTTTGTGAAGTACTCAGCTCCACTCAAACAATCCATAATGCCATTCATCCTTGGCAAGGGAACCCTATACTTGGTAGTAATATTATGGATAGCTTGAGAATCTATACACATACTCCATTATCCATTTTACTTTGGTTCTATTAGTACTAGTACTTCACAAGGACTCAAACATTCTTGAATCAATCCCATCTGCAACAAATCCTACACTTTTTTGTTCAACTCTTCACTCTCTTTTGGAGTCATTCTATGATTTGCCTTATTCAGAAAAATGACTTCAGGAATCAAGTCCATTTGATGACTAATATTTCTTATTGTCAGTAATCCATCAAGAACATTATCAGATACAATATCCTAAAACCCATCCAATAAATTTGCAACTTCTTCAAGCACATCTAATTCCTCTTTATCAACTTTTGGAATCAAAGAAAAAAATATATGCTCATGCTTCATGCCTTCTAGAAAGTTCCTTCCATCAACTACATATATTCTTGCATTACTACATACCTTTTCCTCTATTTCCTTCAATGGCTTCAACTTGTAACAAACTCTATCCTTTGTCAAAGAATAGGTATTTGCATACCCATCATGTACTTCATGATGATCAAATTGCCATGGTTTCTGTAACAACAATACTACCACCATCTATAATGACATTGCATACCTTACAATTACACTTACATCTTGTGCAAAACAAATTCTTCCTTTTCTCAGGCTCCTTCTCATTATTTAACAAGGCTTTTCTTGTAACAAGGACCTCTCCTCTTTAAACATCTTCAGAATGTGAAGACTCAACATCCTCATGTTGTAAAAATGGTCAGCACTCCCCTCGGGATTTGTGACATGGTTTAACAGCCTCCTGTGTCTTCTATAAGTCTAGTGGTTGTATTGGGCTTTAACAGGTCAATCTTTTGGTGCAACGACAATCACTACTTGTAACAAGTGGTATCAGAGCTTGGTCACAGGTTTGAATCCTCTCGGGTAACACTAAGGGGGAGATTGTTGGAAAAATGGTCAGCATTCCCCTTGGGATTTGTGACATGGTTTAACAACTTCATGTGTCTTCTATAAGTCTAGTGGTTGTATCGGGCATTAACATGTCGATCTTTTGGTGCAACAACAATAACTACTTGTAACACCTCATCTAAAAATTTGATACTTAAATGTTGAGTTTGGGATTTAATCATTCTAAATCATATCACTATGTTTATTTTAAGTTTTATGGTGACCATTTCCTATACATTGCATTACAAGTTGATGATATGTTATTCAATCTGTATGGTCTTAAAATGGAAGCACTTCCATGATAAGAGCATTTAGCCCTCTGAGTAAGTGGTCTGGGGTCATGTTAAGCGCCTTGATCAGGTCTTTGCATGTATTTGGCTTTCTCCCCCCGTTTTGCTTCTCTCTGCACCTGATTTCACTTTATGTCTGCATTTCCTGGCATTATGGACTAAGGTCTTGAGGTTTTTGACCTCAAGGTCAAAGTCAACCTTGAGGGTCAAAGTTGACCTTGACCCTGACCTAGGTCAGGGATGACCTCGACCCTGACCAAGGGTGAGATCTACCTCATCCTTGACCCAGATTTCAAATTTCAAGATTTTATGATTTCTGGGTATCGGGTTTCAGAAAGATTCTTTTTCCCACCTCTGAGTCGGCCATCTCGGGTTTTGGAATGGTAAATGCTTAAATTGCATTTAAGATGGGTCCATTTCTATGGGTTAAGGTTAATTGGGATTTAATTCCCCAATGTTGGCCTTCTCTAGAGGTTTGTGCCCTAGTTCACTATAAAAGGAGGCCTTCCTCTCTCATTTCAATCAATCTCTCAATCAAGTTTTCATATCTCATCTCGAGCAATTTCATGAGCAAGCTCTCAAGTGAAAGCAAGTGAATTCACGCATTCAAGCATTCAAGTGTTCAAGCATCCATTCATCAAGGAGATCCATTGTTAGCCATTGAAGGATTCAATCTCTTTGGAGCCCCCTTGAAGATCCATCCTTCCACATTCATCCAAGTCAATTTATATGCAAAGATCCATTCAAGATTGGTGTTGAAGATAAAATACCATTGATTTGAGACATCCCACATTCATTCTACATCAATTGGAGCATCCTTACTTGTGGATTTGAGGATTTGAATCCTCTATAAGGACTTCAACATAAGCAAGGTGAATTGTTTCATTTACTTTGTTATGCACATTTCAATTCAATTTCAAGGTTAATTCTTAAATTGGGGTTTGACCAAGGCAAACCCCCCATACAAACAAAAAAAACCCTCTTTTTCTTGTAGGTACAGGTGCAGAACTGGGAATCTGAGATTGGATTCAGATACCCTTTTTGATGAACTTTCAAGATCTGTGAACAAAGTCAAAGTCGACCTTCAAAATATTAATGTAGCCTTTGACCTTTTATCGGGGTCAAAGACTACTTGCTGTCAGAAAGATAAAAATTTTCTAGGTTTTCTTCGTCTCGACATTTCCAGTCGAAAAAAGGTTGCAGAATTGCCCGGAACTACAAACAGACATCAAAAATCAACATTTTCCAGATCTGTCCTATTTTGAGGTTAGCACTTGCCTTTCAATTATTTCAAATTTCAAGCACATTTCTTTTATAGGGAAATATAAGGTTTTCTTCCTCTAAAATATTCTTCATAGATTGATTCGATTGTGCATTAACCTTTTGGTTGATCAATTTGGATTTCTCCTTTGGGAATTTGGATTTAGAAGTAGATCTCATATTTCCCCCATACATTTTAGGGTGGATACTATTTCACCTTATTCACAATGGTAAAGGGAAAGTTGTGATTGTTTGAAATTAAGTCTCATATTTCTAATAAAATTTAAATAAAAGATATTGGTGCATCTAAACACATTATTGGAATGAAAATTAGAAGAGAAAGAGTGATAAAAAATCTATGAATAGGCTAGAGAAAGTATGTGAACTTAGTTTTATAGAGGGTCAACATGCAAGATTATATATCATTATGTGTTTCTTTTACAACTAGAATAAAGTTATTTATTTTAGATTATACTACATCCATATCAGAGATGGAACTCACAAGTGGAGTACCTTACCAGAGTGTATTTCTAAGTTTTATGTATGCGATTGTTTATACTAGATCAGACATTGGCCAAGCAATGGGAGTTCTTTCTAGATTTATGTCCAATCTTGGTAGATTTCATTAATATAAAATTAAAAGAGTCTTCTGATATTTGAAGGGTACCTCAAAATATTCTTTGTGTTATCATGGAAATATGATAAGAGGAAATATTTCCCTTGATATTTGTGGTTATGTGGATTCAGATTGGGAAGGTGACATTGATAGCAGAAGATCCACCAATGCTTATGTATTTACATTATTTGATGATGCATTTGAAGTTGGATGAGTAAGTGACAAGTTGCAGTTGCTTTTTCCACTACTGAAGCAGAGTATATGGCAAGTGGTTGGTACTCATGCTTGTAAGGAAGTCATTTGGCTCAAGAGATTGTGAACTTAGATATTAACATAAAATAAGTTGTAGTGACAATTTATTGCAATATTCAAAGTGTTATATGTCTAGCTAAGAAACCAAATTTTTCATGCCAAGACCAAGCACATTGATGCTCAATATCAATTCATCAAAGATATGGTTGAAAATGGCATAGTGAAGTTGGTTAAGGTAGAGACTTTGATGAAATTTGTATATTATTTGACAAATACTATGAGCATAGAGAAATATAGATGGTGTTTATATTCTATGGGCCTTTCAACCTCTAGTGATTAAACAATGATGTTGGAACACCTCCAATTTGTTTTGCAAGGTGTTTGACAAGTGGGATTTTTTTAGGAAAATGGAGTCTCAACCTTGCAATAGTAAAATGTTACTATTGATACATAAGAAATAAGGGTCCAAGGGCTTTCCCACAACTAATGAGGGTTTAAGTGTAATTCCCTTGACCATAGTGGTTTAGGGGTGGTTCCCCTGCCTTAGGGATTGCAAGAGGTTCACTTCTTGCCTGCCCTAGTCCTGTGACCAGTTGGGGGTCTACGGGGTAGTGCCCTCAAAACAAATTTTCATATATAATTTGTCATTGTGAATCTTGACTTTTTATCATTAGGTCATCGGTCCAATTGTGATTTTTTTTGTGCCTTTTTTGGGTGGTTAACAAATGGTTTTGTAATATTGTTTGATAATTTCATGTTTTGTATCTCCTATGTATTCAACATGTGAGAGGCATTATGATGTATTATAAGTTTCTAATAGATATTGAGTTGCTTCTAGATATCCATTGGTGGTTCTCATGTGAGAAGCTTTCTCTTTAAGTATATAGTAATTTGTTATTGATTTCTTAATAATATATTGGGTAACTTTTGGAGTATGGGGTTTTTCTCCCAAAAGGGTTTTCCCCATATAAATCACTATGTTATGGTATGCATGTTATTTATGTTTGTTATGTTTATGTAACTTTTGTAAAGATCTAAGAAGTTTTTGCACGACCCTCCTCTTAAGATTAGTGTAGGAAATTGTTTTGCTACCATAATTTCTTTATATAGGTATTTTTAGTATAATATATTCCAGTGAGAGGTACTCAAAAGAGTTTATGATTAACATTGTAGAGTTATTTGTTGACAGAACCCTTATGTCTTGTTGATTTAGTTAGTGGGTTGCTAGTGACAAATCTTGCTCATAGATTTCCTATTAGTTGGATCATGTATTGCACTAGTTGCTTAAGTAGGGGATATTGTATGCATAGGTTTATTATATTTTGGCTCATCTCTACCAAGACATATGTACCAAAAGGGAAAGATCTTGAGTTGTGGAGTTACATTATTGCACATTTAGGCATGGAAGCACATTGTTATACTCATACCACCTTTTTCTCATCAACGAGGAATAGGGGAGCCTTTTGTTTTTTTGTATGGTGGATCCATAAAAAATGAAAAGGTGAGACATCTTAGATATGGATGAGGGTTATTGATGAGATGACCAAGTTTACATGGAGGCCATGGAGACTTTGTGAGGCATAAGAGGATGATGATGAGAAACAATCAAAAGCATTTACTCTTAATAAAATAATAATATGTCCTCCATGTAAAATAATAGTGGATCTTACTAATAAAGAAAAGAATGGGTCAAATCTTTTCTGTAGGGAAACTAGCAACGTCTTTGCAAGGACTAGAACTTGAGATTAAATTTTTTTTTAGAGAAAGGAGTTTTATGTGTATTCTTGAAGGTGCATCATATACTTTTAGAGAAACTAAATCATCATTTGTATAGATGATTGTAGTCTTTTTAATGCACAAAAGAAAATGAACTATAATAACACATTTAAAAAATAATTATATTGTTTATATTTAGAATATTTAATAAATTAAATTTTATCTATATACCATTATTCAAGAGAATTCAACTTAAAAATTATTAATTATAAATTTTTAATAATTTTAGAAAGATTAAAGAAAAAAATTAATCTAAAATTATATATAATTATAAAATATTACTTATAAATACATTCTATTTAATTATAAACAATCATAAAAGAAGTATAGATGTCCAAATTTAAAAACCTTATAGAAAATAAAATAAAATAAATTAATATAAAAATATGAATATATTAATTACTTTTATTTACCTAATCAAATTATTTTAAAAAATATTATTTGAAATGCTCAAACTTAAATATGTATATAAAAATGTTAAAAAATAAAAAATAAAAAATTGTAATATATCCTTAAAAGGAACTCAAACTTAAGCTCTCCACCCTAAAAAAAATTAAAAATTAAAAATAAATAATCAATTAAGGTAATGCATAATTCGAAATACTCCCTTACTAATTTGACAATTGTAGCATTTAGAACCTTATAAATAAAATTTATAGAAATCACATCAATGCATATGATGCATTTGACATTTTTTGATGAATAGAGGCCTTCACTATTAATATAAAATATTAAAGTACAATATTCACAAAAAAAAGAGCCGGGGGAAAGAATCACCCCGCAAGTTCACACGACACTTAGGCCGGAAACAAACAACTATTCATTAAAAAAAAACTATATAACCAAAAAACCTTCAAGCTGCGAGAGCAATAACAGAAAAGGGAGGATGATCTTTATCATCTGGATTGCCCTAGACATTGGGCCCAGGAGTTTGATCAGGAATGGCCCAGCCATCTTCTGGCATCTTTTTCAACTTCTCTTTCCTCCCGCTTGAGCGAGATAGCCAACGCTAGGCGAGGGAACTTTTCTTGATTATTAGGAGCAGAGGCCAAAGGCCGAGCAAAATCAGCAACAGTGGAAGCAATCATAGGAGGCCAATTTGAAGAGAGACATTCACATTATTATATGATTGTTAGTGAATTGATAAGTTATTAATAAGAGATTAAGTGGGCAAATATATATTTGAAATGGAATTTGTATATTATTATTAATATTATTAATATTATTAAATTTTGGGTTAGTAATGAGAAAATATTTATGTGTGTGTGGCTGAGTTTATTTATTTAATTTTTACTAGTTTGATATATACAAATATATTTTTGGATCTTGTATTAATTATATTTATTTGTACATATTGCTTAATATATCTATAATCTATTTTGGTTGATCATTTTTATGTCTTGGACCATTCCCACATACATAGAGTGTAGTTAAAATTTAATTTCAAACTTATAGAATTCTTATCTATTTTATTCATGGTAAGGGTGGGGTCCCATGAAGAAAAAAAATTGCTATAGGATTATTTAGAATCTTCTCCACAAAAATAGGAGCCCCTACAATTTAGGGTTGCATATTTTAGTACAAAAAAAATAGTTGGGATAGAATTTGCCCCACCAACCTAGAAAAATTATTTGTCACTTGTCAAACATCTAAAAATTTAGATTCCCACCAAAATAAAATTTTAGAGGGAAAATCAAGTTTGTTTATTTCTTGTCTATGGTACACCATAATAATTTATTTTATTTATTAAATTAATTAACATTATTAGATATAATTTTTTTGGTGAA
Organism: Chamaecyparis obtusa; assembly: GCA_027943335.1. Taxonomy (NCBI): domain Eukaryota; kingdom Viridiplantae; phylum Streptophyta; class Pinopsida; order Cupressales; family Cupressaceae; genus Chamaecyparis; species Chamaecyparis obtusa. Next base: position 314,424 of record BSBK01003341.1, on the reverse strand, counting down.
ATAAAATTTATTTAAAGGTATTAAAAGAAAATCCATGAGACTCCAAATTCCTTAAATTTAGGAGCTTTAACTTTTAAGCCAACCCACATTAGAAATTCATGGGACCACTCGGTTTAAAATATTCTTAAAAAATCTTTGCACACTCGCTGAATTGTTTTAGGTAGCCCCCTTCATGTGACCCCACCCTAAGTCAATTAAACATGAGTTTGCATAATTGATGTTATGTTCTAGTATTTAAAGATATTCATTTACATCCATTTCATCATCTTTCATGTAACTCTCACATTTTCTCATATCCTAAAAGCATTAGAAGAACATGTTGGTTTGGTACTTTAAAATAAATCTAAGGTTGAGTACCCATTTATGATGCTTAGTTTTTGTTTTATGATATTTTAAACACATTTTCAAAGGTTGACATGGAATAATGTATCTCTTGCAACATATTGATAATCCATCTAATATATTTTTAAATATTGTTAGTTCAAACTATACAATAAAGAAGGATATTTCTAGGTTAGAGACATTTTATAATACCACTCTATGTCAAAAGTCATTTACTAATTAAACATAGAGCTAAATACCTATCTTTCACATTTGCTTTCCTAATTTAGCACTATTTACTTAATGCATTAACCCACAATGCATAATTACTAGTGTAGGTTGATTTGTGTCAAGTTGTAAGCACATCATTTGATTAGACCAAATTAAACTTGGGGAAAGTTTATTTTCCTCTTATAATAGTATTCAAACTATATAGTTGAAGGGATTAAATGTATATTTTATATTTTATTTAGTATTATACTGGGTACTATCATAATCAAATTGTTGTAGTGTGTAATTTGATTTGTTAACATAGAAATTGATCTCAATCTTGAACCTATTAGTAAAAAATTCCTTATCCATTATCTTATTTACATTCTATATGGTTAGTTAGGTTCTATATGGTTTCCTTGATCTCTTATCAAGACTTGGTCCCATATCAAAAATGTGTTCATGGAATAGATTACACAACACAACCAAGTTTACCAATTTTATATTTGAAAGCTAGTGCTGCTAAAGATGGTTCATAAACAAATTAGTTGTTATCCCATTAAATACCTTTAGAGGAATAGCTTTAAAAATCTTTCTAGAAAAACTTAAATCACGAGTTCTCATCAAAGAGCATGAAAAGACATTTCTTTATAAATTATTTTATGTTTGTGGATCTTGCGTAACACTCTTAAGGGGTTTAACTACTATCAAGGAATGTTAGTGTCTTTCCTCTAGCCAAACAACAAATTTCATTGTGCTTGTGAGGACAATCCTATGCTTAATTATAGGTGTGGAAGAAATGAGTGTAACACAAAAGGCTAAATTAACAAAAGACAAAATCATAATAGAAGTTGTAAAAGAGAAAAAAAAATAGCTAAGATTTATTAGCTAGATGTTTTTTTAGTACTTTTTTTTTCTAAATATTGGGTAAAATTTTTAACATTACTGGTGATGTCGGCACGATGCACCCTTTGATACTAGGTGAAATGATTTTGACTCGTAGCTATGAATTGGTGAGGTCACCAACAAGGACCTCATCCCCAATTATCAATGTTGAGGCTCAAACCTATGAGCACATTAGATAAGTGGAGGCACAAGCCTATGATCATGATTTCTCAACAAGGGTTTGAACCTCAACAACCACAATAACAACAACACTCAACTAAAACACTATAGGATGAACCTATTTTCTTACTACTTTCACATTACAATTGAAACTAGTGTTTTGGTGTTTAACAAATCAAATCTACAATCCTGAACATACTTTAAATAATATATCTTTAGTTGAATATAGCATGAAGAAAAAAAGAAATTATTGGTTTCTAACAAATAAATAATTTATAAAATATTATATAGAATTGGAAAAAGGGGGAATGAAGGAACTTGGCAATGAAAGATGGAGAAAAGTTTAAAGGATGCTAGTGCATGATGCAAATGTCGATCTGTCACGTTGTCATCTTGTATGATGACAAAAAGTAAATGATATATTTCATCCCAAAAATATAACCCACATATAAAAAAGGATAAAATGAGAAAATATAATTTTTTTAAAAAAAGACAACACCATTTAAAAAAAAAGAAAAGACAATGAAATTAGTAGTCTAATAGAAATTAAATAACATGATATATTTGAAAGATTATTGAAATAATAATAAAATAAAATAAAAGGAAGATATCACCAAATTTTCAAGATATTAGATATCTTTAATCAAAGAAAAACCTGTTAGCCCATTTTCCTGTCAATGCCAAAAATCCAAAGAAAATGGTCTATTCCTTACAAAACCCTAGAAAATTGTCTTACCCTGGCTGCAACTTGTTTTTATCAGTGAAAAAGATGTGTAAGGTCTTATGGCCTGCGAGCTTAACCATGGATAGTCCAAGATGTATGCAAGTTCCATTCCAGATCGCATGGCCTAATGTGCAAAAACCCTAAGGGAGTTGCCTTGTCTTGCTGCAACATAGTTTTGATCTATGAAGATGATCTATCAGGTTTCATGGTTTGTGCCCTTAGCTAGGGATAGTTCATGGTGTGACCAAGCTCCAGTCAAGAGTGCATGTGTTGAAATGCAAACACCAGTGAGATATTACAGTTTGAAGTTTTAAGAAATAGGTCTTTTCCATGAATAAGGGTTTCAAAATTTATCTAAGTCCAGAAAAATCCTAGCCAAATCTATCTCTTTGTTACTTAATTGGCCTCTTAAGTTTTTGACTCTGCACATGGTTTTTAATCTCTTAGTGTTCGCTAGATCTTGGGATAAACTTTTCAAGTCACTTTTTAATCTGGTGATCCAATGAATATGGTTGTCATTCATTCTCCTAATACAACGGTCAAGTTTCAAATAATCTAGTGACTCAGCAAGGACCATGGATGGTGAACAAGATCAACGGTTGGCACTTGATCTCATGATTTATTTAAGGTTAGGTAAAGGATCTGGTGACTTGGCGAATAAAGGCTATCACATTTTCTTTGAATGTAACTGAGGTTAAGAGAAATGTTCCGAGATCTAGCAAATACTTTAGTCGCGTGATCTCATGATCCAGGTTGAGTTAAGACAAGGTTTTGAGGATTCAATGTTCTCTGTCGATGCAATCAAGATCTAACGACTGGTGCTAGATCTCTAGATTAAAAATAGGGTTAAGGATTGACTCAATGATCACATGAATGCTTCATTCGCATGATCTCCAGACCAGACATGGGTTAAGGTTTTTATTTAGTGACTAAGAGATTTCCTTCAGTCGCGTGTTTGTTGGATGACTTGAGGTTAAAGAAAGCTTTCTGAGGTTAAGATAAAGACTTTGCAGGTCAAATTTGATCCAATGGAGGTGGTGATTCCGTGAAGGAAATGCACTCAAAATATAGTCATCACGGCATTATGACAACCGTCAATTTGGTATTAAGCCATGAGTTACCACTGTGGGTCCAGTCAAAAGGTATTAAAGGCATCAACTATTGGATCTTCCTTCTAACGGCGACGATAAATCCAGTTGTCAAGTGGGTCCAAGATGTTGTAGTTTACAAACCATCGTAGTTCTTTCTTGATCTAATAGTTATTGCATTGCCACAATGAGAAGATGCACGAAGTTTTACTGATCACGATGTTGTGACAACCGTTGATTCTTTCTTCAGTGAAGATCAACGGTCCTATTTTAAAGACTGATAAAGAGATGGGTTCAATTGCAAAGTCATGCACATTTGTCCGTTCCTGATTGGTCACCAAAGATAGATGATGTGGCCAGACTTTTCAAAGCTCAGTTAATTGTTGCCAGATTATGAAGACCGTCCGATATGCTAGGAAAGGATGAAGATCAATGGCCACATTTTAAAAGCTAATCAGTTAGCCATTGAGCCAAACTTTTAAAATTGTTTAAGGGTTTTTTCCAGGGTTTGAGTTGTTGAACTAGAAGTGACAAGTTTGAATCAGTTTTATTTTCCAAGGATGGTTGCGGGTAAAGAATTGATGAAGAAGATATCAGGTAGTCACCCGGATCAGAGTTGTTTTCCTAAAATGCCATACCAGCTAAATACAAAGGACTGATACTTTGAGAAAGGTAGCTAAGGGTATTGTTTGGGGTTCTTAGATAAGGAAGTTTGATAGGAAGAGGCTGATTTGGACATTTTGGCAACACCTGGCAGAGTTAGAACTATTTTTGGAAACTGTTGCAGAAGACTTGGTGCTCAAATTAACCTACACTTTTAAAAACTACAACTTAGTGCAATCTTGGTGCACTTTGTGTCCTTTGTCTTATCTGTGTAATCTTTTTTTTATTCCTAAGTGATCCATAGCTTGTTTTCAGTCCTTGTTCTATAAAAGGATTTCCAAGATCATTTAGAACGACCAAAACTTGAGCATTTTGATTGACAAGTTCTGAGTCTAGGATATAGTAGACTGTATTAGGCCATTTTTTATGGAATATCAAGTATTACTGGTTTAGCTAATATTCAGATGGTTTGCATTTTAAAGCATTGTGTATACATACAGATGATATAACATATTTGAATAAAATCCAAAGTTTATATCTCTCCTTGGTGTTCTCTTTCTTTGAGTTATGAGTTTTCAGATTCATTACATGGATTATCTTTGTGTATGTGTTGATATTCTTCAGCTTTGATCTCAAGATCAAATTAAATAAGCTTTAGATACAATACTAATTCTTGAAGTTTGCATAAGGATATCAATAAATAGTGTGGATTTCAGGAGTCCTCTGATTAGAATCATCACTGAGTGATAGTATTTTCTAAGGATATAAATCATCAAAGTTCAAAATATTATCTTTGTACTTCATTTTGCAGTGAAGATGTCACACAATGGATAAGGCACTAGCCAGTAGTGGAGCTAGTTTATAGAAATAATTATCTGATGAGTTTCTTATTGTATTCCTAAAATATTGATATAAATCAGTCAAAAATCTTTGAAGTATTATGACCCACATGTTCTGTCCCATCTAATGGTAATATAGAATCAATAAATGAGTGGTTATCATTTAGCATTTTCTTACCATCTATCTGTTGTTTTAAAATCCAGTCTATGGTTGTTGAAGAAAGGTTTGTTTTGCCGGATTAGGAGTACCCTCCTTGGTTTTGGGCAGTCTTGTCCCTATAGTTGGTCCAATAATCTTAGAACTCATATTTGGATCTAACCCATCCTTAAAAACTATAGATGTATTGGTTTCTTTTGAAAGAATAAAGTCCATTTTGAGGAACCAACAAAACCTATAGCTATAAAGAATGAGAAAAATGTTGGGACTATTTTGGAATTTGCCTTCAAGTCAAAATCCCACTTTTGTGTTTCTACCTCCATAATAATGAAGATAGATGGATAGAAAAATAATGTGTAGGAATATTTTTATCTTAATTGTGTTATGGAGTGGTTAGATCTATGATTGTGCCATAGTGAAATAAAAATTAAATGTGAAGGGGATGTGAAGATCCTAAGACACTCAAGAGCACACCAAAAAAATAACAACAATTATAATAGACGTAATAGAAATAATAGCAATAAAAAAAGAACAATATCATCTTCATATGCTCAAGGAATCCAAAGAGGTAAAAGTGTTGTAGGAATAATTTTGGTGTGCTCATGAAGAGGAACAACAAATTGAGAGAATTGTAAGAGAGCTTGCAAGTTCCAAACTTGCAAGAAGAAAAACTCCAAGAGAGATAAGATAGTATCCTAATATTAATTTTTAAAGAAAGAAGAGGAAAGAGGAATGAGTTGGTGAACCATTTAGATTCATTCTAAGAAAATTTCATTGACCTTGGTAAGTCATAAAGAGAAAAATGCTAAAAAATGACCATTAAACAAGAAATTATTGTAGGATGCTTGTACATTATGTGGACATTTACATGTCACACTAGTGGTTGAGTAACTTCAACTCAAAAGAAAAGAGATACTAGAAAAATACAAAACTAACACAAAGATGACATAAAGTTTGATAAAATGACACTACAAGAAACAAGAATCAAGCACCATGTGAAGGAAAAAGGCTAATTAATACAAGTGTAGAGTCAAGAATTGCATATGCCCATTTGCAATTTAGGACACACTTTTGTAACCAATTTAGTGTCCATTCCAATATGATTTGTGTAGGTCTATTTGAGCCCTTGCATCAACCTTTTCCCTCCCATGATTCTCAAATTCCTCTGTGTTAAGATTGGAAAATAGAAATCTAACAATTACATGCCAATATAACCAATAATGCAAAGGAATAAAGAATACAAAATTAGAAGAAGACACAAAGATTTAACATGGCTCACCCAATCTTGGGTTAGAACCACCAAAAAAAGAGTCCAATCTTATTATCTGATAATTTTAACCTTTTACAATCCACAATCCCTTGTAACTAAATACTGGTGCAAGAAGCTACAAAATTCTCCTCATGAAAAACCCTAACCCTAAGCCATTATAACAAGACTTATGTCAGTTAACAAGTTAAACCTAAAAATAATTGATGAGTCAACCTAGGGGAAATATTGACACTTCAACCTAGGGAAATTATTGATGATAAATGAAAAGTGTACAACACTTGCCTGATTAGTCACCAAAAACCAACACTCCATCAACAACTATATTTCAGTGTTGACCACATGTTCTCTTTGCTACCTATCCTTGTCGTGCAGGAGCACCCATGGGTTTCCTAGGACAATCCATCAAAAATTTTTTTTTGAGTGTGTGAATGAGGTCAATTTTGTTGTGTTTATCTTAAGGTCATGTTGACCATAGAGTGAGTGCAATAGGGTTCTAGTGGGTTGAGTCTTAGGACCTCTTGGAAGAGGCAATCAGGGGCTAGAACGTTGTAAAGCCTCCTACTTAGCACTAGAGAGGTGATGATGTCAAAATGATGTCAATAAGGTTTAGAATAGGTTAGAACCATGATTTGACCATAGTTAAGGTCTTAGGTCAGGTTGGATATGAGTGAGAACTCATTTTCTAAAAGTTGTAAAAAAAGTTGCTAAAAAGATGTAAAAGTTGCATTTGCAAATTTTACAACTTTCAAAAGTTGCTTGGCCAAAATTTCCAAAAGGTCCTCAATTGATGATAGAGTGAACTAAAGGAAACCTAAAGACCCTACCAACCTATTTAAGACCAAGTTTCACCTAACTTGAATTTTTTATACTCATTGTACATACAAGGGTCATTGTACAGACAAGGGTTACTAGAATCAAGATTTCATATATTATTTTATTTATATTTTGTAGAGAAATTCATAATAGTGAATAATGAATGATTTGATTTCTACACTGTAGTTCATGCATGGATTAGATTATGAGTTTTTAGTGTTGTGTGAGCCATTAGTTTGGCATTTTAGAGGTTTTTGTTTATAGTTTGTAAATCTTTTGTGTTTTTCATTGTCATTGGTTTTATCCAGGCAGTTTATAAATATGGAGGTCTAACTCACTACCCCACCGTCCATTTTGAATGACCTCTTGGAGATAGTGAGTAGATACCATGTACATATTGTGTGCAGGATATTTTTCCCTCAACTAAAGAGGAAATAATTTTAAGGTCTTTCCCTAGGTGAGCCAATGGTGAGCCCAGCTAGGAAAGACCAAGTTACAGAGAAGATAGCTTGCAGAGGTGGATAGGTAGAAGCCTAATTCCTTTTGAAGATTGAATATAGGAGTCCTACCAAGCATAGGAAAAGAGGAGAAGATGGTGCCAATCTAGTAGAAAGTCTAGTGCATTCCAAATTATTCAGGAGCTAGGAAAGACCACAAAACCCTCAAATTCACTCATTTTGATTCAGGGTGTTGTACGAAAGGTGGTGACCCCAAGACCCCAAAAATATTTGAGGGGTTGGAAAATGATCCAAGAATCACAATAAAATTTTTAGGGTTTCTTTGGAAGAGGTTAGAGAAAATCCCTATTTTCTCATATTAGGAGACCTAATAGGGCTACTAGCTAATTAGGCCTGTTTTGTGAAGGATTAAGGAGATCAACTTGCTAGATAGACTAGGTGGGACTCCAAAAACACCTAGTTGGTTAAGTTGGTGAAGGATAAAAAATCTCCACATCTCTTCAAGGTCACTTGGAGAACTTAGATATTGCAAGCCTTTAAGATTGTGTAAGGGCTAAGGATGGTGAAGCTAGTGTGCACCAAGTTTAAGACTTGGTAGGTGGAAAAATTTGTTGATAGTTGGGTTGGATAGAGGAACCAGATGATATAATTGTGTTGGGGATCCTATAGGTGGAAAGGTGTGTAGTGAAGACATCCTATATGTCTTTGAGGAGACTAGGAGCATGAATCACTAATTGATTCATCCAACCTCCCTATCAGAATGGTATCAGAGCCCCAAAAATATTTGGGATAGCTTGGTGAATGTCAAAGTGGGAATCTAGTGGTTCTACAAGCATGGTGACCAATGTGGAATTGGCCAAGAAGGTCAAAGATTAGGAGGAAGATAATAGGCTATTGAGGGAATGGATTTCCTAATTGGAGAAAATATTGGGTGAAGTGCAAATGAAGACTGGAGAAGTCAGTGACAAGTTAGATGAGAAAGAAGCAAAGGGGAAAGAGATTTCTAAGGAGGATAAGACTTCAGAACCTAACCCTGTATTGAAAGAGGAGACTTTCTTGAAGGCATTGAAAGCTATGAGTGTGAAAGCACTTGAAGGAATACCACTATTCAGTGGAAAGATGGAGGCAAATTTGGTTATGGATTGGATAGAGGGCATGGAGAAATTTTTTGAATGTGATGGTATCACTGAGGCACATAAAGTCAGAGTGGAAAAATCAAGGCTTAGGGGTTCTACATTGACATGGTGGAAGTTCATTTAGGCAGAAAGGGATAAGGAAGGTAATAAACCTATTTCCACTTGGAAGGGAATGGTTGCCAAATTCAAGGAGGCATACATGCTAGATGACTATGAAACTAAACTACACAAGAAAAGGAAAATCCTAAGACAAAAGGATCTTGATGTGAACTCCTATATTGAGGAATTTCAAAAGCTATGCATGAGATCAAATGTAACTAAGGATGAGAGCCTCAATGTGGCTAGATACCTTAATGGCTTGAAATGGATCATACAAGAGGAAATGTCCCTTCTCAATCCCAAATCAGTATATCAATTTTTATCAACTTTCCATAAAGACTGAAGACAAGAATAGGAGGAAGCATGATCAAACTTCCAAGAGTAGAGGAAGAGGAAGAGAACAAAGAGGTCACAAAGGTAGTTACCAAGGTAGGGGGACTGAACCAAGAAGTCAAGGTGAGTCCAAAATTATAGAGCATGGAAGTGAGACAACTCCTAGAGGAGGATATGGAAAAGGTAGAGGAGCTCAAGGGGGTTCTAATAGAGGAAGAAGTATTGGTAGAAGTAACTCCTACTTTTCTAGCATGAAATGCTATAACTGTGGACAAATGGGTCACCCAACTTATAGGTGCCTTGAGAAAGCCTCTTCTTCAAGCCATGAGAAGAGAGTGGCATATACTCAAGAGGACACACAAAGTGTTAAATCACCATAGATTAGTCATATTGAGTCATAGATGGGGGAGTACTTGATTTTTAGGAGGATTCTGATCAGGCAACCAGTCAAGGAGGAACCAAATTAGAGAAGAGCCTTGTTTAGGATCAGATGTAAAATACTTGGTAAAGTGTGCAAAGTTATAGTGGACTCAGGTTCCATAGATAACATAATCTTAGAGGAAGCAATACAAAAGCTCAAGTTGGAGAAGATACCCCACACCAATCCATATAAGGTGACATAGTTGAATAAGGGATAAAGTGTCCTTGTGAATGAGCAGACATGGGTTGAGTTCTCTATTGGGGGATACAAAGATAAGTTTCTTTGTGATGTGTTTCCAATGGATGCATGCCATCTCTTATTGGGAAGGCCGTGGCAATATGTCAGAGGGGTCATCTATGATGGGAAGGAAAATACTATCTCATTTAAGAAGGATGGTAGGACATTCAAAATACAATCACTAATAGATGAAGAGGAAACATAGTCAAAGACCCCTAGTGTCTTGCTAAGTTGTGGAAAGGAGTTTCTCAACACCCTTAAGAAAGAAGGAAGTGAAGGCTATGCTATAGTGGTGCAACCCAAGGAGGGATGGAAGTCTACACAAACACCTATGCCATAGGAAGTACAAAGTTTTCTTGGAAGGTTCAAGGACATAATCAGTGATCGAAAACCAGAAAAATTACCTCCTAAAAAGACCATTATCCATCAAATTGATTTCATTCCAAGGGCTTCACTACCAAACAAGGCAGCCTACAAGCTTACTCCATAACAAAACCAAGAAGTAGCAAGGTAGGTGCAAGAGTTGCTAGACCAAGGGATCATAAAGAAGAGTATTAGTCCTTGTGTAGTACCAGTGGTATTGGAATATAAGAAAGATGGTAAGTGGAGACTTTGCACTGATTCTAGGGATATAAATAGAATTACAATCAGATATAGATTTCCTATCTCTAGGATTGAAGATTTAATGGACTGTCTACTAGGTGGATCTAAGTATTTTACCAAGTTGGACCTCAAAAGTGGGTGCCATGAGATTAGAATAAAGGATGGGGATGAATGGAAGACATCATTCAAGACTACTGAAGGGTTGTATGAATGGATGGTTATGCCATTTGGGCTTACAAATTACCCTAGCACATTCATGAGGTTAATGAATGAAGTGCTTAAGGATTACATTGGGAGATTTGTGGTAGTATATCTAGATGATATAGTCATTTTCAATAAAAAAAAAGAGGACCATCTGCAACACTTAGAAATTGTACTCAAGACATTACAAGAGGAGAAGTTATCTATCAATCTAGAAAAGTGTGAGTTCCTCAAGAAAGAACTTGTGTATTTGGGGTTTTTAGTATCCCAAGGTTCTTTGAAGATGGATCCAAGTAAGGTGGAGGTTATCTTGAATTGGCCAATACCAAAAAAAACAATAGAGGTAAGGAGCTTTCATGGGTTAGCTCAATTCTATAGGAAGTTTATAATGAACTTTAGTGGTATTTGTGCACTAGTGTTAGATACCATTAAAGGAGGGATAAAGACCAAGTTAAAATGGACTCTTGAAGTAGGGAATGTTGGAAAAATGTCAGTGCTCCCCTTAGGATTTGTGACATGTCTTAACCCCGTCATGTGTCTTCTATAAGTCTAGTGGTTGTATCGAGCATTAACAAGTAGATATTTTGGTGCAAAGGCAATTACTTCTTGTAAAAATTAGTATCAGAGCTTGGTCACAGGTTTGAATCACCTCGGGTAATGATGAGGGGGAGATTGTTGGAAAAATGTCAATGCTCCCCTTAGGATTCGTGACATGGTTTAACCGCCTCCTGTGTCTTCTATAAGTCTAGTGGTTGTATCGGGCATTAGCAGGTTGATCTTTTGGTGCAAAGGCAACCACTATTTGTAACAAGGAATGCTTTTGAAAAACTAAAGAAACAAGTGGCTACCCAACCTATCCTTTTGTTACCTAGTTTTGACAAGCTATTCACATTGGAGTGTGATGCAAGTGGAGTGGCAATAGGAGGAGTATTAAGCCAAGAAAGTGGGCCTATAGATTTCTTTAGTGAAAATCTCAATGAAGCCAAGAAGAAGTACTCTGCTTATGACTTAGAGTTATATGCTCTAGTGCAATCCCTTATAAAGTGGAGACATTATCTCCTTCCCAAGGAGTTTATGGTGTTTACAGACAATCAAGCACTTAGCTACATCAAAAAATAAGAGAAGTTGAGTAATAGGCATCTAAAGTGGATGGAATATCTACAAGCCTTTACCTTTACCATCAAGTACAAAAAGGGACAGTTGAATAAGGTAGCAGATGCACTAAGTAGAAGGATATTGATAGTCCAAGAAGTACAACTTCAAAGCATTGGCATAGAGAGTTTCAAGGACCTATATAGAGATGATGAAGATTTTGCTGAAGCTTATAAGGTATGTGTTGACTTCCAAAACCATTTTCACTGCCAGTTTTTAGATTACACTTTACAAAGTTAGCTCTTGTTTAAGGGAAATCAATTGTGTGTTCCCAAGGGTTCAATGAGAGAGAACCTCATTCAAGAGAAACACACTGGCAGTCTCAGTGGCCATTTTGGCATTAACAAGACTATGGAGTTAGTACAAAGATTTTATCATTGGCCTAAGTTTCCAAGAGACGTCAAAAGATATGTTGAACAATGTGTAATTTGTACGAGAGCCAAGGGGGGAGCTAGCAATGCAGGTTTGTACCAGCCTTTGCCCATTCCCAATAGACCATGGGAATGTATTAGCATGGATTTTATTGTAGGTCTCCCTAAGACCAAGAAAAGGTTGGATAGTGTTTATGTGGTGGTGGATAGATTCAGTAAAATGAGTCATTTTATTCCTTGTAAGACCACCCATGATGCTAGCTACATAGCTCATCTCTTGTTTAAGGAGATTGCAAGGATACATGGGTCACTCCTAAGTATTGTATCTGACAGAGATGTCAAGTTTATGAGTTATTTTTGAAGACTCTATGGAGTAGACTAGGCACAAATTTGTCTTTTGGTTCAACTTACCATCCTCAAACAAATGGTCAAACCGAAGTGATAAATAGGATGTTAGGTAACTTACTTAGGTGCCTAACCAAAAAATATGGAAAAACATGGGATATGGTCCTTCCACAAGCCGAGTATGCCTATAATGATAGGGTAAATAGGACCATAGGAAGAATCCCATTTGAGATAGTATATGGGATGCATCCAAGGGAAGTGTGTGAGCTCAAGGATCTAGGAGCTATGGAGTATAGGAGTGGCCATGCAGAGTATTTCTCTTAGACCATGAAGGAGATACAAGAGCAAGTGAAGAAGACTAGCATAGAGGAAACTCACAAATTGAAGGCCAAAGTGGATATGTCAAGGAGAGATGTATAGTTTTAAGTAGGAGACTATGTTATGGTGCATCTTAACAAGTCAAGATTATAGAAGGGAATGCCAACTAAGTTGCAGATGAAAAGAGTGGGACCCTATAAGGTGTTAGCCAAATATGGGCATAATGCATATAAGGTGGAGCTTCCAGAAGATTTAAGTATTTCACCAGTGTTTAATATATAAGATTTGATCAAATCTAAGGGACCAGTGTCAAAGATTAACCAGAACAGTAAAGAAATATTGAATGATGTTAGTACTGCAGTATTACCTCCCACAGTGAAGCCACAAGCTGAAAGGATCTTAGAACCCCGGGTGAAGAAGTCAACTAGACACCAGGTCTATATGGAGCGTCTGGTCTAATGGAAGAATCAACTAGAATCAGAGTCTACATGGGTAGATGAAAGTAACTTCAAGAAGCTAGGCATTGATTTGTCTCTGAGTTCTCCTCATGTTCTTTGACAGTTGTGTAGAGGGGGAGAATGGTGCAAGAGCACCCATGGGTTGCTTAGGATAATCCATCAAGTTTTTTTTTGAGTGTGTGACTGAGGTCAATTTTTTTGTGTTTATCTTAAGGTCACGTTGACCATAGAGTGATTGCAATAGGGTTCTAGTGGGTTGAGTCTTAGGGCCTCTTAGAAGAGGCAATCATGGGCTAGAAGGTTGTAAAGCCTCCTGATTAGCACTAGAGAGGTGATGATGTCAACATGATGTCAGTAGGGTTTAGAATAGGTTAGAACCATGATTTTACCATGGTTAAGGTATTAGGTAAGGTTGGATATGAGTGAGAACTCATTTTCTAAAAGTTGTAAAAAAGAGTTGCTAAAAAGATGTAAAAGTTGCATTTGCAACTTTTACAACTTTCAAAAGTAGCTTAGCCAAAATTGCCAAAAGGTCCTCAACTGATGATAGAGTGACCTAAGGGAAACCTAAAGACCCTACTAACCTATTTAATACCAAGGTTGACCTAGCTTGAAGTTTTGATACCCATTGTACGGACAAGGGTTAATGGAATCAAGATTTCATGTTGTTTTGTGTGTACTTTGCAAAGAAATTCATAACAATGAATAATGAATGGTTTAGTTTCTGCATTGTAGTTCATCCATGTATTAGATTAGGAGTTTTTATTGTTGTGTGAGCCATTAGTTTGGAATTTTAGATCTTTTTTGTTTATACTTTGTAAATCTTTTATGTTTTTCATTGTCACTGGTTTTATTCAGGCAGTTTGTAAATATGGAGGTCTAACTCACTACCCCATTGTCAATTTTGAACAACCTCTTGGGGATAGTGATTAGACACCATGTAAATATTGTGTGCAGGAGCTTGGGACCTCAAATATAGAGGAAACAATTTTAAGGTCTTGCCCTAGGCGAGCCAGTGGTGAGCCCGACTAGGAAAGACCAAGTTGCAGAGAAGATAGCTTGCAGAGGTGGATAGGTAGAAGCCTAATTCCCTTTGGATATTGAAGATAGGAGTCCTACCAAGAATAGGAAAAGAGAAGAAGGTGGTTCTAATTTGGTAGAAGGTCTAGTGCATTCCAACTTATTCAAGATCTAGGAAAGATGACAAAACCATCAAATTCACTCATTTTGAGTCAGGGTGTTGTACGGAAGGTGGTGACCCAAAAATATTTGAGGGGTTGGAAAGTGATCCAATAATCCCAATTTTAGGGTTTCTTTGGAAGAGGTTAGAGAAAATCCCCATTTTCTCAGATTAGGAGACTTAATAGGGCTACTAGGCAATTAGGCCTATTTTGTGAAGGATTGAGGAGATTGACTTGCTAGATAGACTAGGTGGGACTCCAAACACCCCTAGTTGGTTAAGTTGGTTAAGGATAAAAAATCTCCACACCTCCTAAAGGTCACATGGAGAACTTGGATATTGCAAGCCTTTAAGATTATGTAAGGGATAAGGATGGTGAAGCTAGTGTGCACCAAGTTTAAGACTGGGTAGGTGGAAAACTTTGTTGATAGTTGGTTTGGCTAGAGGAACCAGAGGATCTACTTGTGTTTGGGATCCTATAGGTGGCAAGGGGTGTAGTTAAGACACCCTATAAGTCTTTGAGGAGACTAGGAGCATGAATCAGTGATTGATTCATCCAACCTCCCTATCACATTGTTTAGTGTGATTTGTCTATATTCTAGTGTACCGTATAGATGTTCGCACATAGCACATTCATACACCACTGCCATCTTAACATTTAAATGTTTCTCATGTGAATGTTTTACACTTATATGTTATATCCCCCTCTAGTAATGAAATTTAATATTAAATCACAATAGAATTAAAATATAAATAAATAAGTAATAAATAAATAAATAACAAATATTAAAATACATATATTGAGAGATTACTACTACTATGTAAAAGAAATAAATATTGGTCAAGCACCCTAAGAGGTCTCATGAAGTATCTCATAGGAGAAGCAATTACAGTGATAAGAAACTGACACGGGATAAGATATTATTCAATACCATCAATGTCAAATTATTCGAATATAGACACAAACAGATAAATTCTTGAGGTAGAATCACATACTATGGTTGATATAGCTAGTCAAGACTATATCAATTACTCATAAGTCATGGAGTAATGAACAAAGCTAGAACCATGAAAAACTAGGTTATGAATGTGGCATCATCAGTAGATAAGAAGTAAGAACCAAGATAATAGAATAAATAAATTTAATGGAATCAATAATTATATAGATATTGATTGGAGGATAGAAATGATAAGTCGATACAAGCATAACTATAGTATGTGATGATCATTTAGTACCATATCGATTTGGGGTATCATGTTGAATGAGTCTATCAACTTCTGACAAACTGAAGGAATACCATCCAAACATGAAGGATTATATCATTGGTCACATAGGAATACAATATCAATCAAGGAAAAAAAAAAATTTAACTCAATCAATACTCCCATGAAGAAACACATCACTAACTAATTATCAATGGATCGACAGTGGTTTAAGATAGCAATTATGGAATATCGTTAAGACTCCTAAATTAAAAAAGATCATCTATGACATAACAAGATTTAAGAAAGTATAATATCATTGAACAATTGGTATTGTAAGTCATGGTTAGTGATTGTGAAGAGATGTGATTTGAATAGACAAGATAATTAATAGCCATTAACTATGAAAAGTTGTGATATCTCAGAGAGATGAGTAAGAGAGATGTGTCTCTTAAATTGAATAGTTGTAATTGATCGGTTAGAAAGATATATTATGAGAGGCAATCTAACTTCAACCATCATCAAATAGGAAAAAGGAACATAATAATAGGACATGACAAATATATTTGTTACTCTTCATAAGGAAGAGATAAGGAAAGAAATAAATCATTTGAAATGTTGGTAAGCATTTTGTAACAACAAACAATGTTCTAACACATCTATGAGTTAACACTGATTTACATAAGGATATATCTGAATCCTAGTAATTATAAGGAACCCTTAGAGGGTATCTATTAATAAGAATATTATCAAAATTATATATCAGTTATATCATACAGATATATGTATACTCAAGACCTATTACTATTTTAATCTAAGAGAGGAGGTTATGATGTTTCCAAGGAGGGTCATACATAAATCCAAGAAATGGCTATCCATCCCAAGGTAGTGTAGGGATCAATGACCCTGAATGCCTTGTGGGAATAGTCCCGAGATAGGCTAAGGGATTGGATGTGTAAACTTTGAGGGATCCCATTGCAGGTGGTCTCTAGGCACATTGGATAATGTCTACTCCTTCCTTGATGGAGTTGAAATATAAACAAGATTGGATATGTTGTATTAATGTTACATATTGATAATCTAATCTAATTAATTGAGTAAATAATTCTTTATTTATGAATGTCTTATCTTGAATCAATGTATCTTAGGTAATACAATGTAGAATTTAAGTTATATGAGTAATAACTAAGTCTAAACTTATTAGGGGGCATTACATTGTCACTTGCTTTTGTCAATGGAACAACTCAAAATTTTCTAGAACAACCCAAAAGCTTATTTTACCCTCCTCTTATTTCCTTTAAATTCATCTCTTTGCTTCATTCAAAAGAGATCTCTCTCTTGGAAAAATATCTCTTGCACTCTTCACAATTCTCTTGCTTGTAATATATTGCACTATTTTTCTCTCTCATTTGCTACAACAATCTCTTACAGTAATTTGGTAATATCCTTCCATTTATCTCATGTCTTTAAGCATCTTGGGATTTATCACATCCTTTGTCTATAATCTATCTCATGCAATAGGGGTTTTCCTCAACTAGTGGGGTTTGTTTCTATTTTCATATCTCACATAACATGGGTTATCTTCCATCTAGCGGGGTTTGTTTCTATTACATTTTCATTTATCGATCTTTTCATTCTATCTATCTATCTGGTTGTTATGGAGGTGGAAAAACCAAAGCAGGGACTTGACTGAGGCAAGTCTCCAAATAGTCCCAAAAAATGTTCCTCTCTTGATTGTGTGTAGGTTTATTGGAGACATTAAACCACACAAAGGTTTTCTTATATTTTTTCCATTTTAGTTTTACTTATCTCTGTTACATATTATTTGCTATTATATTTCTAATTTTTAATTTTGAAAGTTATCTGAAGTGTAGACCTAAATTTTTCACCAAAATTTGAATCTTTTATATTTCAGTTCATATCAAACTACAACACGTCACGTAAACATACATGTTGGTGTCCTTGGAAAAGACACTCAAATTTGGATTGAAGACTCTCTATTGTCTAACCTTCCCATTTTTGCAACCAAAATATTATTTTTAATTATCTATAATTAGATATTTCTATTGGTTTAGCTAGTTGGAGATATTTCAATGTATGTTGTGAACCTGGCTCTCAAGGAAATATAGTTTTCCTTTGGCAAGGTTAGATTTACACCATTACATTTTTGTGAACCTGACATGCACACTACTTCTCTATCACTTTCAAAAGCACTCTTTATGATTCCTTTGAGTAGTCCTTACATCCTGTAAAAAAAAGGACAATTCAAAGGTTTCCCCTCCTCAAAAAAATTTATGGGAACTGCCTCGAACCCCATTCCATGATATCAAAAGGGATATACGCTAGCCTCCAGATGACTTATTTATATATTTATTTCAACTTATTATTTTATTTCTTTCTATGTCTTTCCAACTTTGTTGAGAGACATCCAAAAGTTCTCTTTCAAGTTTGTAAAGCACCTTGGGTTGTAGCCATTGGATAGTCCAATAGATGGGAGTAGTTGAGGGTTAGATATAAGCACAGTCACGTGTCCTTAAAGGTAAATTTGATGGTAGCAGAGGCATAAAGAGGATGAAGGAAGACAAGAGGCATGAAGAAGCAAAATAAAAAGAAGAATGTGAAGATTTCAGTCTAATTTTTTCCTTATAGGTCATTGTACCCACGTTTCCAAGGGGATTGGAAACTTTTCAAAGCCGAGAGTATGGTCTAGGAGCACCTAAGTACAAGAACATACTAGGAGGCTACATGAGGTCAAATGGTTCTTTCATGAACAATGTCATTGATGTTTGAACTCATAAGGTCATTTCATTGTGTTTTGAGTCAATTGGAATCACTATGTAAGGCTAAGTAAGCCTTTTGTAATAAGTTGTAAAAGTTGTCCATTAAATGTCCCGAATTGGTCAATATGGTCAAATTGAGGAAAAAAAAAGGGGCCCAATGAAAGGTGAAAATGGTTAAATAATTTTTTTTTAGTCCTTATTGATGTGTTAAGGATGTATATGAAAATATTTGAGGTCATTATGTCAAGAATGTAAGGAATGTCAAAAAGTTGTAAAGTGCAACTTTGCAAAAGTTGCTAACATGTTGTTCAAAAATGATTGGTCAGTCCTCAAGGTAGTTGGAGTAGTTTGAAACTATCTAAAGGATTATAAAAATTTTTGTGATGATCTAAGTATGGTATGGTGACCAAGAGTTGGAGCATTTGTAAAGAATGATAAAACAACCTCCAATTGTCACTACTTCTTTAAAACTAGGGTGACAGTTAGGAAATTTGTGTAAGATTTTATTATAAACCTTCATGTAATGGTAAATCTATGCAAAGAGGGAAGAAGAAATCATGAGGAATTAATGAAATGAGTTTGGTTTGAGAGATCATTCAGTAAATGTAAAGTTTTGTTCAAATTTCTTGATAGTTACTCTGTGACCAATCACGTTTTTACTGTTCATGAGCATTTTTCTATGTAAGAATAGATTTAATGACCATAAAAACCTATTTGGAAATTATGTGTGGTGAAATATCTTTTATTTGAACTAAGTTTTGGTTTTGGCTATGATCAATAGCATGAGAATGACTGGGATTTCACAAAACTATTTTGAAACCCTCCATAATGGATTCTGTTACAAGGGTTTTATTCTATCTTTGTTTATACCTGATGAGAATTCATGATTATTGGTTCATTCAACAACAGAATCAGAGTACTTTGATATGCATTTGGTTCCATGAAAAATGGTTGGGTATTGTGTGAATAATTCGATGCCCTAGCAGGCAAAAATAATGAATTCTCTCCATTTTGACAGTAAATGAATTGGATTGACCAAATGATTGATATTTAAGGGTTTTTAATCAATGAAAAGTGTTTGTTAAGGTTAAGGAAAATGCAATAGACCACCTAACATATTGAGTGGGTGAACTAATAAAGATAAACAATACATTTGTATAGGAATTGCAGTTATAATTGTCTAAATGATGATAGCTAGTTTGTGTTTAAGTCATTTCTCTTTGAGTGGGTTGATCATATAATCCTTTGGGAATTGATGCATTGGAAGGATTTAATAAATTCCTTGTCTTGTGGAACTTTGATCAAGGATTAAGTGTCATCTTGCTGACTGTGTTATGTATGTGGACAGTGGTCAAGTTCCTATTGTAAAGGAAAAAGTCAAAGAATATTGTTGCTATTGACAGGGCCCGTGGAAATGAAGTATGCATGTTTTCATAATATAGAATGGATCAAGTTACTTTGTATTTAATGATCAGATTCAAGATCCCTGAATGTGATAGGGACTTACTAATTTTGTTTAAGGGCTAATGAATTGTACTATGGGCAGATTAATGAGTATTTGATTGAGTGAACAGGGGATTGGACTAATGCGTGTATGAAAGTTCTTGAGATTTAAATGATTGATCTATTGAAGGAATATGTAGTGGGTATGACCTTGAAGTATTGTGTATGGAGATGTTATGAGACAAGTGTTTTTTCCTTAAGGTTGGATCCTAGATAGATCCTAAGGCTAATTGGTTTGATGATGCCTCTAATACTATGAGTTTTGTTAAAGATTACATGGTGGATTGAACATTGTGTTCAATTTAATGAAGGAATTAAGTTTGGATCAACATTATCCTTTCTTCTTGAAGGTTTTTTCATGATGCTCTGCATCAATGTAATTCCAAGCGCTTTACAATATAATCTTCTTTTGGGTAGATTATAGATTTATACTATGGGTACATTCTCATCTACCTTGCACAACCTATCAAGTTTATATAACATAATCAAGTAGTCACAATAAATATTGATCTCACATCTCTCTACTATTATTATGAGGCTAAAGCCAATCATTCTTTAGGTTTTACTACTTTTAAAAATTTAAGCACGGTTTCACTGCCCTTAGTTTCTAATCTTAATTGTCTTCTCAATCGAATACATGTGTCAGTGATCAAGGTACTTTGGTTACAAAATCCATTATTGGAGAGAATAAAACCAAACCTATCCAACTTGACATTCCAAAGACTTCATTCCCATTTTCTATCCAAAATGATTATACTTCTATACCATAAGATAATATGAATATTATCAATTGTGTCATTAATATTTATCCTCCCCCTTTTGAGAAATTGTAATCACGCTATGGTCCAGGATTCAATATGTTTTCTATGAATGGGTATAAAGGAAAGGGTCTTGGGTGAATGGAATAAGGAGTCACTAGTACATTTGAGGCCAAATTTTGACAGCCATTTGTCGGATTTTCAATGGCCATTTGTCGAAACTATGACACATCTATCGGTCGACATTTTTGCATTGGAAATGGTGATGAAAGAAATAATCGTTGGTATTCTGACATCCCTACCCGTCGGAATTGGCCACATAAATAGAAATTTTACTATGTGACTGATCTGTCAAAAAATTCTTCTTACGACTTTTCGTTAGTCGAAAAGGCGACGAATATTTAGTAGATCTCCGACAGGAGTACCTGTTGGAGATATAGCCATCCTATCGCACCCATCTATCAGAATGGGGTCCCACTGACGGTTACCTGTGGAATGTCCGATGATAAGTAATCAAGTTCTTACACAAGTAGCCATTGGAGGAATAGCTCTTCTGTTAGAAAAGGATTACTACATGTCAAAAAACTGACAGATTAGCATAGTAAAAATAACAAAGCTCAAGAGACCATCATAATTAGTCTCTATCTTTGGTCCATATATTGGAAAAAAAATTTACATTTCATTAGCTCATCAAATGAGGGGATTTGAAAGAATTTAATAGAATACTTTCATGATAACGTATATTATTTAAGTTGATGTTGCATGAATTTATCGACTCCGCACACTTGTATACTACGAGCACAGCCATAAAGAAGCATGTCCTCCCATGGCCTACATTACTCAAGCCATGGGAGGGGATGCTTCTTTATGGCTGTGCTCGATGTATACAAGTGCATGAAGTAGATAAATTCATTCATCGACAAACTAAAATAATATATGTTATACATGAAAATATCATCCATTAAATGCTTTCAAATCACCGCATTTGATGAGCTAATGAAATGTAAAATGTTTTGTCATTATATGGACCAAGGACGGAGACCAACTATGATGGTCTCTTGAGCTCTGCTATCTTTAGTCCTAGCTACTGGGTAAGGGCTGGAAGACTTATACTTGTCGATCGTTAAAAATAATCACTGCCTTGCCTTTATGTACACTGCACAATATCCAATATAAGAGAAGGTAGAAAATATGAATGGATAAAAGAAATGAAAGATACAATAAAATTATCTTGTTGTTTACCTTCTCATAATTGATCCTAATCTCGCAAAAGTAATTTTATACGATCACTAGCACATTTCATGGATGGATGAGAAACAATATCCAAAGTTTCTAGACTCTGAGAAGAGGTATGAGTGGAGGCCAAAAAAGGGATATTTGTGAAGGTTTTATAGACGTAGTACTGAATCATCATCTCTGCACTGGTACTCAATCTGTAAACCCTCTCTAGAAAATCTCCACATCTAGAAAATCTCCACAAAAATCCCTTCTAGCCTCCACTGCATATACGTCTGCTTAGTATCTAAAAACTCTCCAGCATTGATTCCCGTCATTTGTCACCATCTCCGTGGGCTGAGACCTTAAATTATTGAGCTTCTCTTTGTTTCGAGAATAGTTTAACATTCTCTACTTAATAAGGCCAACCACGTGAAGGTGGAAGCTCATTTGGCCCCTCCTAAGAGCCTCTTATGACCCTTTATGACATTTTAAGACCTCTAAGATGTATATTCTTAGGGGTCATAAAGGGTCATAAGGGGTCCTAGGACACAACAACTAAGAAACATAAATGTAGGCATCATGGTCACAAGTTTTTGGAGACAACGTAATTGAGTGGTATACCTAGACGATGCAAAGAAACCACTACTCCTCTGGAATTAGAGTAGTAGTTTCTTTGGATCATTTGGGTATACAACTCAATTATGTTGTATACCCAGATGATGGAGAGAAACTCCCGCACCTCCGATTCCAATTTGACTACATCTGTTGCTCATGAACACAAGGTCCTCCAACACAAATGTATTCAATTTGGAATTGGAGGTGCAAAAGTTGCTCTCCATCGCTTGGGTATAAAACTCAATTATGTTGTCTCCAAAAAATTATGACCATGATGCCTACAATTATGTCTCTCAGCTATTGTGAAATCTACATTTATGTTTCTCAGCTGTTGTGTTTATGTGCATGTTTTTATGTGTTTGGGAAGACATCTTTCTAGCCTGGGCCTGGATCCTTTGGCAATTAGCTTCATAATAATGTAGATGACAGATGACCAATTAGCTTCCCAAGAAAAATCCCATAAATGAACTATGCATACCTCAATTCCTGTGCCCTCTATGTATACCCAAATGATATATTTGAAACAACAAGGGTAAGGCTTAAAGAAGTTAATTTTGCATCACTAGAAAGATCTGTATATTTTATCCACAATGACCAAACTTCAAAGGATCCAAGCCCAGGCTAGAAAGATGTCTTCCCATTCTGTTTAAGCCATATTCCTTGTTCTTGTCAAACTTCCTTGGTATGGTAGGCATGCTCTTTGCAGTACTCTTCTTCAACTTGTGTTCAATGATAAGCATCTTCTTCTTCTTCCTAATTGTAGCCAGAGCTTCATTTTCATCAGGATTCAACTCCACTTCCCCCATCTCATCATCCTCATCACTCTCAGCTACCATCCTAAGCCCTTCTTCCCTCTCTAGTTCTTCGAGCCTCTGCAAGATATCTGGATCAATAAAGTATGTAACATTGTGTCCATCCATGATCTCAAGAATATCATCTTCTTTACACTCTTCATTTGCCAAAATATACTAGAATCTTAAGACTCGTGACTCTTCAAATTCTCTTGTTTCCTTCAGACCTCCAAACATGTGTACTGTGAGATTTCCTCCAACAAATGGACTTGTGATGATTTTCACAATAGTACATGTATTGGAAGGAAACCTCATAGTACTGCTTAGGCCAATCTAAATGTTCATCACCTGTGCATATAAGAGTTGATCATAGAAGGTATATGCATAGGTGAAAAACATGCATATTTGACCAAGCAATACTGGCAGCTAAATCCAACATCAAATAGATTTGTGGTGATTTTCACAATAGTACATGTGTTGCTGGGTAACCTCCCAGTAGTGCTTAGGCAAATATGCATGTTCATCACCTTGTGAAGAACCTTCTGCAACAATATAATGTGAACGCATGAAATAACAAAATATAGAGAAACAATAGAACTCAAAGTGAATCTATTGATTGCAGGCCAGTTCGAGGGGGAAACCTCCTTTGAGCAAGCTCAATATAATAAATTCAACCGTGCCCTCATAGGCTTCAACCTACACTTATAAACTAACTAGAAACTAGACAACTATTACTTCCTATGCATGTGGGATAATAAAATATAATAAGGGATGACTTACAAAGCATATGTGTCCAACAACACTACACTAATAAAATAAATAGAAGGAACATGCAGGTTCCTAACATCCCCTCCCTCTTAAAAAGAAATCTTTGTCCTCAAAGCTTAAGGTGTGGAAATTGTTGTTGAATATGAAGAAGTGGTTCCCATGTAGCATCCTCTGGCTGCATTTCGTGCCATTGAATCAAAACCTCAGAGATGGAGTGAAAGTGAAGATGATGAGTGCACTGATCGAGGATGGCATCAGGCTCCAAGATAATGGATCCTTCCTTATCCATTTCAAGGAGAGCAGTTTGTACTCTGACATTGGTGCCAAGAACAGGCTTGAGGCATGAAACATGAAATATTGGATGAATGCAGGATGAAGGAGGAAGTTCCAGTTTATAAGAAACTGAACAAATCTTTTGAAGAACCTTATATGGCCCATAAAATTTTGGGGCCAACTTATGATGCCCTTTAAGTTTCAGGGAGGATTGCTAGTATGGTTGGAGATGAAGAAAAACCATATCCCCAACTTGAAAAGAGTGCTTAGAACGGTGTTGATCTACCTGTTGTTTCATTCGGTTTCGAGCCATGTGAAGATTATCCTGTAAGATGTGAAGAATTTGATCCTGGTTGTAGAGAATTGTGTCAACTGCTTGAACTGGTGAATGAATGGGGTTGTAGGGAAGGAGCACTGGAGGTGCCTGACCATAGACTATTTCATATGGAGTCATCTTAGATGTAGTGTGGTAAGAGGTATTGTACCACCATTTCGCAAGGGGAAGCCACTTGGCCCACTAATGTTGTTGTTCAGAAGTAAAGCAATGAAGGTAAGTTTCCAAACATTTGTTGATAATTTTAGTCTGACCATCTATTTGGGGGTGATACCCCGAACTCATCTTTAGTTTCATGCCAGTTTGTTGAAACAATGATGTCCAAAAATGACTAGTAAAAGTGGCATCACGATCTGAGACAATGGAAGAAGGGAGGCCATGAAGATAAAAGATTTGATCCATGAAGATTTGTGCAATTGAGGCAGCAATATATGGGTGGCTGAGGGCATAAAAATGACTGTATTTGGAGAGACGATCAACTACCACCAAGATCACTATCTTTCCACCTGATTTAGGAAGCCTTTCAATGAAATCCATAGAAATATCAGTCCAAATCCGTGTAGGAATGGGAAAAGGTTCCAACAAGCTGGGAAGGAGGGTCATTTCACCCTTTTGGCATTGATAGGTATCACATTCAACCACCATCTGCTGAATCATCCTTTGCATTCCTTTCCAAAAGAAGTTCCTCTTTGCCCATTCATAAGTTTTGAGGAACCGAGAGTGCCTAGTTGAGGGGGAAGCGTGGAGTTCATAAAAGATAGCCTGTTGTAGATCTGGACTCTGAGGAAGCACTAAACGTCCCTTGTATCTAAGAGAAGCACCATCCCAAGATTAATGTGGTACATCAGAAGGGTTATTGGCCAACTAGTGAATGATGTGAGGTAAAGAAGAGTCATGGGTATAGCCCTAGTGAACAGATTCTAACCAATTGGAGATTGGCATAGAAATAGCTAAAAGGGAAGCTTGATCATCAAATGTGTGAGAAAGAGCATCTGCCACAATATTGTCCTTACCCTTCTTGTAGGTGATCTCATAATCATACCCCATGAGTTTGCTAACCCATTTCTATTATGCAGGGGAGGATACCCATTGTTCTAGAAAATATTACAAACTCTGGTGATCAGTCTCGATGCAAAAATGACTCCCTAGGATGTATGGCCGCCACTTCTATACGGCATGCAAAATAGCCTTCATTTCTTTACTAGAAAGAGCTTTGCTAGTGAATGCAATAGGATGGTCATCTTGAAGGAGAACAACACCCAGTCCATTGCAAGGTTCCAAGTAAAAGAATCCTTTTTTAGTAGAGTTGTCAATGGAGCTACAATCTTCCCGTAATCCTTAACAAACTTGTGGTAATAGCTAGTCAGCCCTAAAAAACCCTGAAGGCTCTTGAGAGTTTTAGGCTATGGCCAATTTTGCATGACATCTATTTTGGTAGGATCCACCCAAACCCCTTGGTGTGAAACAATATGCCCGAGATACTCCACTTCCTCCTGGACAAACACACATTTAGACTGTTTTGCATAGAGTTGATGATCAGAGAGAAATCTCATGACAAGATCCAGATGATGGAGGTGCTCAGTCCAAATTTTACTATAGATGAGGATATCATGGAAGAAGACCAGAATGAATTTATGAAAATAGGGCTGAAATATTTTATTCATCAATGCCTGAAATGTTGAAGGAGCATTAGTGAGGCCAAAGGGCATGACTAAAAATTCATAGTGACCATCATGTGTGCAGAATGTTGTTTTAGGGTTATCCTCCTCATGAACCCTAATTTGATGATACCTAGAATGAAGATCCAACTTGGAGAAAAAATGAGCACCATGAAGCTCATCAACAATCGGAATGGGAAACTTATCCTTTATGGTGAGATGATTAAGTGCTTGAAAATCAATGCAGAGGTGCCAAGACCCATTTTTTTTGTGGACAAGAAGAATTGGAGAAGAAAAGGAGCTAGTACTAGGGTGAATAATACCTTGCTTGAGTAAGTCATGAACGAGCATCTCAATCTTGGTCTTCTGGTGAAATGGGTAGTGATATGGCCTGATGTTCGGGGGAACGTTACCAGGAAGGATCTGAATACGGTGGTCCTCTGAGTGAGATGGTGGCAATCCTACAACTTTAGTAAAGACACCTGCATACTTATCCAAAATCTGTTGGAGATCTTTCAGAGTACTAGAGACCCCCGATGGCTACATTTGAATAGAATGGAGTTGAGCGATGACCCCACGTGAACTCTTCTTAAGAAGATTTTCCATTCCATGTGAACTGATGATGTTGAGAGACCCCAGCTATAACCCTTTCAAAGTGTATTTTTTCCCAGCAGCATAAAACTACATCCAAAGTTCAACAAAATCCCAGAGAATAGGGCCAAGAGTGCGTAACCATTGGGCACCCAAAATCACATCACAACCACCTAAGGGAAAGGAAAAAATTTCAGAGTGCAAGGTATAATCCCCAATAGAGAGACACACATTATGCCATTTCTCTTTGCAGGGTAAAGTGCCCCCATTGGCAATCATGAATTCAAAGCTAGAGCAAGGATGTACAAAACAATCAACCTGTTTGGTGATTTGAGGGTCAATGAAGTTATGAGTACTACCAGAATCAATGAGTATAGTAAGAGGGATCTTTTTGAAGTGACCCTAGACCTGCATGGTTTGTGGGGTAGTGACTCCTGCCAGAGCATGGATAGATATCTTTGGATGGGTTTCTTGTGAAGGAGGTTCAACAAGTAGCTATTGAGGCTCACCCTCCTCATCTACGGTTTCCTGAGCATCTTCATACTCATCCATTTCAGGCAGGGAATCCACATCTAAGAGATAGAGCTTTTGCTGAACATATCTATGTCCCTGAGTGAATTTATCATCACAATTATAACAAAGCCCTTTTTCATGATGGGCTCACATCTCTGCTTCAGACAAGTGCTTGATAGGATTAGTTCTGGGGGCTGGCGTGCTTTGAGGGTTTGGAGAACCTATATTTCAGAATGGAACATAATTGGATCTAGAGCATTGTAGAGCACTGATCTTGTCCTTTGCCAACTTAGCCAATCTGAGGGCTTCCATCATTGTAGTGGGATGAAACATTTTCACTTCAGACCGAATTGCATCCTTCAGACCACTGACAAAACAACTATGGAATAATTCATCAAACAATCCCTCTGTGTGATTAGCTAATTTTTCAAACTCTATCTAATACTCTCTCATTGTGCTTGTTTGGTGAAGTTTAGTGAGTGCTACAGTGAAGTCATCAAAAGCACTAGGGCCAAAGTGCTACAAAATGAGCATGCAAAATTCTATCCAAGTTGGCTCTCCCTGAGCCTTGATGTACCAACAAAACCATTAAAGAGCTTCATGTTCCAAATGGAAAGATGCAAGTGGAACTTTGTTGGTATTTAGAGTATTATGCAAGCTAAAATACTGCTTTGCCTGGTAAATCCATCCAGTCGGGTCAGCACCATCGAAGCGAGGAAAATCAAGCTTCGATCCACGAGATGAGCTAGAAGCAAAACCAGGTTCAGAAGACTGAGAATGCTGAAGGCTGAGACCGATAAATTTGTCATCCAGATCTTAAAGTTTGGTCTTGAGAGAGGCAAGTTCCTCCTCCATATATTTTGCTCCTGCACAGGTGACAACCATATAGCATGTTTTTTTTTTTTTGGAAAGGATAGAACAACAGAAATAAATTTTTTTTTAGTTAGGGTAATTTGGGAACTGGGCAGCACACAGATGGCTAACGGGGGTGTGACAAGTGTTTGGACACTAGCAAAGGGGAAGGGAAAAAGAAAAATGAGGGTTTGAGGGTTGGGGAGTCAAAATGGAAGGAGCGGTCCAAGAGGGAAATGAGCCCTATGGCCGGATCTGGTGGTGATTGGGTGCAAATAGAGAAAGTTAGGGCAAACCCTAAAAAAAGAGAAATGAGGGATTTAGGGCTTCGATATGTAGAATTTTGGGGAGGGTCCTCAAGGAAGGGATTGTGCGAACTAGTATTGCAGGGGTTCTAGGAAGCTTTGAGAGAAAATGGGGCAAAAGCAGGGAAGATAAAGTATGTTTAAGAAGTTTTAGTGTCTAAACACAACTAATCCCTCTAACTGATTAGGAGTGGTTGGGGAAGTTGAAAGGAAAGTTTTCAAACATTCATATTCACTTATTGAATGCTTTGGAGACTATTGGTTTGACTATCCATGTGTTACTAGTGACCAAGGTTCATTAAAGGATTTCCATGCGTTATCATTGTATTGTGTATTTCCAATATGTTTGGATGCAGGGAAGACCAGGAGAATGAAGGATCACTCACTGATTACATGATAACCTAGTTTTGAAGGGTCACTGGTTGAGGGGACAATCAAGGTCTGGATGTTGATAGTGTTTGTTGATGGAAGGGGGATTGTAAAAGACTTGTTATCATTGTATTGTGTATTTCCAATATGTTTGGATGTAGGGCAGAACATGAGAATGAAGGATCACTCACTGATTGCATGATAACCTAGTTTTGAAGGGTCACTGGTTGACGGGATAGTCAAGGTCCGGATGTTGATAGTATTCCTTGATGGAAGGGGAATTGTGAAAGACTTGTTATCATTATATTTTGTATTTCCAATATGTTTGGATGCAGGGCAGACCAGGAGAATAAAGGATCACTCATTGATTGATCAAGCTAAAAGATGGAAGAATGAGAAGCCCAATATTACATCATGGTATAGTATGATGGAGAAGATGAAGGCAAAATTTTTTCCCAATGACTATAGGGTGTATTTGTACAAGAAGATGCAAGGTCTTAAACAAAAAGACATGGATATGAAGAAGTACATTGAGGAATTCTATAAGCTGGATATCAAAGTAGAAAATGAGGAATATGTTGAGGAGAAACTTGCAAGATACATTGGGGGACTGAGGTTTAATATACAAGATGAACTTAGTGTTTCTACCCCTAGATCTATGGAATAATGTTACAAAATAGCCAAGAAGGTTGAGGAAAATATAAGAAGAATACAAGAGAGACAAGAGAATGGTGGAGGAAGTTCAAAACAAGGTAGAGGTGGCAGATTTAATGAGGCACGAGGTCAAAAAAATGTTGACAAAGGTAAGGAACAAATTGTGGATGCAAGGCAAGGACAAAGAGGATGAGGTAGATTTGGTTCAGGAGAAGGTAGTGGTATCTTCACAGGGAAGTGGTTTAATTGTGGAGAAGTGGGACATCAATCATACAAGTGTCTTGAGAAGGAGGTGTAAGAATTTTGATATCGCTCTGATACCATGTAAGAATTTGCCTAAGGCAAAAAGTAGAAACCAAGATCTAGAAGCTCAAGAGATAGCACAAGAGAGACAAATATGATATGATCAAATGAAGAATTCAATAATGATCAAATGATAATGGATAATAGATTGATTGAATGAATGATTTACAAAGTAGGAGTGCCTAAATATATAGGCAATGCATGATATCTAGAAGATATGCAAGTGATAAGATCACAACTAGACATGGTGGAATCACATGTCCACCAAAGGTGGATCATCCTCCATTGTTCATGAAAGTATGTGCAAAAATGAGAGGATGATAATGTGATAAGAGCACTAAAGGTGGATCTCACACACAAAGAGGTACGTGATGACAACTATCACACCTAAAGTGGAGATTCTCCTAACCATGTGCTAAAAAGAAATGCAAACTCCTAGGTGTCTCAAAGACAACTAATTATGCAAATGCATTATCCTAAGTAAACTTAAGTAAAGTGTAATTAGTAAATACTTAATTACACCAACACCCCCCCTTAAGTGCAACTTAGGGGAATGCACTTAAGCTCAAAATGCAAGATGGGTCTCGGCTACTAGGCCATGTTAGGTACCCATGTACAAAATGCAAGAACAATGCAATCTCTCATAAAGTGGAGAAAGAGGGAAAACCTCATGGAAAAAACCCTCCCCCAAAAAGAGAGATGAATACAAGATGCATGCATGGATGGAGTAATCAAGACCCCCCTATTATGACATACATCATGCATATACAATAAAGAATCCCCCCAAAGGAAGGAAATAGGGAAGAGAGACAAAGTAGCCCCCCCTCAATGTTGAATCTCCTACAAAGATGGTCCAAGATGTTGACCAATACTCCTCCATAGGAAGAAAATAGAGCCAATGCTGCACCAAGAATGTCAAAGTGTGAAAAAATCAGGTACCAATGTCGGTGTAGAATGACCGACGGAATACCCATTGAGATATGATAGAGATGAGGCATGGAGACACCTGCAAGCACCAACTGGTTACTCAACTAACAGGTTGGTATACTTGAACTTGTGTCGTGCATCCATTAATTGGTTGGAGCATAACTTTCAAGAACCAAGTCCCATGATATTCCTAATCTACTAACATAGGGATTACATCAAATGTGTCATCAATGACAAGGTACAAAAAAATGTGGCACTTTATGATAGTGCGTGTACAACATTGCTCATGCAAGAGCATACAACATCAAATACAATGCAAAGCTAGAAACTTGTAAAAAATGAAGCCACCAAGGATGCCCTGTCATATGCTGCAGAAAAAATGTCCTCTTGTTGGCCTTGTGCTAGGAAGTCTTTGGGACAAAATTGGCCTCCCCCCTGCTGCTGGTTGGATGACGCTGCAAAACAGGTATACAAGTGGAAAAGAAAAAAATAGTTCCCAATTTTGCTTATTTATTTATATTTTGTTTTTCAAAAACTCATTGAATTTATGAAAAACATTTATTAAAACACCATATAAAAAAACTTTATTAAAAATAAAGAAAAAAAGCACACATTTTTTTTTAATTTTTGAGATTTAAAAAACTTTATTAAAAAATTTAATAAAGAAAAACATTTAACATGTTTTATTAAAACCAAAAGTTTTTATTAAAAACACTTATTAAAAAAATATCAAAGTTTTTATTTATTAAAAAAACTTTTTAAAAACATATTAAAAAGTTTTTATTTATATATAAAAAAAAACTTTAAAAAAACTATTAAAAAAATGTATTAAAAAAACCTTTTAAAAGAAAATCATTATTTTATTTTTTTTAAAACCCCTTACGGGGGACCGCACGTAGGCAGGTACTACACACAGTGCGGCACTCTAGACGGAATAGTCTTGTACGCACTGTGCAGTGTGTACCGCACTGTACAGTGCGGTCAGCACTGCGCAGTGCTGTGCACTGCAGAAAATAATTTTTCAAAATTTTTATATTAAAATTTTTAAAACAATAACCAGCGCCCTCCCCTTTTTAATTTTGATTTTTTGATTTTTTTTAAAATGAAAAAATGAAAATATATAATAATAATAAAAAACCAAAAATTTATTAAAAAATAAAAATCGTACCTTATGCAGACTGCGTAGATCTGTACGATGGGCAGGGAGGGAGAATTTTTCTTCCGAGACCAACGGTGTCTGATCTGGATGAATAAACAGTCAATTTTGGGGTTTTTGGCTGCTCTAATCGCAATGGCAGTGTTAGATTTGGCCCAAAGTGCTCCAATTTTGCAGATCGGCCTTAGGGGACCGATTTGCAAAAAAAAATTTGCCTCAAATTTGACTTTTGCCCAATATAGGCAAATTTATAGTCAAAATTTATGGAAACAGCCACCCAGATGCAATGGTGAGGTCTGATCTTGCTCAAAATGCTCCCACAAAATGCTGATCCTGGATTTGGTTCATGGCCCTCCAAAAGTTGAAGCAATCAATGGCTCTCCAATGGCTATGCAATGAAAACTCTTTTGGCTCTAATACCATGTAAGAATTTTGATATCGCTCTGATACCATGTAAGAATTTTGATATTTCTCTAATACCATGTAAGAATTTGCCTAAGGCAAAAAGTAGAAACCAAGATCTAGAAGCTCAAGAGATAGCACAAGAGAGACAAATATGATATGATCAAATGAAGAATTCAATAATGATCAAATGATAATGGATAATAGATTGATTGAATGAATGATTTACAAAGTAGGAGTGCCTAAATATATAGGTAATGCATGATATCTAGAAGATATGCAAGTGATAAGATCACAACTAGACATGGTGGAATCACATGTCCACCAAAGGTGGATCATCCTCCATTGTACATGAAAGTATGTGCCACAATGAGAGGATGATAATGTGATAAGAGCACTAAAGGTGGATCTCACACACAAAGAGGTATGTGATGACAACTATCACACCTAAAGTGGAGATTCTCCTAACCATGTGCTAAAAAGAAATGCAAACTCCTAGGTGTCTCAAAGACAACTAATTATGCAAATGCATTATCCTAAGTAAACTTAAGTAAAGTGTAATTAGTAAATACTTAATTACACCAACAGGAGGCAAACATGAGGAAGGTAGATAGAAGAGTGAACTTGGCACAAGGGGAAGAGGAAAACTACAAGAGGAAGGAGAGGGATCTAATATGGCAAACTTGGAAGAAGGAGAGTACCTAATGGTAAGGAAGGCACCTGTGTAGCAACAAGAGAGGCAAAAGGCATCAATCTTCATAACCAATTTCAAAAATTATATTAAGATTTGTAGAATGATCATAGATTCTGGTGCTTTTGATAATTTTCTATCTTATGAAATGGTAAACAAATTGAATTTGAAATTTTTTTCACTTGATAGACCATATAAGGAATCTTGGGTGAATAATTAACAAAACATTGTAATAAGGGAACAAGCTTATGTTTATTTTTCTATTGGAGGGTATGTTGATATATTTTTGTGTGATATAGTCCCTATGACATGTTGTCATATCATTTTGGGAAGGCCATGACAAGCATCTATAAGGAAAATTCATTATGGTTTTGAAAATGTGTGTATTGTGCATAAGAATGGTGAAACTTTCACTTTTACACAACTTCCTAGTAATGTTGATGAAAGGAACAACATTATTTCTTTTGGTAAAAATGATTATGTGGATTTGTAGAAGAAAAAAGTGTAGGAGTCTATGGCATCAGGCCTAAAACAAAAGACATCTTTATTGGTCATGAAATATGGAGTTTATGAGAGTCATACATGATAACCCAGTTTTGAAGGGTCATTGGTTGAGGGGACAGTTAAGGTCCAGATGTTGATAGTGTTCATTGAGGGAAGGGGGATTGTAAAAGACTTGTTATCATTGTATTGTGTATTTCCAATATGTTTGGATGCAGGGCATAACAAGAGAATGAAGGATCACTCACTGATTGCATGATAACCTAGTTTTGAAGGGTCACTGGTTGAGGGGACAGTCAAGGTCCAGATGTTGATAGTGTTCCTTGAGGGAAGGGGGATTGTGAAAGACTTGTTATCATTGTATTGTGTATGTCCAATATGTTTGGATGTAGGGAAGACCAGGAGAATGAAGG
Source organism: Chamaecyparis obtusa (assembly GCA_027943335.1). NCBI lineage: Eukaryota > Viridiplantae > Streptophyta > Pinopsida > Cupressales > Cupressaceae > Chamaecyparis > Chamaecyparis obtusa. The sequence continues at coordinate 280,444 of BSBK01003341.1, read as the reverse complement.
ATCACTCACTGATTGCATGATAACCCAATTTTGAAGGGTCACTGGTTGAGGGGACAGTCAAGGTCTAGATGTTGATAGTGTTCCTTGAGGGAAGGGGGATTTTGAAAGGCTTGTTATCATTGTATTATTTATTTCTAATATAATTGGATGTAGGGAAAACTAGGAGAATGAAGGCTCACTCACTGATTACATGATAACTTGGTTTTGAAGGGTCACTGGTTGAGGGGATAGTCAACGTCCAGATGACTGGTCCATTCAAGGACCCTATTTCTTTGTATTAATTGCTATTCAAATTGGATGCATGGATTTCTTGTGAATTATCGGCTGCTATGTATCTTGCAACTGCATCCGTAAATCTGCATATACTTCTTTAGGGTTGTAAGCCACTTAGGGATCAAAATAGAGAAACTAACTCAAAATCGTTCTTTGTCCTATTTCCTTTTAACAAAGTCTCAAATATCAATGATATAACAATACATTTGATGCCCTAAGCTATCAATAAAAATGGCACCTATCTAGAAGCTCACAGGCTGTCCATTTGATAACCACAGTCAACATTTCAAAAAAATGGTTATCCTTGAGCACAAGCACCGATAACATCAAATAATGGAGTTAAAGCACTAAATCAAAATCATTCTTTGTCCTATTTCCTTTTAACAAAGTCTCAACTATCAATGATATAACAATACATTTGATGCCCTAAGCTATCAATACAAATGACACCTAGCTAGAAGCTCACGGGTTGTCCACTTGATAACCATAGTCAACATTTCAAAAAAATGGATATCCTTGAGCACAAGCACCAATAACATCATATAATGGAGTGAAAGCACGGGCTAGGGCACGACACCAGTAACATCAAATAATAGAGATAAAGCACCGGCTAGGGCATGACACCAATAGAATGTGGTCATTTCAGAGAGCATTCATGATCAAATAAAATGCGATGCATATGAAATTTGTGGTCGAATATGATGCCACAGGCTCAAAAGATGAAGAAATCACATAACTTCTCTCATGCGTGCCCAGCTCATTTTCTCCCGCTCCTTTCCTATGCCAATCAAAATAAAAATGATTTGGTACTTCACTTCTTTTTTTTATGTATACCTGAAACTGTCAGAATTCCGATGGTCAATTTAAAACCCATCAGAATACCGACATCATCAGGGCCTATTTTTTTTAAAAATAACAAATTCATTATAAAAAATTTACCTGTCGGAAGTGTCTGTTGAAATTTGGCCTGAAATGTAGTAGTGATTCAAGTTCCCTTTGGAACCAAAATATTACTCTTTTACAATGGGTTTAGGTTACAAAGATTCTCCTTTGTCTTAACCCACTCCTCAATCATCCAATATCTCCATGTCATCTTCATGCGAGTAGTCAAACCTTCATTTACAACAAAAAGGGTTTCTTCCTACTCATTCTTTATCTCAATAATACCATATTTTAATATGGCTTCTCAAATCCCACTTGATCACTCTTCCTCCTCCTACATGTAAGAAGCTCCATATGGATGATAAAGAAAGACACTCTTTTTCTGCATATCATTAAGTGCTTAGCCATTCCAATAGTGAATGTAAGGCCTTTAAGGATAAGATACAACAACTTCATGAGTCGGGTGTCATAAATCATTCATATATTGACACACCTACTTATTCAATGCATGACAAGTGATAGTGAGGTTTACCTTTGTCCTATCCTTTCTACATGACTATCTTGTCTTATCTTATCTACCTTTTTGGGGGCCAATCCACTATATTGTCTTATCTACCCTCATGGGGGCTAATCCACTATCTTATCTTATCTATCTTTGTGGTCTAGGCCAATCTACTACCTTATCTTATCAACTTTTGTTGGGGCCAATCCACTATCTTATCAAAACTTTCCTTGTCATACGCCCATCTAGCATTCGCTACACATATCATAATGATCTAAGTCTCCCTATCATGTGCCTATCTATCTAATGCCATGCATGTTAATGTATTTTCTAAAGCCACCCTATCATGTGACTATCTAGATTTTTCTACTTGCATCAACACACAATCAAAATCGCCCTATCATATGGTTATCTACAAGAACACATCTTGCTACCCATACTAATATAGTTTCCTCAATAGTGGACTTCTTCCATACTGAATTTGGTTATATTGAGTGTCTTTTTTAATATTTAATTTCCTCTTTAGTGGGGTTGGTGATACTAATCATGATCATTTGCATGACCTCTAGCAACAAAGCAAGCTAGTGCCTTAGTCATGTGTTCACTTCTAGAAATTGGATTCTTCCCTATCTATTGGGTGTATTCTTCCTTAAAGAAATCAATCCTAAATTCTTCTGTCCATGTTTATATCCCTCATGTATTTTTTCTTGCATTTTAGTGATGATATTGCATTGTATTGAGACAACCTTTTACATTGAGGTCTCTTTAACTTTGCTAACCCAAAATCTTCAATTTATTGTTGTGTGTTCTTTATAGCATAGTTATATGTTTACCATGTTCTAACACCTTGGATTTGTGGCTTTCATATTAGAACCTTGTTGGCTTGTATAACTTTTTCTCTCTAATGCATTTGTCTTGCAGGTCTTAACCCTAGGGGCATACTTCCTTGGTCCGAAGATTTATCTACTTCCTCTACAATATCATATTGGTATCATGATGTTATTTTTTTACCATGCATATTCATTTAAATTCATTAGCCCACTAAAGTGGGGGAAAATGTAGAGTTAAAAATTTCATACCCTCATTTTAAATTTAGTCCATGCTTTTGTAACCACTTTAGTGTCCATTCCCCTAGCATTTGTGTAGGTCCATTTGAGCCCTTGAATCAATCTTTTCCCTCTTAGGATGCTCAAAGTCCTTTGTTAGTAGCTATGTTTCAATGTTGTCTTTGCATTAACTACATGTTCCATTTGCCACCTATCATTTTTTTAGTAGGATTTGTCTGGATGCTAGCACATCACACATACATCCATGTGTCATGCATCCATCCACTAACATATTAGCATTTAACTATTTGTCATGTGCATGTTTTACACCTGTCACTTTTTTTTGTCAGTGGAATGACTCAAAATATTCTAGAATGCACCATAAGCCTCTTTTTCCCTCCTCTTCTTGCCTTTAAATTCATCTCTTTACTTCATTCAAAATGGATCTCTCTCTTGGAAAATATCTCTTGCACTCTTTTGCTCTCTCACTTGCTACAACAATCTCTTACATCAATTTGAAGAAGCTCCCATAAAGAAGCATGTCCATGCTACAAATGTTAAGCCAAGATCCATTATCAATCAAGGTCCTACGAATGATACTTTTATTGATAGAAACAACAACCATAAGAGCCTCATACTGATTCTGAACTTATTTAGAAGGTAAATCCTTTTGAGTAAATACAATGTCAGGAGGACCCGGGGTAGCATGCATGCATTATAAGAAATTATTGATGTTCTCTTGATTAGGAGGTGGAGTGGGAAGAGTTGCTAGAGCTTTTTTCAAGGCTTCATAGTAGGTAGGTGAAGTTTGAAGAAGCTCCCATAAAGAAATCTTGGCAGGAGTATTTTGTAATTGGTTTATCAAATCATACTCCTTGCTAGGAAGATAGGGTGGAGGAGGAAGAATGGGTTGAGAAGGTGGTAAAGAAGTAGAAACCACTGGATTAGGTTGAGGATTATTCCTTGTATGATAAGTGTGAGCTATAGAATCTTGATCATTGAAAGACTCTATAGGTTTACCTTTGATAGTAAGGAAAGGACAACCTTTGACAGTTAACAAGGGTTTAGGATAAACCATTTTAGTTGTCTCAACACTACAAATAGATTCATCAAAAGGGAGAAAAGAGGACATCCTAGGAGGAGATGAGGTAAGATCTTGATTCTCCATAGGATCATCACTAAAAGGGAGAGCATTAAGGGAATTCATATCATTCTCCACTAATGCCTCATCACTAGAAGGAATCTCAAATGGAGGTAAAGCATCTATAATATCATCTTCTTTCACTAAAATGTCTGCATAAAGGGAGTGTGTTGTATAAAAATATTTATCATCATGTATGAATGAATCACCCTCTTGTATCAAAGATTCTTCACGAGGAGGGGATAAATCAATGTCTTTATCCAAAGGATCAATCCCAATGGTTTCATGAGGAAAAGAAAATTCAACATCCCTATCCAAAGGTTTAATAAAACACTTGAACCACACTTGAGATAACTTGTGCAACATGATAACGAATAAAGAAATGCATATAAAATAGATCTAGATATATCTAAATGCATTCAAATGAAATATTTTTGTATTTTTGAAGAAATTGTACAATTTTTTTTTTTGGATTTTTGAAATGTAAATGCAAGAGCATAAAAGAAATCTAATCTTAATGCAAGAAAACAAATGATCTAACACCAAAAAGAAAGAGAGTAAGTATGTCGGGTTCACCAAAATGTATAGGATAAAATATGGATGGGGCCTAGGGCAATGGCTTGCACATAAAAGAGACCCCAAAGCCAATATTTTACACTTACATGAAATTATATTGATATGGAAAGTAAATGTAAATGACTAATCTTGAAATTAAGAAATAAAGGTACTTACCTCTGAAAAAGAATCAACTGAAAACCCTATCAAACGATCTCAAAAACTATTGATTCCTAACACCTTAGAGTGAAACTGTAAGATCTACAAAACCCAAAAATCTTTTTCTGAGATGAGATCAGGTCGACTTTGACCCTCATAAAAGGTCAATGACGACCTGGAGATTTTGAAGGTCAATTTTGACTTTGTTCACGGATCTTGGAAGTTCAGCGAAAAGGGTATCCAGATCTGTACTTTAATTCACCGTCCCGCACCTGTACCTACAAGAAAAATGGTTTTGTTTGTTGGGGGGAGGATGGGTTTGCCTCAGTTAAACCCCAATTTAGGAATTAACCTTGAAATTGAATTGAAATTGCTGGAATAAACAAAGTAAATGGACCAATTCACCTTGCTTGAGTTGAAACCCTTGTGGAGGATTCGAATCCTTGAATCCACAAGAATGGATGAATGTAGAATTGAATGTAGGATGTCTCCAATCAATTGTCTTTAGATCTTCAACACCAATCTTGAATGGATCTTGGAATAGGAAGAGGCTTGAGTGAATGGAGGAATCTTCAACAAGAGAGCTCCATAGAGCTTGAATCCTTCAATGGCTACTAATGGATCTCCTTGATGAATTGGATGCTTGAAGGCTTGAAGGCTTGAATGCTTGAATGCTTGAGAGATGGATTGCAAAACTTGATGGAGAAAATGAGAGAGGAAGACTCCCTTTTATAGTGATCTCGGGCACAAGAGGGGCCTCGTAGAAAACAATAATTAAGGGCCCATGTCACAAAACTCTAGAGAGGTGCACATGGAGAGGAAATTAAATTAAAGTCTTGACACAAAACTCTAGGAGGGGACCACCCTTAATATAGAAATAAAATAATTATTTAAGAGCCTTGTTACAAAATTTGAGGTAAGGCCAACCCCAAAGTTAATTTGAGCATTAGGCATAAAACTCAAGAAAGGATAATCTCCAATAATAAATTTAGGAATCCTATAAAAATCTTGAGAGAGGTCCACCTCAAATATTAATTTGAGAATTCGACACTTAATCCGAGAAATAGTGGCCCCGAAGAGGGAAAATGCAAGATTTTGATGAAATCCCAAAACCAGAAGCAAACCCTGAAGATCCCAGACCCTAGGGTCAAGGATGACCTCAAACTTGACCTAGTCAGGATCGAGGTCAACTTTGACCCCATAAGGTCGACTTTGACCTTATGGTCAAAAACCTCAAGTTCATAGTCCAGAATGCTAGGAAAATGCTAGGAAGAAGTGGAAAATGGGGTAGAACAGGGGGAAAAGCCAGATCCAAGTCGAGTACCCATTCAAGGCATTCAATATGACCCCAAACCACTTACTCAGAGGGCTAAATGCTCTTATCATGGAAGTGCTTCCATTTTAAGACGATACAATATTATTTTTCTTTATCTATAATAAGATATTTCTATTAGTTTACCTATTTGGAGATATCTGAATGTATGTTATGAACTTGACTTTCAAGGAAATATAGTTTTCCTTTGGTAGGATCAAATTTACACCTTTACAACAAGGACTACAATGAACCTAGAATGATACTAAGAAAACAAAGCTAAAATGAACTTAAAATTGTAAAGATATATAATTTTTAACTTATAGAAAATCAAAATTGAGTGACAAAACTTTAAATCCAAAGCATCATAAAACAATCCAATGTCATATTAATTCATAAATAAATAATAATCATAAATATCTAATATCAAACCCTATTTTAAATCATTAATAAAAATAAAAATAAAAATAAACCACCACACATTAATGCATCATTTAAAAAACTAAACATATCCCATTTCTTTTTCTATTCATCAACCTCAACTCATTGTATTTCTAATCACTTAAGAGTACTTCATTATTTTATTAATTCTATATCACAAAATGAGATTAAATCTAAGTTGTCTTTCCATTTCACCCAATTCTTCTTCTTGATTGTATTCATTATAACGTAAAGTGATTAGATATATGAAGGCGAGTTTCATCCCTCTCTCTAGAATAATGTAGTTTATGTCTATTCATAATTAGAGAAACAAACCTCAAAGTAACATACAAAACTTTCAACCACCATGGGAGGTCTAAAAGTGTGATTAAAAATTAGTTAGTAATTTGTTAAATTTTCAAAATTGAGGTGGTTGAAAATTAGTCAATTAACTTGTTATTAAACTTTTTAAAATGAGGTTGGAAAATTAGTTTTATGTAGAGGGATTCACTTTTATATTTTTGTTTTTCATAATCATATAGAAATAAATTATTCTTATTCTTTTTATTGATAAGTAGGAGATATTTTTCTCATCAATATTAATATTCTTTTTATTTTTCATAATCATATGAAAATAAACTACTCTAGTTTGATGACTAGATTTGAAATCACAAGTGATTTGAGGTTGATTATTTAGATGAAGACTTTGATTAATTGACACATAAAGAATCGAATTGTTGACATAGATTAAAATTTATCTAGAATTTGGTATAACTTTGATCTTAATTATTGGGACCAATTGAGATAATGTAAAATATAACTTGAAACAAAATTTGGAACCTAACTATTGATGAAAATTTTGTAACAAAATCCTTCTCAACCTTAGGACTAGAATGTTCCTATGATTTTTTCCTCAAACAATTTTATTTTTCTTGACTTAGAAAATTATATAATTTTGATTAAAATACTTATAGAACCTATTCACTACTATGTATACCTGCATCTAAGAAATACTAGTGCTAAGAAGTGCTTCTGGGAGCATATTATGTATGAAATGTTAGATATTGAATAAATACAACTAAGACTCTAAAAAATATTATATGCATATGTTCTCCATTGAAATTATTTATTGGTATCTCTTGATGATTAAAATGACTTAGTATAATATCTTTAAATACACGTCGTAGACAAACAACTCATTTACTTTTAAGCCCAAGGGCTACATATGATAACTAGTTTTGGAAAGTCCCCCTTAAGACCATATACATTTGGATAAAGGTATACAATGAAGAGGTAAAATCATAAATTATGTAATTTTATCATCTACATATTTCCTCCACTTTTGCGTGTCTATAAATCCAAGTGAGAAAATTTGTCTAGCATAAATAAATGAAAATTATGGAGAGTTGCCAACCTTGAACCTTGGTGAAATAGTGGGGCTTCTTTCTTGTAGAGTTTACAACCAAGGTTCAAAATTTGGAAATTTTTAAATGAGGAGTGGGAGTGTTATAAGCAAGAGAGAAGGTTCTAGGGTTTCAAGAGGAAGGGGAGTTGTAGAAGGCTCTCTTGATGTATAAGATTCTGATGAGGATGATGATGGTTAGGTGTTTTTCCTTTGGGCTTGGTGGTTTGATGGGACTATACCATTGGTGGTTCGGTGGGACTGTGTTTTTTCCATTATTCTTAGGTGTGACACTAAGATTTCTCCTTTGGTTGTGACCTATGCAGTGGCATTGCATGGGCTTGGCCCTTTCTTCTTTGTTGGGTGTGTCAATTCCATGTTACTAACAAGTCTAATGACTTATGGATTTGTTGTGCCATTGGATTTTCTTTGCTTAGATGATATCTCTACTTCTATGTAGAGGGTTGTTCTTTGCCTAATTGTGGGCCTTGTAATGGCTTTCCTTTGGGATATATTCCCTAGCATGTTTATTTTGGGAGGATTTTTTATAAGTGAGATTTTTTTGCCCCTACAAAAGATTTTTTTGGAGGTTGAGCACTCTTTCTTCTTTCCTGTGGTTGTAGGAGTTTTTGTTTCTACTTGGAAGCTTGTCTCCTCTCTATACTTGGCCTACCTTCCCTTAGCAACTTGTGTGTGTGGTGTGTTATATTTACCCATTGTAGAGGTTTCTTACTTGGATACAGATCTCCCTTAGATGAAAAGGATTGGTCTGGCATGAATTTATATCCTATTGTGGCTAGTGTGTTTCTTTAAGTATGTTATATACATATAATTGGCTATGTTGCATGGGTTGCCTTGATGTTTTTGCACCCTATAAATATTTCAAGCTCCCCATTAGAGCTTCTTCCTTCTAGTACAAATAGTGGGTTTAGCACTACTAAGGAACAAAGAATGGTGATCGAGACCACTATTGGTAAGGAGATGTTTTCCCTCTAGGTTGTATTTTGTTCATTGGTTGTTTTCTGTTCTCCTATGTTGGGAACCTCTAGCAGTTTGTCTATCAGGGTTTCCCCCTTGTCAAAAATATACAAGTTCCTTTTCTTTGGCCCTATCACACTTTAGACACTTTATTGAAGTTTTCCCTCTTCTTGTATGGACACCTGGGTCTTTTCTTGCAAGGATGATTTTCTTCTTATTAATGGTGGTGATTAAAGCTTGTTGTGGCTAGTCTATAGTGGTCACTCCTGGGCGTATTTGGCATGTTTTACATTTTATGGTCAAGGTTGGGATCTTTTATTTTTGAATATTGAGATAGCTTGGATTGAGGGGATTTAGATATTTGTTGGGCCTCCTTTTGTTGGGGTGAGGTGGGGTTTGATAGGTTGGCTACCTATTTCCCCTCTCTATGGTCTTTTCCCTTTGTTTGGGTTTTCTTCTCTTTTAATGATATTGGTGGAGCCCTTATTTTGTATTTGAGAGTTGTGAAACTACAAGAAAATTTATGGTGACATTGAAGTCTTGGTGGTGTCCAACTGCCTATAGCTTGAGAGAATTAGAACTCTTTTGAAGACTATATTTTTGTTTCTCTCATTGAGGTCTTTTTTGGCCTTTTATTTTTGAAATTTTGTTCTAGTGGCAATCATACCTTTGTGGCAACCAGTAGTGTGGTAGCCTAGGCTAATGGTATATTCTCTGTGAAGGCTATTCTTGAGAGTCTTATAGTTGTTGGGCCTGTGATGCTCTAGCTCTTTTTGGAGCATAGAAAATTTCTTAATGTTCCTACTCTATTTGTGGGCATTAATCCCTTCTCCCTTTCCAAGCATCAGGGAAAGGTGTTGATAGTGGGTAAGCCTTGGCATTGTCCTAGATTTTTTGGTAAGTCTATGATTTTATAGATGGTACCTACTGTGGGTCTTGTTGTTGTGCTCTCTAGCTCTTGGGGCTAGAGTGTAAAGGAAGTTGTCAACTTTTTTGAATTTCATTTTATCTTTTTTCTTGAACTATCCATTTTATCCAATAAGGATAGTGGTCGTAATTATTTTTGGAGGCTACTTGTTTGCTAATAGTTTTCAAGGGCTCGTTATGGTCTATGGTTGCTTTTGGTTAGGGTTTCATGTTATCTTTTAGATTGTACTCATCTTTGATGAGGTGGGATTTTTGTTTTGGATGTGGCGAGGGTTTAGCACATTTTGTTTTCTTCTTCCTCTTTTATGGATCACATCGAGGTGGAAGCATTTCCTATGGAGCTGGAGACCTTTGTGAAAGTGTAAGTTTGTAACTTTATGTGATCTTATCATTTTTGTGGTTGTTTGGATGTGGTCCTGTATTTATTATAATATCTCATTTCCAATGGTCTATCCATTTTTCACTCCTATAGAGGTGGGCTCCTTTTTTATTGAGGTAGAAATGAGTTTTCAGTTTGGGGGTGGATTTAGTGTAGGGATTTTATCGCTCTTGACTACTAGATGGCTTTGGATATTATTTTTTTGCCCAATGTAAAGGCTTGAGGATCCTTTCAAATTTTCTTTTTAAGTATTCCACACTTTTTGGGGTGGTTGCATGTGTACTATCAGTGGGTTTTTTTGGCCTCTTGTGTTGTGAGTGGCATATTGTGGCCTCTCATTCCCTAAGTGACCTTTTTAAGGAGGGTTTATAAATTTTTTGACAATGTTCCCTTTTTGGCCATTACTGGTAACAACTAGCACCTTTTTAATGTGTTCTCAATCTCTTAACATCTTTTTCTTGTGGTTGTGTAAGGGTTAGCACTCTTTTTTACTACTAAACTTTTTGTACCTTGGGGAGAGCACCCCAATTTTCTCTTGACCTTAATAAAAATAATTATAAATAAGATATAAGGTTTTTAGAATTTAGAAGTTTGTGTATCTAGAACAAGTGTGTTATCTTTTTATCACTAGTATGCATGAAACATCTACTAGTCCCATGAAATATTGAATGATCTTCAGACCTGTGGGTATGCCTATGTTGAAGATGAATCTTTGAAGAAGGTTGAATTCCTCTCAGTGTCACCTAAAAACTATCTTTTTAAACAGGAAAAATGATAGAAGGATATGCTTGAATTTAAAACCTATCTCTAAAATGGCACTGCATCGAATAATAAGTATCCTCAAAAAACCCCTAACAGCTAATAATTCATAATAATTCTAAATAAGAGAATCTATGCTCACAACTCAAATTCAAATACCAGATTGAACAAAGGTTAAGCCTCAACTTTCCAAAAAGGGAAGATAATTTCCACAATTTAAATCACTAAAACCCTAATAACACAATATGCAAGCTGGAACAACAAAAATAATACACACCAAAGATGAATACCTGAATAAAATCAATCAAAGGGTTTACAAAACCATAGAAATTAAATCAAATCCAAAAAATTAACAATGATAAAACACCTATATAAGAAGGATCAATCTACACTCTATTCAAAATGAAAGGAATGATGTTGCTACAAAGTCTAAAAATATGTGAGCTCAATACAAAGATGCCAAAACTTTTAGAAGCAAATAAGGAAAGGAAGAAATAACTACTGAGAAAAACCTAAGGTATAAACCTTATAGGAAGGTCAAGCCCTAAAAAACAAGGTGGTAACTCAACTTCAACTAAACTCTAAATTGAACTCTCACTCTCATTTAAATCCCCAAACATAGCTCCAAGCTCGGATATTAACAAAAATCATGAACAAAAAGGGCTACAATTGAAGAAATCCACACGACAATAGGCTCAAAACCTCCATCAAGCATGCATGCATGATACAAAATCCCAAATTGATGCTAAACTTCCACAATCTACCTCAAAATCACTCCACAATCCATACAAAAAAAGAAAAGCCCCTTCTACCAATAAGTGATTGAAAAAACACTGCATGCACTTACCTCCACTTTTTACATTCTCAAAATAATAATAGTTAAGTGTTTATAATCCACACTTAATTATTATTTTACAATATATCACATACAAAAATAAAATAAACTCTCCAAGTCATCTCTCCAAGTAATTCCATAAGCCATGTGAAAAGAAACTTTCCCTCTCCACCAAAAAGTCAAACTCCATTCCTTCAAAGGAAACTGAGGCTTCAAAAGACATGCAATCTATCCTTTTTAAGCACAAACATTTTCTTATTATTGTATTTTTAAAATTTAACATTTATTAAATAGTTTATAAATAAAATATTAAATTAATATTAAATTCATTTCATTTATGCAAAAATAGAAAACAAATTACATATTTATTAATATTTAATAAGTAATGTGTTATGACATAATACATATTGATGAAATATGATCATTATTACATGAATACCCATGGGGAATAATTCACCATGCCATTTTTTTCTTTAAAAAAAATGCTAAGGCATAAAAGCCTTCTCTCTTTTATTGGTGATGTGATTAGGGTTGTTGAACTACAACTGATTTGGAATCTGATTGAAGAATCTGTGATTACAAGATCACTGAGGAGTTGCTGATTAGATATGTAATATGATTAAATCAGTATTATGTTGTCATTGATGTCAACTAGTTTGACAAAACTTATCTTGTAAGTTACTATACCGAGACATCTGAAGAAAGGTGAAAGAGATGAAGAACAGAGAAATCTACATGAGGAAAAATGTACATGACAGATGAGGATAATGTTAGGATTAACAAGGCAGAAATAACAAATTATGTGCAAATATAGCTAATATCAGAAAATAATAAACCACACATAATAGATCACAAGACACACAGATTTAACGTGGTTCACCCAATCCCTGGGCTACGTCCACCAACAGCGAGTCCAATATTATTATTATCCAGTGATTACAACCTGATTACAATCCATAATCCCTTACAGCCCAATTCTATTGCAAGTACTAAAATCATACATAATGAAAAATCCCTAACCCTAAGCCATATTATACAATATTTTCTCGCTTTAGGGTTAGAATGAGTTATAAGTAGTCGGCCCAAATAACTGAAAAGTAGTCGGCCTCAAAAGTGTACAGTACTTTCCTGGATAGTACTTTCCTGATTAGTCACCACAAGCTAACAATCTCCCACTTGGTGACTGATCAGTATCCACACTATACTAAAAAACCTCCCACTTGGAGACTGATCCTGTAGCAATACTGCTACCCACATGAGGCTCCCACTGGATTGAACCACCTTGGACTCAGCTGTTCCTTTATTTTGTTCAGTCTAGAAGACCAACTGAAGCTGAACATGAGTTCAACTTCTCCCTTGTTACTACCTTTGTAAACATATCTGCTGGATTATCATCAGTATGAATCTTTTCCAGCCTTAACTATCCATCATCCAAAACTGATCGAATGAAATGGTACCGCAACTGTATGTGTTTTGTCTTTGAGTGCAAAGCAAAATTCTTTGCAAGATGAATGGCACTTTGGCTATCTGTATGTAGAAAATTATCCTTTTGTGGATGTCCCAATTCTTCCATGAAGAATTGAAGCCATATCATCTCCTTGGCTGCCTCTGTAGCAGCAACATACTCTGCCTCTGTAGTGGATAAAGCAACCACCTTTTGTAGTCGAGAAATCCAACTCACTGCTGTCCCACCAACAGTAAATATATAACCTATAGTACTCCGCCTGCTATCTATATCTCCTACCAAATCTGAGTCAACATAGCCTTGTACAGTAGTAGTAGAACCCCCAAAGTGTAAACACTTACTGGATGTGCCTCTCAAATATCTGAGAATCTATTTGACTGCATTCCAATGCTCAATACCAGGGTTACTCATATAATGGCTAACGACTCCCACTGCGTGTGCAATATCTGGCCTAGTACATACCATAGCATACATTAAGCTCCCTACAGCTGAAGCATGAGGTACCTTAGACATTTTAGTCTCTTCTTCTGGTGTCTTGGGACACATATCCTTAGTCAATTTCAAATGACCAGGCAAAGGTGTGCTGACAGCTTTGGCATTTTCCATAGAGAAACGTTGCAACACCTTCTCAATATAATCAGCCTGAGATAGAGACAATTTCCTATTTTTCCTATCTTTACAAATTTTCATACCAAGGATTTGTTTTGCTGCCCCCAAATCCTTCATCGCAAAAGATTTTGCTAACTGTTGTTTCAACCCCTTAATGTGATTCATGTTAGACCTAGCTACAAGCATATCATCAACATATAAACATAAAATAATGTAGCTGTCATCATCCAACCTCTTAAAATAAACACAATGGTCAGAGTGACACTGACTATATCCATGCCCATTCATAAAAGTGTCAAATTTAATATACCATTGCCGAGGTGCTTGCTTCAAGCCATATAAACTTTTATGCAATCTGCACACCAAATTCTCCTTACCCTTGACCTCAAATCCTTGTGGCTGAACCATATATATTTCTTCATCCAAATCACCATGAAGAAAGGCTGTTTTAACATCAAGCTGCTCTAAATGCAAATCTTCAGTAGCCACAATACTTAAAACAGTATGAATAGAAGTCATTTTAACAACTGGAGAAAATATCTCATCAAAATCAATACCATGTTTCTGTGCAAATCCTTTTACAACTAATCTGGCTTTAAATCTTTTCATACCTCCATCCTCTTCTTTTATCCTGTAAACCCATTTATTCTGTAAAGCCCTTTTACCTGCAGGTAACTTACATAAATCCCATGTCTGATTTTTCAGCAAAGAGTCCATTTCATCTGTCATTGCAAACTCCCACTGAAGCTTTGTATCCACCTACACAGCTTCATTATAACATTCAGGTTCACCAGCATCTGTTAACAAAATAGAATACAAAGATGGAGAAAATCTTTCTGGAGGTCTACTTAGCCTTGTTGACCGTCTAACACTCACTGGGGTGTGTGGTATTTGTTGTTGCTGTTGTTGCAGAGCATAAGGAACTACTAGAACATGAACTTGTGGAGTATCATCTAGTACTACATAGTCATTTTCTTTCTTCTCATGCTGCAGCAACAGATCTTTGTACAATACTTTCTCATTGAATATGACATCCCTGCTTCTTACAATTTTATGATTTTCAAAATCCCAAAGCCTATAACCAAATTCATCAATGCCATACCCAACAAATACACATTTCTTTGACTTAGCTTCCAGCTTGGTTCTTTTTTCAGAATCTATAAGTGCAAAAGCTTCCCAACCAAAGGTTTTGAGAAAAGAATAAATCACCTTCTTACCACTCCATGCTTCCTCTGGAATACCACAGTCCAAAGGAGTAGAGGGGCCTCTATTGATTAAATAAACAACAGTGTTCACTACCTCTGCCCACATATTTTTGGGCAGCCTAGCATGCAACCTGATACTCCTTGCATGCTCCATTATTGTCATGTTCATGCGTTCAACCACTCCATTTTCTTGTGGAGTCCTTGGTACAGTTTTCTGCCTACGAATACCATTAGGGGAACAATATTCTTCAAATTCTGTGCTGCAATACTCACCACCATTATCAGATCTGAGACATTTTAACTTTTTACCAATCTCATTCTCAACCAAGCATTTTCATTTCTTAAAATTTTGAAATACATCAGATTTCTGTCTAAGGAAATAAATCCATACTTTTCTTGTTGCATCATCTATAAATGTAACATAATATAGAGAGCCACCAAGGGAAGATACCTGAGCTGGTCCCCATACATCTGTATGCACAAGCTCTAATCTCTCATTTTTCTTTTCCTTCCCACTCTTCACAAAACTAACTCTCTTTTGTTTTTCATAAACACAACTTTCACAGAAATCCATATTGACACATTTCAGACCAGGTAAAACTTTCTTTGAATGAAGTAATTTCATACCTTTTTCACTCATGTGCCTGAGTCTATTGTGCCACAGTGCTGTGTCAAAATCTACAATAACAGTTTGATGTTCTTCCTGCTCAACTGCAGCCACTGTTCCTGAACATTCATTATCTTCTGAAACAATTAAAGTAGAAGGAACAGTATGACCTGTACAAAGATATAAGGTGCCTACTTTCACACCTTTTGCTACTACTAAGGAACCTTTTGAAACCTTCCAATTTTTATCATTAAAAGTAACTGTGCAACCCTCATCACCCAGTTGCCCTGCTAAAATTAAATTCCTACTCAGCCTTGGAACATGTCTTACCTCTTGTAGTAGCCAATGATTCCCATTCTGCAACTTAATCTTAATTTTTCCCTTTCCAACAATCTGATAGGGTTCATTATCTCCAAAATAAACTAGCCCAAAATCCCCTTGGACATAATCAACAAAATAACTTCTATGGGGTGTAGCATGAAATGAAGCCCCAGAATCTAAAACCTATGAATCATCAATACTTTCTAAGGACAAGAGTAAAGCATCCTCCCCAGATTTGTTACTTACCACATTTGCCTCCTTGTTTCCATCATTTTTGTCTCCTTGATCTTTCTTTCGAGACCAACAATCTTTCTTCTTATGACCTGGTTTTCCACAGTACCAGCAATCATTTGGCCCTTTAGATTCAGACCTCTTTCCCTTTGATTTTCCTCTTGATTTCCCATGATTTCCAGAGTTGTTTCCTCTATCTCTTGTTCTGCCTCTGCTTTCTATGTTCAATACACTACCCGATGTGGATGCCCCTGAGCTTTTCCTATGAATTTCCTCACTCAATATAACACCAATAACATCATCATACTTTAGGGTATTAGAACCAGAAATAGAATTACTAACAGCCATTACCAAGCCATTCCAGCTTTCTGGCAAAGAACACAAAATCAAGAGAGCCCTAACCTCCTCATCAAAAGTAATTTTAATTGAGGTTAATTGACTTGTAACTATATTAAACTCATTCAAATGATCAGTAACTGATCCACCTTCTACCATTTTCATATTAAATAAACGCTTCATAAGAAATACCTTGTTTGAAGCTGAAGGCTTTTCATACAACTTCGCTAGGGTTTCCATCAGATCTTTAGCTGTCTTTGCTTCAGTAATATTGAATGCCACCGATTGTGCCAGGCATAGATGAATACTCCCTAGTGCCTTCCTATCCAAAATATCCCAATCCTCCTGAGACATTGATTGCTCTTTCTTGGCTACTCCCTCTAATGGCCACCATAGATCCTTCTGATAGAGATAATCCTCCATTTGCATCTTCCATAACTGGAAGTTCTGCCCATTAAACTTATCAACCTTCAGCCTACCCTCATCTACCATTTCTCCCACTTATCCGAGAGACTCTCCCACTAACTCGTGAGACCTGCTTCAGAGAATAGATGAAAGAATGAATGAAATAACCTCGCTCTGATACCACTTGTTAGGATTAACAAGGCAGAAATAAAAAATTATGTGCAAATATAACTAATATCAGAAAATAATAAACCACACAGAATAGAACACAAGACACATAGATTTAACGTGGTTCACCCAATCCCTGGGCTACGTCCACCAACAGCGAGTCCAATATTATTATTATCCAGTGATTACAACCTGATTACAATCTATAATCCCTTACAGCCCAATTCTGCCACAAGTACTAAAATCATACATAATGAAAAATCCCTAACCCTAAGCCATATTATACAATTTTCCCGCTTTAGGGTTAGAATGAGTTATAAGTAGTCATCCCAAATAACTGAAAAGTAGTCGGCCTCAAAAAAAATTGTACAGTACTTTCCTGGATAGTACTTTCCTGATTAGTCACCACAAGCTAACAGATAAGGAATACATTGAGTAACCTGTTGATGAGTCTATGACTTGATGTTATTGACTTTATTATGTTGCATTCATCTATGATGAAGTATAGAGTTGAAAGACACAAAGAAGTGTTGTCGGTAAATGAAGCATTTCTAGTATACATCGACAGAGTGTAGTGTATACCGATCGCAATATTAACCAAGCAGTGTTCACTGATGCATTTCTTTGTTAACCAAGCGGAACAAAATGAATTAAATGATTAGTTTAGTTGATAAGATTGATGAGCTGGCAAGGGTATAACATCGAGGTAACGGATAATGTTTGTTACACAGGTTGACGGCTGACAAAATTTAGGAAAGATCTAAAGGGTGAGAATCAAACGTATTATTGACACAAGTGCCAAGAAAGTTTGAAGTGAAAAAATCTACGAATGTGGTTAAGCGGAAAAATCTAATGGTGGAGAAGAAAATGATTTACTCGTCTATATAAGAGAACATAATTTCTTAATAAAAGGATGCCGGAAGAAGTAGAAACTACAGGAATATCGCGTGAACAAGGTTTTCATGCATTTTGATCATACTAGTTAAGTAAGAACCGAGCTGCAAAATAATTACCAAGCTACAAAGAGCAATTATCGACGGACAGTAAGTTGATACAGTATTGAATCTGAAGTGAAATATTGATCAGAAGGATTTGTATGGACTGAATATTGATCTGTAATCTACAATTTAAGTTGTATTAAGGCAGGTCATTTACTGTTACATATTTAACCATTGTATATAGTCAAAATCTCTTAACCGAGTGGACTCTAAAATTCTTATGATGTATCATTCATAGAATGAACATTGTTATCCTATCAACCCCATAGTGAATGTTGGTTGGATGATAACTTCTAGTCTAAAATCCTCTAACAAGGTCACACCTGACAGTGTGTTTGTAAACCTTTAACAAGGTTGGGTCTTAACCGACCTCACTTCAAAAGAGTGAACAATTTTGGGTTGCCAGTCCCAGGTGGTTTTTCCCTTTACAGGGTTTCCACGTTAAATCTCTTGTGTTATGTGTTGATTGTGATATTTGTTTGTTATCATTCTTTACATGTTACATGTTAGATTTGATCAGTAACTGTTATAGTATTTGATTGGTAATCAGTAAAAGCACAGACAGTGAAAGTTTTATTGTTTACCGAGAAGCAGAAATTGAAGAAGTTGTTTTGAATTATAGATTTTGTTTTGGGACACTAGATAACTAATTCACCCCCCCTCTCAGTTATTCTAACAAGGGTATGAAACTTTAAAATCAAAACAACCAAAAATATATTTTTATTACTCCATCTTATATGGCCACCGACATGGTGATAGAAACCCTATGGATTCATGAATAAATTTTTAGTAATCTCCAAGCTTCGATAGGAAAATAATTTTGTATCCAGCCTTCAACTATCTTCATCTCTATTTTTGTGACTTACCTTCTTGAAAAAACTCATTGTTGATTCCTCTTGAATACTCTTTAGGGTTTACCTAAAAGCTTTGAAAATACCCTCTGATGATCATGGAGTTTGAAAGGATTTGTGATAGATACACACCAATTTTAGAAGTATGTCTGAGCTTTTCCAGACCAAGAAAACAAAGAAATAAAATATCCTATTGGGTCTATCTTCTTTGATGGTCATGAGGGTTTTATCCATTGTTGATTCTTTGATCGTCTATCTTCTTTTACATATTTCCTATTAAATCACTCTAAAATGAAGACAAGTGTATTGAATCTCTATTTAGGACTTCATTTTGTATGTATCTATAAAAGATCATCGAGGGTTTCATGAAGAAATTATGCACAGGCTGCATCTCTTACTATGGTTGTCTCCAAACCATAAGGAAAGAAAAGAAAGCCCTATGGAAGATGCCATTCTTTGTGGAATATAGTCTTATGAAGAACCTTTGATCTTTTCTTGTGTATCTTGGTAGTTTTGAAGAAATGAAACTTAAAAAACCTTGCTTCTTAAAACCTCTAAGAGCTAAGGGTTTACTTGAAAGCTAGTTGTGGTTTGATGTTAGAACCTTTTTATAATGTGTATTTCATCCTTACTCAAGCTCTGCAAATATTTTGGGTTTTCCTCTATTTTATTTGGTCTTATTTCCTGATATAATGTCATGTAAGTTCCCTATTCTCTTATATCTTTAAGATTAGTGCTTTTCAATAGCTAGAGTCCATTTTCATTGAAGTCCATGATTTTCACAATATTGGTTTGGATATATTTCTACAACTATCTCAAATCATGTTCTAGTTGTGTCTATGTAATCATAGTCTTTTCCCCCTTATTGTTTATCATCAATATCTTTGATTATGATGTTTTGATAATAGTTCTAAGAACAATTACAAGCATCATTTGTAACATTAAACTTACTCTTCGAAACATTGAATCTTGTTGCTCTTGTAACATTGGCTCTACCCATAATGTGTTGGCACAATCACAACCAATAAATCCAACTGGTAGATTGGAAATTTGATTGGTGAACACCCTGACTAACTAGAAAAATGAAGAACAATTCAGTAAGGCAAGAATCTTCAATAACCCCCATGTGATGACTCCAAATGAGGTGTGATCATAGGCTAAGGATTGCAATGAAGCCACACAAACATAGTAGAAACCATAACACATAATAACAAGTACAAATTGACCGCAACCAAAACACATGACTGATTAACAAGAACTAAACATATTTTTAGTTGATGCAAGATTTCTTCGATCCTAAGATGCTCATGCATCATCTTGCATCTCCTTTTTTTGTGCATAAAAAATAACATTACCTAATACGTCCATTTTGATCAGTTTGATCACTGTTATTTTATTATTTTAAGTGTCATTGCTTTTAAAAAACATTATCCCTCTGATATCACTCTTTGTTGTGCCATGATACTTGATATGTTATGACTTCTCTTTTAAGTATGTATGACATTAATGAATATTACAATTCTGATTTCACCATGCATCCTTGCTTATGATATTCTCATTCACCATTGTGGAGGGTTGAGAGATATTTTATTATTGTAAATGCTATAAAAATGACACTAATATGAATGTTTTATTGTTGTCTCTTGTATCCTTGGAATCTGTACCAAATCCTCTTTTGATGTTCATGTCATGATGTAATTGACATATTTTTGTATGGTACTTTCATTGTTCCTAATAATGTACTATCTTGTCTTTGCATTAGTAATAAGACTTGATGTTCATCATTTGATATTTACTAAAACATTAAATATTGTACTTGTAATAGCAAAAAGCTTATATTTCCTCGGTTTATCATTGTACCTTTGATGATAGTTTGTAATGTCTCTAGACTCTTATGACTACTGTGGTGAATACCTCTAGTTCTCTAATGCTCATTTATTTTCCTTGTACCATCATGATCTTATAATATTATTTATATCACTGTTAAACAATAATCGCATGTGAATCTCTTTACATTATGTTCATACCATAGTACCCCTATTTTTAGGTTGCATCAAACCTCTATGACATAATGTCACAACTCTTCCATTCATTTTTTGGTAGCATACTGACCTCTCCTGTAGCATAATTTAACCTTGTAGAGTTATAGCACCTCTTTTAGTTTAATGTCCTATACTATTCAAGTAGTTGCGCCTTTCTCATATAATCTACCTTATGTTACTAAAAGCTTGCATCCTATTATCTCGTAGCTCTTGATATGTGATGTTCAGAACCTAGTTCCAATTTTTTATTAATGAAATGGTATCACTTAATAAAATCGCACTTTCATTGCATTGAATCATAATTGTACCTTTAACCTATACACCTCTAAGTCTCTTTTCCAACTTTGGAACCATGCTAATCATAACTAGATGACTACATCAACCATGCTTAGAAATATCATCCAAGAACATATGTGTAATTCATAATAGTAAATCATGATGATTTCTTATTATGAATAACATGCATTTTATGGATGAGGTAACATGTTTGATGTAGTAAATGCATCCTATTATGGTCAACATAGTCCCAAAACAACGTGCTAGGCTCAACCCTTGTGGGTGCCCATTTTACCCCACATGAGAAAACATGAATGATATCAAATTAGAATGTTCAATGATGATTTTGATACCTATATCTACACATGAAACAAACTCATTAGATACAAATATAGATTTATGATACCATTTTCTTTTATGATTCCTTCAATATGATTTGATGCATTTATGTGAGTAGTTATGCAAGCACTGATACTATGTAAATAGATAATTACAACCCTGAGATTTTTTTAAAAAAAATTCTCTCAATGTGATCATGAAAGGATAACTGAAGATGAAGACAAATATAAAGATGGAGATAGAGTGTTT
The DNA here is from genome assembly GCA_027943335.1 of Chamaecyparis obtusa. Lineage (NCBI taxonomy): Eukaryota > Viridiplantae > Streptophyta > Pinopsida > Cupressales > Cupressaceae > Chamaecyparis > Chamaecyparis obtusa. The sequence goes on along the minus strand of BSBK01003341.1, from coordinate 258,772 downwards.
CTCAAAAAATATGGGATTCATCATTCTAGGAAATGATGGGCCCCTCTTCCTTATTTACCATTAATCTTCCATGTGTTGGGATATTGTGAAAATATGTGCTTCAGAGATCACTATCACATATTTGAGAGATGTGTTATCATTGATGTCAACATATTCTTTGTTGTGACAATGTTATAGAGATGTTGCAGGTATGTTCAATAGAATGATTGTATTGGTAAGACTATTGTCTTAAGATATAATGATGCAAAGCTATAGATGTGTTGAGGATAAGAGAGTGTGACAGTATTGGATCAGTTTGGATTGGTGTGATAAAATTTTGAGATGCGAAGGCTATGACATATTTTGGACTTGGATCTTTGTCCTTGACATGATTGGTTCATTGATTTGAGGATTACAAGATATGTTTATGAAGTGACAATGTTTACTGTTTATTGTTCCTGGTATGCAGTATAGAGATGATTATGAATTCTAAGTTAGAGGTGTTGTTGATTTATCCAATGTTTCTTGTTGATTTCTTATGATCATGTTCCATTTGTGTTACTGGATCACATTAGTTGGTGTGATCCTTTTGGATGATTTTCTTGTGGTGTGTTGGTGTTCTTATTGTTCGTGGTTGACATAGTTGGTGTAACATGTTTTGATGGATCGTGGCATGAATTATGGATCTGTTGCATTAATGAGGATGTTCTTATGGATCATTTCTATGTCTTGGCTAAAATTCAATGAATCACTTTTTAATTTAAGTTGTAGTGATGTAATATATTTTGATTAGGTGTTTAGGTTGTGTCGACCTTGTATATGTTTACAAGGTTGATGAAATGTATAAAAATATGTAATCATTTGTAAGTGAGAAGGTGTGAGATAAGGTGTGTGTGTGTGTGTGTGTGTGTGTGTGTGCGCGCGCGCGCGTTCAAGTATAATGTGTTGGTGACTATGTGAAGAGGTATGTGTGGAATCTACAATTGAGGTAGATATTTTGTGCTTCATCAGAATTGTATTAGAATATTGGAGTTTCTATCAGTCAGCTCATAAATCAATGGATTATTGTCCATAGTGTATTTTTGTCCATTCAGGGTTGTTTCCCTCAATTTTATTTGAGTAGTGAGCTCTAGGCGGTGTTACTAAATGCATGTGAATTCCCCTTTGTAATACTCCTATTAGGGTATAGTGATTTTAACTGAGTACATCATCTAGTGGATTTTATCTTCACTGTGGTTTTTCCCCTAACAGGGTTTCCATGCAAAAAAAAAATATCGGTATTTCATGTTCATGTGTTTTGTGGATTAGTGCTTTCATGCTTTACTTTCAAACATGAGATTTAAGGTTTAAGTTTTCATAAGGTTTTGGTTTTTAAGACATAAGTAATTCTCCCCCCTCTTAGTTGTGTGATGTCTTGATTCTAATGGTTGGTATTAGAGCTAAGTCCTCTTTCAGAAGCCTAATTGCTTGAGGAGATCCGTGATGGAATATTTAAAGAAGGAAAGTCCTAGATTTGAAGTAACAAACTAAACAATATGGAAAGGGCATATGAAGACTCATTTGAGATGCATTGGAAAATATTGTTGGTCTATTACTAAGAATTCCTATAATCCTCCTGCAGATATTTCTACTGCTAGTGCAGCTGAGAAGAGTAAATTTGAATACAACATCAGACCTAAGGAAGCCTTGCTAATTCCCTTGTATGATACAAAATATACAAATGTCATGGAATTGGAAACAACTCATGAAATATGGATAAAATTGGAGACCTCGCATGAAGAATATGCCTACGTGAAGAAAGCCAAGCTACAAATTCTAAAAGGAAAATGTGAAGCCTTTAAGATGAGTGAGGATGAGAACATCACTTCTTGCATTCAAAAGATAAATAAGGTTTTTTATAGAATCAAATGTGTTGGTGGTAAATTGGATGAAGATTAGATTTTTTCAAAGGTTCTCATATCCTTGCCTCTTTCTTATGATAACAAGGTTTCTTCTATTGAAGAGATCATGACCCTAACGAATATTACAAGAGATGCATTGGTTGGCAAGTTTTCTTCTTTTGAAATGAGTAAATTTGGTGATAATCTACCTAAGGTTGAATCTTGATCTAAAGCTAGTGATTCTAAGGATAAGAAAAAGTATGACCTTGATAAAAAATCATCTAAGATTGGATCTAGCTATGGTAAGCAATAGGAAGAGATTGAAGAAGGGAAATAAATATTGATGAACTTGAAGCCCTGATTACTAGGAGATCTCTTAAGGGAGCTGGAAAGTATCAAGGAAAATTTCCTTTGAAATATTTTTCATGTAACAAGATTGGTCATTTTGCATCTAGATTTCTTGAGAGAATTCCTAAGCATAAGCAAAAGAAGTTCATTCCTAAATATCAAAAGAAGTGCTACTATGTTGTTAATGAAGGTGTGACAGATGAGGAATTAGAGAAAGACCCTAAGATAAATGATGATGAATGGGGATTCATGGCTATCAAAGAAGAATATAATGTATTGAATGAGGATATACCCTTGGTTTCACATGTTGAGAAGAAAGTTGAATGGGTTATTGACAGTGGTTTTTCACATCATATGACTAATGACAAAAGTAAACTTGTAAGTTTGGAAAGGTATGATGGTGGTGTTGTTATATTTATAGATAACACTCCCTATCTGATTTGAGGAAGAGGCTGTATTGATCTTTATGGTAAGAATAATATTGATTATGTATTATATGTTGAAGGACTTGTTGGAGCTCTAAATTTCTAGCAAAATTTGGAGTTCCATATAGTGATAAAACCATGAAACTGGCCTCCTAAACTCCATGCCCAATAATTTATGAGATGATAGATCACATGAAATGGGTAAAAAATTATATTATTTTAAATTCAAATCTAAAAGATTAAGGAAAGAAGCTTTGTGACATGAACAATTAGAATTTTGTGAGTGAAGGTTTCAGAGATGCTGGAATTTCAACCTACTGCAAAGATAGTATCAACAAAGGATGATAACGATTAAAAATTTACAATCTAAAAAATACCCAGTTCATATAATCAACTTTCCAAGCTTAAGTTAAAATCTTATATTTTAACAAGGTGTGTTGGGTTACCGACCAAACCAAAATCCAAAAGATAGGTAGTTATTATTTAATTAGTTGATTAATTTTTCAAAAAAATTTTAATAGGGTGGTGTCTTTTCACCCTAAAGGGGTGTGAAATATATTCAACCACATATATATGTGTGGTTTAATATGTATAGAGGGAAATCTATCATATCTAAATACTAATTTATATACACTACTGTGTGCTAAGGAAAGCACCTTCATAGGGTTAGTATTGCAAATAAATGAATAAATCAACTAAATTACCACAAAGAGTAAGCTATTTCAACAAATAAATGACAATTAAGAACTCTATGGATATCTATTTGGGGATGCTAATGCAAAGCTCTCAGAAAGATTCCATTAGTGACAGTCCTAAAATGAGAATGAATGATAAAGCAACTAAGAAGTTCAATTCCAAATAAAATTGGCCTTAATTAGTCCTAGATTTGCCTTTCTAGCTATAAATTGCAAGAGGTTTGATGCTATTCTTAGATTTGTGGATGATTATTGATTGAATTATGCCTTTCTTTTATAGATTTTGGCAAGGGTAGGGGGTGTGGTTGATTTGATCATGATTAGGTGAGGGTTAAGTCCATGGTTCCACCTTTGGAGACCATTCAAATATTTTGTCCTCAAAGCTTGGGACCAAAGGACAAAATGAGTGGACAAGATGCATTCCCCAAGTGAGTGATTGAGATTTGATTTAGGCTTGATCCATGTGAGCTCCACCCTTAAATCCTATTGGTTGATTAATTTTCCTCCCATTTGGTGGTTGAGGGAAAATAGGGTTTAATTAATTGAATTTAATTAATATCTTTAGCCATGTATTCCCTTTGAATGGGTTGATTTAATTTAAATGAACTATGTAATTAATTAGATTAATTACACAATTTATCAATTTATCATGCTTTATCTAATTTAAGTTGAATTTATGACTTTTCATTTTTAATTAAATTGAATTATGGCTTGATTACAATTTTGCTTTGATAAATGCTCGATTTGATTTAATTTCTTAGATTTTCGCCTCGATCGTTCACTTGATTTATCTTGTCCAATTTTAGGTGATTACAACTACATTCCTGCAAGTTATTTTTGCAAACAATGAAGACTTTTCATTATTAATATATATCAGCAAGTTCTTTCAATTTGAAGTTGTGGATCTGATCATTTTGGATTAATTAGTCCTTTATGATTTTATTTCCAGAAGGTAAAGCTACTTTCAATATTTGTGTGTGGAGAGTATTTATATTATTCTGGAACTTGATCATTAGATTTAATAAACATTATTATCTCTATCTTATCGGTCTCATTAAGTTTGGGTTAAATTCAACAAGACTAATTATGGAATGATAAAGTAATTAAAAGCATCAAAAGAAAGAAGTTGATAGCAACATTTTACTTCTCGTCTCACATAAGTTGTACATAGGATTAAGAAGAGACTATCCCTATAGCCCAATTGAAGAAGAAATTGGTTTATCATCTTTTAAAATTTATTGTTTGAAAGGTTACAAGCAGGAAGTAGTAATACATATTCAAAATAAACAAGATATCACTACATAAAAGCATTCAACATATTCTCAATACAACAATCAAAAGATAAGTTTAATGATTTAAAAATTGTAAAGGATACAATTTGATCTCCCTCAAGACCCAATTTCCATCTTGAGATATCACCTTAATTCAAAGTATAGCTACAAATCTTCTATAAAAAGCCTTAAGCCCAGAGTTTGGTTTAAGGAATAGGTAGACTTGCCTTGGTCTTGTAGAGCCTAAAGTGCAGGGGAAGAGGATAATAATCTATCATTCCCATTCATTGGCCAAGTCAGTTGGAAAGTCCAAGCATTGATTTAGGAAAGCTTATAGTATATCCAATCTGTGTATTTGTGAACCAACAAATTGGTGACTCCACTGGGGAGTTGTTTAAACAACATTGTTGAAGGATACTTAGAAATTCTGGTGTTATTTTGTTAAAGAATTGATATTTTATTTTTCCCCATCCGAGTCACACCCAACAGATTTGTGACTTTGCTAGGGAGTTATTTATAAGAAATAAATTCTAGAATCTCTATTAAAGAACACTCTACTGGAAGGAAGAACCTAGAAGAACAAAAAAATAACATTTTCCTCAAAGAGAGGCAGTGACTCTATTCAATAAACATTTTAGTCAGTGACTTTGTTGAGGGAGAAGATCCAGATGGAGATGAAAATTTCCCTTTTTGAAGGAAATAACAATTCTATTTCAAAATATACCCAAATAAACAATCGTTTCAAAGAAAACCATTTATTCCATATGGCATCAAGTTGTTGGGTCTCATAATGTTTCAATGCATTTCTAATAAGTTATTCCCAAAGCTTTCATGGCTTGCACTAAAGTTTCATGGAGAATGTGATGAATCCACACTTCAAAATTTGAATGTGTTTTATACAATCATAAAGGATTATGAAATTTGCACAAAAGATTACGCAATAGTGATCTTTCAGAGATGCTCGGTTGAGGTCTTTGAAGTCGACACATAATATGATCTCACCATTTTTATTCCTCATAGGTACTAAATTAGACACACAAGATTTGTTATTAATGAAAAAAATGATATTACCTTCAATGAGATTACTCAATTTAGTCTTCATTAAATGCTCCAGCTTAGGATTTAATGGACTTTGCTTTTGCCTTACCAATTTTGCATTATCTTCTATCTCTATCGTATGATGGGATAATTGGGGATTAAACCCCTTCAAATCATGATATTTCCATGCAAATACATCATTAAATTCTTGGAAAATAAATTAACGTTTGTTGTTCTTCACTAGTGTATACCTTGCCAAGCTTAAGGAGTTTATCCTTAAGGACTTCAATAGGTTCATAATAATCTTGTTTGACTGTAATGCTCTTTTTACCCATCCTAACCTGATCATCAACATTATAAAATGGATTTAAGGGTGACCAACCCCTTTAGTAAATTATTCATTTTTAGTTCAATAATCTGGTCACCATATTGCTGCTATTTTTTTTTTCTAATTTCCATTAGAAAACTTAGCCTCTTCAATCAAGAAATTCAGAATTTGATTGTCATTTTTGAAAACCTACCAAATTATAGTATTATTAGGGACTGATGGTCTCGCTACCACTTTAACATAATGTTATGTTTGCACATTTTTTACGTCCTTGGATATATCAAATTCTCAACCCATGACCGCTAGCCTATCAACCTCTTTTTTCTATTTTCTAAGCACACATACTAAGTTAAAAGGATCAAATTTCTCTATCAAATCCCATATTTTGTGCTTATATAACTTTAGTATTTTATTTTTTGTAACATTTATGCCTCTTACCTGGTTGACAACAAGTTCACTATCACAAAAACCCTACAAGTTGTTGATTTTCCTCTTCCCAACTCATTCTAATATATTTGCAAGTGCCTTTTACTCTGTTATATTTCTAGTACAATTGAAAGAAAATGAAAAGAAGAATAATACCTTTCACCCTTGGGATAAATTAGCATGACACCTCCACCTACACCTATTTTTCTTTGTGAACCATCAAAGTAAAACTTCCATATATCATTACCTTGGTGTTCATCTTGTTGTTTTTCACCTTTTACAAGGTTAGGAATAGAAGCATCCTTCTCAAGCATAATGTAATCTCCCAAACCAGGTAATTTCATGTGATAACATGGCTCTTCTTCTTGACTTTTAGCTTCCTTATCATCCAAAATTATGTTAGGTATACCTTCTAATGGGGTATTTGGATCATGGGAAACAAGTTGATCTTGCTCATAGAATATTAAATTTGCATTTAAAACACTTAGATTGTATGGTTATATGTGATCATTTGCAAGTAATTACAATTTAATAGTCACTTTAGTACCATACCTCATTCTAAATTTTTTTTGTGACCAATTAGATGAAATATAACCCCCTAATTTTGCTACAAAATCTATGTGAAGACAAATAGAAAAATATGGTGGTAAATCAATAGCATAGATATCTTGTGGAATGAAAAATTTGGTACATGAGTGTAAGGTAGGGCCTAGATTTTTAACAACTCCTGATGTGTTAATGTTTGAACCATCTAATTGAACTACACCTTTATATAAAGTCTCATACATCAAACGTAATTAATCCACTAACTTCTTTGGCATAACTGAGTTACAAGCTCCTAAATCAATCATGCAGTTATGAACTAAGAAGCCATCAATAATAAGAGTACCATAAAATGGTGGTAGTTTTACCTCTTGTTTCTATTATTTACTTTTTGGCTAAGATGCATTAGCAAACAACACCTTAGATTTTTCATGTGCTAGCTGATCTAGAACTGTAATCTTAGCTAGAAATTTAATCATTAAATATTTTTGGCCAAGAATATGACGGGCATCAAGCATAGACATATTAAAAGTAGCTTGACTCATTTGATCAAAAATATTAAACGTTGGAAAACTAACCTTTGAATTCCCTTTGGGAACAACATCATTTGTTTGTCCTTGAGAAGGTTGTAATTGTACTTTTTGTTATTCTTTTTCTAGCAATGGTTGTCCCCTTGGAAGAATTTAAATGTTTTGTGCTTGTGGAGTTGAAATTTGGCGTTGTGTGTGTAGTACTCCACCCCTAGTCCGATTTTATAAATGTTATGATTACTATAGGATGATAGATTATATGTTAGGAAATCATTGAGGCGTATGATTTTACTGACCCCATACTTGCATGTGTATGGTTGATGTGTTTGTTTTATAATTCTATTTGATGTGCCTGATGTGGTTGAGGGACAGAGTCATAGTTGCTTGCGAGATCCACACAATCGGTCGATCCCCATCATTGTCTATTATATAGTTATATATATGTATGTACATACGAGTTTTGTATGCAGGTTTGCAGGTACCAGGCATCGACTTCCTTGAATTGTCAGGATGAGCGTGCCCTATCACAATATCTCAAATGGTAAGAGAGGGGAGATAACACAGTTCCAAAACCCTAACCTAAGCCCATTTTTCCTAGGTTTTGACAAGGATTAGTTTGAGTACCCTACCCGAATTTGTCTAGGTAATAGGAATTTATGGATCCCTATCTGGTGTTGCTTGGTTTTATTTTGTTTGGTTTTACATATTTTGGATTCAGTTGAATTATTGCTTATGTGGGTTCCCTAGCAGGGCATTACACTTGGTATCAGAGCACCGAGTTCTACACTGGGAACTCTGGGAAGTTGTGTGCCCATTAGAGGTCTAAACTGTTAAAACTTGAAACCAAACATAGACATATAACTCTTTTGTGTTTGATAACCATTAAATTACATCTGAACATTTAGGTTCTTGCTTCTCTTACATGTCTTTGAGATATCACTTGCCTAGTGATGGTCATAGGTGATTGACTATTTATTGTGTATGGTTACCTTCTCTGATGCATCTAGGGTGAAGTGCCTTAGAATGTCATGAAGTGATTACTCCCTTGAGCGTGGCTACCCCTAGTCACCTTGTTATGTGAATGTTTTATTTTGATAATTTATTTTTGGTTGATTTATGAATTGTCTATGATGTGTGTGGGCTAGCATTAAATTTTTGGACTTTCTTATGATTGGACTAGTCACCTGAATCTCTTTTCACCATCCATTTTTGTGACACTAGTCACACCTGACTTACTATTGAATTACCACGTAGTACTTTTATGATTTAATGTTGGACTTACGATTCCCCCACTTGGGTTTTACCTATTGAGTTTTGTGGTGGCTACTCTGAATGTTTGGTATTGTTGGCCCTGTTATGTGATAAGTTTTGTTTCTATCATGTTCATCTTGAACCCCTGATAGTATGTATAAGGGAGGACATTGCGGAGTTGGTACTATGTTTTCTGTGTGAAATTAGAATCGTTGTGTATCATATGTTTTTGCATAAGTGTTGCATTAACTAGATATATTTTTGTGAACTTCTCAACTTATTAATTGTTATAGATATGAATGTGTGTTTTATGAAATTGATCCTAGATGTTTTCTATGATGATGAACGAATAAAGGTTTAGATCTATTTTGAATTGTAAATGAATGATTGATCAATGTGATATTTTTAGTTTGTTCCTAAACTAGATATTATATTGTCCTTAATGACTGTATACCATGTTCTTATTTTATGGCTTGTTCTCAGATGTTGTGTTTTGTTTTTAGTAATGCTTCGTGCTTGGGGGGATATATATCCTTATCTATTTGTAGGCTTCCAGGAGTAAGCCTAATCCTAGGGGGGGTGGATGTAGTACCCCGCCCCTAGTCCAATTTTATAAATGTTATGATTACTATAGGATGATAGATTATATATTAGGAAATCATTGAGGCATATGATTTTACTGACCCCATACTTGCATGTGTATGGTTGATGTGTTTGTTTTATACTTTTGTTTGACATGCTTGATGTGGTTGAGAGACGGAGTCATAGTTACTTGCTTGCGAGATCCACACGATCGGCCGATCCCCGTCATTGTCTATTATATAGTTATATATATGTATGTACATGCGGGTTTTGTATGCAAGTTTGCAGGTACTGGGCATCGACTTCCCTAAATTGTCAGGATGAGCATGCCCTATCACAATATCTCAAATGGTAAGAGAGGGGAGATAACACAATTCCAAAACCCTAATCTAAGCCCATTTGTCCTAGGTTTGGACAAGGATCAGTTTGACTACCCTACCCAAATTCGTATAGGTGAGAGGAATTTGTGGATCCCTATGTGGTTTTGCTTGGTTTTATTTTGTTTGGTTTTACGTATTTTGGCTTTAGTTGAATTATTGCTTATGTGGGTTCCCTATGTACACACAAAAGTAGTGCACCTCTCTAAGTCATTAGATCAAAGGAAATCCATGAAAGGGAAACCTTCAATAGCGACCTAGAGCTCTCTATGTATGGAGTTGCAAGATTGTAAAATTTCTCTTAGCTAGAGCTAATAAACTTATGACCTTACTAGTCAACCACACAATGAGAGATTCCAAAATTGAAGACAAGGGAAAGAGTGCCAATATCCCCAAGAATCACTATGAAATGCAAATGCAAACTAGATTAAGATGAATATGCAAGCTAGAAATAAGAGATGAAAGCTAAGCTATGAAAATGAAAGTGCAAAATAGGCTATAAAAGGAACGTACAAGTCTTACAATCCCTCCTAATTAAACTATGTGAGATTAATCTATAGCATAAAGAAAGTCTATACTAAGAATGCCATGATTGTGCAACTATGAAAGCAAGAAAGCAAGCTAAATGAAATGCAACAACAATGTCTTCAAAGCTTGAATGCAAGAATGTCTTCAAAGAGCTCCAAATGCCCTAGAAAACCTATAGCATAACATTAGCATAAAAGAGATGGATTCTAAATGAGGGAGAGAGCTCTTCTTTTATAGGAAATGAGAAAGAATGGACCATGGAGATTAAGAGGCAAAAGATTTAATCAAGGGTGGAGCTTGAAAGAGGAGCAATCCATGTGCACAAATATCCTCCAATGAGATAATAAGAGTTGACTTTTGTGTCTATATAAGACAAAAAGTTCTTTTCTTCTTTTTATAAAATAGGAATAATGCTTTATTTGTGCAACTTAAAAAGAGGAAAAGTGGGGGCTTTTTATTTATTAAAAGGGGAGGAAACTCCTTTTAATTAAATAAAGACTTTAGGATAAAATGGTTAGCCCATGGAAAATAATAAAAAATGATAAAATAGGATTTGATCAAGAAAATTGATATAATTGATAAAATGCTGATTTTTGAAAATCTTGATTCAGGGATTTGATAAATTGCTAAATGGGGGCCCAAAGTCTAGGCGACCATTTTAGGGTGCATACATTTGCCCCTCTTTGACTAATGTGTGATCATTTTGGGAACACATGTGGTCAAAGAAGAATTGAAATGTGAGATCGATTTGGGATCACAAAATAATCTAGACGTGTGATCATTCTAGGAACACGCCAGGACAAAAATAAACTGGCTGAAAGATAATACCAACATCATTGCTGTTAAGTGATAGTCAAGTCTCAAAATAAAAATCTCAAGTTGAGCTAAATGATAAAGCTAAATCAAAGATTAAAGCTGATAGGTACTGCCCCCTCGGAATCGAAATCAAAATTAGGTAGAGGAGAACATCAAATTGATAAACTTGATCAAAGCACTAGAAATCATGATTGAAGATGAAGCATGATAGGATAACCATTAAGCAATGAAGACATGCCCCAGTTTGACTGAAAAGATGAAGTCAAACCTTAGAGAAATGAAGCGAGTGAAAACGAATGATAGACTAGGAGGTTGGAAGAGATGGGGGTGAAGAAATAAAGATGCCCCAACAAAGATCAAAGGATCAGGCCTCAAAAGGTCGCCTATACACCCTTTTTTCTACACTTGATGAACTTTTTGTTTGCCTTTATCAACTTGTTTATTGATATCAATAGCTCTCTTTTTTGACCCGGTACCAGCTACAACAGGTACATAACCTTGAGTATTCCCTTGTTGAAAGTTAGAACCAAGAAAATCACCATCTTGAAAATTTACCAAGGCTACATGTGATGTATCTTGGTCCTACTACTTTTGAGCTTCTTGTGATGAATCTTCTCATGGTGCAGCATTATTCTGAAGGTCGCAAACTTTATTAAGAAAATATTTTGGACATTCAATCCATAAATGTTACTAACTACAAGTGAGAGACCATTCCTGATCTTGTGCCATGTTATTTTGAATATTTTCAAGCTCTCTTGATGAACTAGGACTATTGGGGTTATAGGTCTAACTTGTTATTTGATTAAAACCTCTTGTCCTTGATTACTAGCTTGATAATTATGCTTGATTAGCTAATAAGGCCTATTTTCCTAATTTTTCTTCTTTAGATTCACCACTTCATTACCCAAATTTTGCAAAGACTTCATTAGTCTTTTATTTTGTTCTTTAATATCCTTAAGCTCTTCAGAAGGTGTTGTAATAGCATTATGTTTAGATGCAACTTGAGAATTATAGGCTAGAAATATAGTAACAACTACTACAATAGGTAGAATTATAGGTGCAATTGGTTGTATATCAATGAAAATTGGCATTGGAGGCCAAGGGGCTATTTTACCTTCCTAAATCAAACTATTTTTTGCCCTTACTGCAATATCAAATGAAGTTGGTAATGAATAACCCCTCATTAATTGAATCTACACTAAAATAACACTATTTAATGCCTTAAGATTAAACACGAAAGCATAATCATTGCAAAGTTTTGTTGAGGTTGGAATTCTATTTCATGTCTTTTGGAGGTGATAGTTAAAATCTAAAATCTGTTCATTTGGAGGCCTATTAATAGTTGTTAGCTATCCCACATAGTGGTTGAATTGATAGCTAACCCCTTGAACCCTTTTAGAGCTTTTCCCTTAAAAGAGGTTTCCAAGAGCCTTATTACAACATCTTGCTTAGTCACATGATGTAAACCACATAAAGAAGCCACATCCCAGATGTGCTCTATAAATAAAACATGATCTTCACCAGTGAAAAATGGTAGGATCTATAGGGATGCTCCTGGAATATAGTGATGTTGAGCAAGGTCCAAAGAACACCCTTGCTTAAATGAAACAAAAGGTTGAATCCTGGGAGGAGTTAAATTGATCATTGGAGCTGGAACTAATAAAACTATAATTACAATAGCTGGTTGTGCTTGATTAACTATTTTTAAAATACTTGTATCTATTGGTAATTAATGTGTAACTACTAGTAAATCTATATCAAAATTGCTAGGAATTGTTGAGCTTCTAGGAAATGAGAAATCCTCAGGTATCTATGTTGCAAGGTCTTCAAAACTTTCAAAAAGAGGTTTTTCAAAGGTTGTAAGAGTAGGATTAGAATTAGGAAGAGTTGTCCTTCCTGAATAATTTGATAATCTAGTTATTCTTATTGCTACCCTACCTCCTCTTCTTGCTGGTTAAAGTTCCTGACACTCAAATCTCTCTCTACTCTACCTATTGTGAACCTTTATCATATGCTACAAATATTCTCTATTAAAAACCAAAGAATTAGAGTTGCTAGGTATGAATATATTTACCTCTTTAAGGTTGAAATATTGTTGTTCAAACTAAAACAACAATCCAAATGAATCTCTTTTAATTGAGAAGAAGTTCAGAGTCCCACTGAGCATGCCAAAAACCATTGTCACAAAGGATAGCACCCAAAATGCTTAACTATGAAACTCACCAAATGCCCTATTTTTCCAGCTACGTTTCTGACTAATATTTTCAGCTATTTTTTCAGTCGACATGTTGTAACCCTAAAGCGATAAAATAAAGTTGTATAAAATTGCTTAGGGTTAGGGATTTCATGATTATGTATGTTTTTAGTAGCTTCTTGCAGCGGTATTAAGTTGTAAGGGATTACAAATTGTAATCAAGTTGTAATCACTGGATAATAAAATATTGGACTCGTTGTTGGTGGACGCAGCCCAGGGATTGGGTGAACCACATTAAATCTTTGTGTCTTGTGTTCTCTTCTGCGTGGTTTATTATTTTCTAATATTGGTTATATTTGCATGTAATTGTTATTTTTGTCTTGTTAATCCTAACATGATGTTGCTACAAAGTTTGAAAATATGTGAGCTCAATACAAAGATGCCAAAATTTGCAAAATAAAATAAGGCAAGGAAGAAAGAATTATTGAAAAATTACCTAAGGAATAAATCTTATAGGAAGGTCAAGACCCAAAAAAACAAGGTGGGAACTTAGCTGCAATCGCACTCTAAATTGAATTCTCACTCTCCTCCAAATCCCCAAAAATAGCTCAAAGCTTAGCTATGAAAAAAAAATCATGCACAAAAAGGGCTACAACTGAATAAATCTGCATGACAATAGGCTCAAAAGCTCCCTCAAGCATGCATGCATGATATAGAATCCCAAACTAATGCTAAACTACCATAATCTACCTCAAAATCACTCCATAATCCGTGTGGAAAAAGAAAGTCCCCTTATACCCATAAGTGATTGAGAAAACATTGACTGCACTTACCTCCACTTTTTGCATCCTCAAAATAATAATAATTAAGTGTTTATAATCCACATATAATAATTATTTTACAATATAGCAAATGAAAAAATAAAATAAACTCTCCAAGTCATCTCTCCAAATAATTCTATAAGCCATGTGAAAAGAAAATTCCCCTCTCCACCAAAAAGCGAAACTCCACTCCTTCAAAGGGCATGCAAGGCTTCAAAAGACGTGCAATCTATCCTTTTTAAGCACAAACATTTTCTTATTGTTGCATTTTAAAAACTTAACATTTATTAAATAGTTTATAAATAAACTATTTCATTAATATTGAATTCATTTCTTTTATGCAGAAATAGAAAACAAATCACATATTTATTAAGTCATAACATATTACTTAATAAATATTATATCAATTAATATTTATTAAGTAATGTGTTATGAATTAATTATAAATATTAATGAAATATGCTCATTGTTACATGCATATCCATGGGGTATAATTCACCATGCCTTTTCTCCTTTAAAAAAAATGCTAAGGTATAAAAGCCTTCTCTCTTTCATTAGTGATGTGATTAGGGTATGAAACCCTAAAATCAAAATGCCCCAAAACTTTTCACATTTTGATTTCTCCATCTTCTATGGCCACCAACATGGTGATGGAAACCCTAGGGTTTCATGAAGAATTTTTTAGAAATCTCCAAGCTTTGATAGTTAAACAACTTTGGATATAACCTTCAACTATCTTCATTTTTTTGTCATTACTTACCTTCTTGAAAAAACTCATTGTTGATTCCTCCTAACTTATCTTTAGGATTTACCTGAAAGCTTTGAAAGACCCTCTGAGGATCATGGAGCTTGAAAGTCCATGTGACAAATAAATACCTATTTTATAGCTATGTGCGAGCTTTTCTAGAATAATAAAACAAAGAAATAAAATCTTCAGTCAGGTCTATATTCTTTGATGGTTATGGGGGTTTTATCCATTGTTGATTCATAGAGGTCATAACCTTCCTTTACATATTTTCTATTAAATCACTTAAAAATGAAAACATATGTATTTAATCTCTATTTAGGACTTCCTTCTATATGTATCTATAAAAGATCATCAAGGATTTCATGAAGAAATTGTGCATTGGTTGTGGCTCTTGATGTGGTTGTCTCCAAACCACAAGTAAATAAAAGAAACCCCTATGTCACATGACATTCTTTTTGGAATATAGTCTTATAAAGAACCTTTGATATTTACATGTGTATCTCAGTATTTTTGAAGAAATGGAGCTTAAAAAAACTCACTATTAAAAACATCTAAGGGCCAAGGGTTTACCTAAAAGCCGGCTATGGTTTGATGTTAGAACCTTTTTTATAAAATGTATTTCCTCCTTATTCAAGCTTTGCAAAACTTTTCAGTTTTCCTCTATTTTCTTTTGTCTTATTCCTAATATAATGTCATGTCGGTTCCTTGTCCTCTTATATCTTTAAGATTAGTGCTTTTCAACCCTTGGAATCCATTTTCATTTAAGTCCACCATTTTGACAATATTGGTTTGGATATATTTCTTCAAGTATCTCAAATCATGTTCTAGATCTGTCTATGTAATGAAATTCTTTTCCCCCTTACTGTTTATTATCAATATCTTTGACTATGATGTTTTGACAATGGTTATAAGAACAATCACATGCATCATTTGTAACATTTAACTTACTGTTATAAACATTGAACCTTGTTGTTCTTGTAATGTTGGTTCTACCTATATGACCTCTGTGGTTTTTCCTTCTAAGTATCTTATAGGCTTCATCAACAATTAATGTATATGATAATGACACTATGGCTATATATTACTATTGTAATTATGCAGTTGCAACTCTTTAGCCTCTATTCACTACATCATTGATTCTTTGATTATTTTGATTGCTACATTGATCGTTATTTTGGCATTCTCTTTATGAAAGGAACTACTCCTTTATAATTGATGTTTTACCTAAGAGCTCAATTGGTGAGGACATTTCTTTTAATGAAGTTGTATTGATAACTATAGTAAGTACCCACCATTGGTTTTCTTCATACATAACCAAATCTTCCTTTCCATAGTTAACATAAGTTTGTATCATTTGTAATGAATATTGAAACTCTGACATGAATCTAAACTACCATGTCTCTATTTTTGTGCCACTGTTTAATAGGCATTAACATTGGATGTCACTTCACTCCTTCACTATTGTAAACATGATCTCACTATCCTTATATGAATATGTAGCTGCTCTTTTTTATCTTATGGCTTCATTATTCAATGTTGAAATCTATTGTATTAAAAGCATGCATTTTATTGTTCTTCTTGGTCTATATCAGTGGTCATTGTAGGTGTCATTTCTTATAGTATATCATGTTTTTATTTAACCTCTAAATTTGAATATGGTTACTAAAGTATTGTGGGTTATTGATGATTTAGATGCCTTAACATTACTTAAATTGTACCCTTGCATTTAACTTCTCATTTGTGCCTTTGTTCATTGATGAAAATACATCTCCTTACAAGAAGTCTATTGTCTTTTGACATGATTATTTGGAAAGAGAGATGTTGATTTAATGATAATGCTACTCATTTTTTCTAACATAAAATCTCTCATTGTAGTATTTTTGTCATGACTTGTGCATATGTTGTTCTTGTTACTACATAAATCTCAGTGCTCTTTCAACTACAATGTGCCAAGGTTTTCTTTTACTTTTCCATTTTGAAAACATTATTGTCAACTATAGGATATCAAGAGGGTTTCATAAAATGTTCTTGACAGTGATTCTTCATTTTTCTCTATAATGCTTGAATTACTGACCTCAAAGTGAAAAATGGATTTTATTATTATTGTACAGTATATCTCCATTTTTTTCAAATATCTTGGATCTCCTATGATTTTGCATAAACAATAGCATTACCTAATACCTCTTTTGGTCAATTTGATCACTCTCATTTCATTTTTTTGACATTCATTTCTTTTATAAAATTTTGTCCTTGTGATATCACTTTTTGTTGTACCATGATACTTGATCTATTATGACTTCTCTTTTAATTGTCTATGGCATTGTTTATTGTTACAATTCTTATTTCACCATGCATACTTGCTTATGATCTTATCATTCACCATTGTAGAGGTTATTGCGGAAAATGTTATAACAATGACACTATTATGAATATTAAATTGTTGCCTCTTGTATCCTTGGCATCTGTACCAAATCCTCTTTTAATGTTCCTATCATGATTTCATTGCTATATTTTTATGGTACTTGCATTTTTCCTAATGACGTGCTATCCTTTCTTCACATTAGTAATAGGTACTTGATGTTCATCATTTGATATTTATTGAAAAAATAAATATTGTATTTGTAATAGAAGAAAGGTTATTATTGCTTACTTTATCATTGTACCTTTGATGATAGTTTTTGATGTCTCTAGACTCGTGTGGTTGTTGTGGTGAATACCTTTTCTTCTCTAATGTTTATTACTTTTTCTTGTCCCATGTGGTCATAATTCTATTGTTGTTAGACAATAATCACATGTGAGTTTGTTTACCTCATGTTCGTAATATAGTACCCCTATGTTCAGGCTGCATCACACCTCTACGACATAATGTCACAACTCTTTTTTTAATTATGTGGTAGCATACTAACCTCTCCTATAGTATGATTTTATCTTGTAGCATTATAGCCCCTCTTTGTATTTGTTATCCTATACTATTCCAATGGGTTCTCCTAGCTCATATGATCTGCCTTTTGTGAATATTATCCTATAGCTCTTGATTTGTGATGTTTAGAACCAAGTTCCAATTGTTGATTAATGCAATGATAACACTTAATAAAATCTTACTTTCATTGCATTGTGGAGGAAAAAGTGGAAAGAGAATCTAAACAAAGAAGAAATATATTGGAAACAAGGATCAAGGATCTAATGGTTAAAAGAGGGAGATCAAAATACTACTTTCTTCCATAGAACATATAGAACACATAAAAAAGAAACCATCAACTCTCTTCTAAATGATTCCAATCAGAAGATTATTGATGAAGTTAAAATAGGGGAAATGGTTGTAAACTATTTCAAGCAAGCATATGATGATGAGGGGGAAGCCATTTCAAGATTCAAGACAAGTTGTCAGTCCACTTCCCTACTGGCATTGGTGAAGATGATAATAAGTAGTTGTTGGTCTGAATCTCTGAAGAGGAAATTATGGAATTGGTGTCTTCTATGGGGGTGTACAAGGCCCCTGGTCTTGATAGCTTCCCTCCTACTTTTTTCAATAATTTTGAGATGTTATTAGCTATGATGTGACAATGAAAACTAGATATTTCTTTGGAATGAGAGAACTATTATCATGCAACCTAGGTTTGTTCACCCTTTTAGGGTTTTGATATCCTTTATGAGGATTGATCTCCTTTTATTCTGAACAGATTGTAAAAAAATTTATTTATTATTGAATTGTAACTTTTGTTTTTGCACATCAATTTCTCCTCTCTCATGGATCAATGTGTTTAGGCCTCCATAGCTATTTGCTTCTCTCTCTCTTTTTGTGATAGGTGTTTGCATGCATGTGTTATTGGGAGCTATGGGTTGTTTACTTATTGTAATACCCCAAAAATGGGCTATAAGTTCATTAACCTCTATATCAACATATCAAACGAAATCTACATCAAAGTCCTAACCAAAGGCACATCTGAACATCATCAAATCCTAATTGATTATCTTAAATTCTGCATCGGGGGATATTCCTAGTAATATTCCTAATCATCATAATTATTTTAATTTAATGATTATTTGGCGATAAATCTTATTTATCCTAAAGTTTGATTAATTGAATATTCTAAATATTTAATTAATTAGATTTAATTTTGCCACTTAATTATTTAATTGAAGTTAATTCTATTTATTCCTATATCATATTATTTAATTTTGACAATAAATCCAAAATCCTATGAATAATTGATTAAATTCTTATTTAATTAATTAGAGCAAGTTGTCAATTTTTAATAATATTGTTTTTGAATAAAAGTTTGATTAAATGATTGATTAACCCATAAATCAATTGTTTTATTTTTTAAAAGCAGTTAAGCTGGAAATAAATCACTTTATTATTAAATTAATTCATAAATAAAACATGCACAATCAAGAAAAGCAGACAACTATCAATTATCAATTAAAGCTAAACTCTATTTTGAGTTAGACTCTGCTTTTGCATGTTTTTGTGAGTTAATTATCCTTTATTTAAAAATAACTCAAAAATCAAGTTGAGTTATTTGAGTGATTTATGGCTTTTATCCATGCACCTCTAAAGCCCTGGATTTCTATAAATTAAGGCTTCAGCTCATCCCAAATCATCTCATAATTTTGCAAGCTTACTTTGCCAAAGTCGTCTACGAATTGCACAACTATTTTGAAGAATTGGAATTTGGAGAATCAAAGCTTATTGCAAATCAAGGCTATTGTGAGATCAATTTGTTTTTTTTACATTCATTTAGATTCTTTTTCATATCATTGTTAGATCATTTTAGCATATCAATTTCCATATTAGCATAGATTCATATCAAGTTTTTATCATTTTTATTGCATCTAAAATAAAATAAAAATAATAGATTAATTGCATTCATATTCCATATCCATCTTTTGCATTCAAATCCTTCATTTAGGTGTCGTCAAGGTCACTGATCTCGATAACAATCTGAGAACATCAATCTCGCACCTATTAGAAGGCAGTAAATCACCTGGTTAGTTTAGCTTTCAATTCATTGCACGATTTTGATTTCAACTAACCTCTAATGTTTTACTGAAGTGTTGTGTCTACAGATCAGGTACAATTTTCACACATACACTTATCAACTCCAATATGGTATCAGAGCTTCAGATATGTTTTCCCCTTTCCTCTTCTTGAGAGATTCAACCATGTTCGTCAGATCTAGGTTTTAGAGGGTTTTCTGTTGAATCTAGGGGGGACCTCTCTTTCTGGTCATCTTGGTCTCAAACTGACCTCATGGTTGCTTTCAAAGCATCTACGAACCCCTAGATCCATATAAAATTTGTCCAATTTGGACAAAGTTGGAATCTGTGGCAAAAACATTTTTACAACTAGCCCTGACATGGATCCTGAGGTGGTCACTACTTTTTTGGAGCATCTTTTACTCAAACAGACATCACCATTCAACTTTCAGTGGCCAAGAACCCCTATTTCCATATAAGGCATGTCCTATTTGGACGTAGTTACAGATCGTGGCAAAAAAATTTTGCCTACGAGAGTCATACGACTCTGGCACAGATCCCGAGGCTGTACAATGATTTTTTTAAAAAAAATTAAAAATTATTTAGGTGGACCCCACCTGGTGGCCACCTATCAACTGCCAGTGGGCCACGGTGATCCCTTGGTCACCGCCGGGTGGGCCGCGGTTAACCTGCGGTTACTGCTAGTAGTCACCGTCGGGCACGCTGTGGTGATCATGCAATCATTGTTGGCGTGACCGTCGGTCGGGTCACAGTGACCCCATGATTATCACCAAGCAAGATAGCCAATGGTTTTCAAAATTGACAGAGAAGCCCCCACTCGTACAGCCCACGGTCACATGGATGACCAACTGCTAGTTCTTTAGCCCCAATAGCCTTCTAGCCCCCTGGTCACCCGCGTGACCAAGATTCCAATTTTTTTTAACCCCAGGGGCCTATTAGGTTTTTCGGTGATAGGTAGAAAACCATCAAATTTAGGCCCATAAACTACTGATGTCATCACTACATCAACCCTCGTCTGCACTTTTTTGGGCCTTCCAGCGCAACTATTGGTATTTTGCTCACAACTTGAGCATACAGTGTCAAAATTGGGAAAACAAGATACCGTTGCAAAGCTTATTAAGAGGTGGATCTTTTTGGTATTTTGGATTTTGGATTTTTTTTCTCAATTTTTTGCACCAAGATTTTAAAGGCAGAACTTCTTTTTTGCCTTCCCAGGGGAATATCTTGTGCATCCAAACTCCATTTTGGGAAAAAAAATATCATTGGAAGGATTGTTCGAAGACCTTTCCAGTGCTATGCTTCATTTTTCCATATTCTTCTTTAGGTATATTTTATTTAGTTTCTTGCATTTTTTGCAATCTGGTGTATATCTTGGATGTTTCAGGTCTTGGGATCTTTTCCTTTTATGGAATGGATATTCTTAGGTTGTTCTTTTGTTTCAGTAGCCTTTTCTCTTCTTTGAGTAGTTTATACTTCACTTTTGTAGAATTATTTTATGCACACACACTGAGATAAAGTGTCATTCTATTGCATGTATGAGATCTTGCACATGTCTGTGCTCTATGTACTTGCACTCCATTATAAAGTGTCAGGGGGGTTTGATGTTTGCCTTTGTTTTCCATATACTTTTGTCATGTGAGCATTCCTCAAATGACATTAGCCTCAGGTATCTTTATTTGTGTTTGTACTCTCTCTGGACCTTCAGTGTTCCTAGATCTTCTTCAGCATGTAGTTCATATTGGACATCCTTTTCAGTCTACCTGTCATTACTCCATTGTTAGTATTATGGGGGGGGGGTTTCTACTATTGGTTCTACTTCTTCCCTGGTTCAATAGTGTGAGCTAAGTATTTAGTATTTTTTCCTATTTACTAGGTGGATGTAGTGGCTGGGTACCTATGCATTCCAGTGAGATGGATCATTTACCATATGGACACTCTTTTCTTTCCTATTTTTTGGAAGCATTCTTCTAGCTTTGATTGATCAGCTCTTTAGACTTTAGTTTTTTTATGCCATCTATATCTTCAAGTTCACGTGTTTGCCTCTGTTTTCCTCTTGATTTGAGTAGTGTCATTTGAGGGCACTCATGCAGATTACTGTATTATGTATCTTGTACTTCAGTTGTTTGCCTTTGTTTGCCTCCTAATTCGAGTAGTGTCATTTGAGGGAACTCATGCAGATTAAAATCTTCTATACCTAGTCATATTTTAGTGGAGGATCTTCATATCAACAGTTACTTCTTGATAGAGTTTGTAACTTCTTGCTTAAGTGATGTTCTGCATGTTCATCCTTGTTCCTATTTTCTGGAACATTTCCTAGTTTTGGAGGCTTCTTCAATCCTTTAGACTATTCTTCATCTCTTTTTGGACTAGAGTTTTTCCCATGTGGCTTTCTCTATTTCTCCTCCTTAACAGAGACTCTCTTTTGTACTTGGGTACCTGATTAGGCCTTTTTGTTGCCGGGACCCATTTTCTTTTAGTAGTTCTTTCTAGGTTTTTAGCTTCTCCCAAACTTCATCTTAAGGGGGGGTGTTAGAGTAATAAAGTGTTTACTTATTAATTAAATCATATTGATTTAATTACCAAGTCACTTATTATCTCTTTCTACTTAAGCTAAACTTTAGGCATATAATAATTAACTGCTTTATTAATTATTATCATGCAACCTAGGTTTGTTCACCCTTTTAGGGGTTTTATCTCTTTTATAAGGATTGATCCCCTTTGTATTCTGAATAGATTATAAAACAAATTATTTATTATTGAATCACAACTCTTTTTTTGCACATCAATGATTTCTCCTCTTGTGTGAATCAATGCATTCAGGCCTCCATAGCTATTTGCTACTCTCTCTTTCTATGACAGGTATTTATGTGAAGGTGTTCTTGGGAGCTGTGGGTTGTTTACTCATCAACTCCAATATGGAAGGGCCTCCTCCAAGATATGCATACTCCTTGGGTCAATGTATAAACTACGAGAAAAGAAAAATATATTTTTTCAATTCTAAGGTGGATATTCAGATAAAAACCAAAGACATTTTGGGCTATCAATGTGCCAATCTCCCAGATACTTATATGGGCCTTCCCCTCATAGTTAAGGAGGTAACTCCTATATTCTATAATAGAATAATTGAAAGGATTCAGAGGAAACTTGATGGCTATAAGGGAAAGCTCCTTAGTACTTCTAGTAAGCTACAATTTCTCACTTCTTGTCTCTAGGAAATAACAATTTACTTTCCCTCTCTTTTCAAAGTTTTAGGAGCAATGGAAGAAAAACTTGAGAGAATCCAAAGAACCTTCATATGGATAGGTATGGAAGAGAAGAAAATACTTTATCTTTTCAATTGAGACATGGTCTATCACCCAAAGCATCAAGAGGGTTTAGAAGTCAGAAAAATCGCTCATATGAACAAAGCTTTGATCACTAAAATAGGGTGGAACCTGGCTATAGGAGAAGAAGATTGGTATAGAATAATGATGGTCAAATATATTATCATAATTTCTTCTATAGGGTTCTTGAATTGGTTGGCCTTCCATCGGGCTCAAAAATATGGAACAATATTATTAAATGCAGATCTTTGGTTAAGGAGAGTCTCAAATGGCTTATTGGTAAAGGGAGAACAATTAGATTCTGGGAAGACATATGGTTGGGGGACAAGCCTTTGGCTGATAGTGAGTTTAATACCCTTATGAGGGATTTTAAATCAATAGTGGGTTCTTATATTGTTGACTACTTTATTCCCAGGGGAGAGTGGTTAAATCTTGAACAAAGCTTCTTGAATAGACTTGACATCCTCCCAAAGGTTTATGATCTTAGGTCCTCTTGAATAAATTTAGGCTCCCTTTATTCCCCAAACATGAAAAATTTATCTGGTCAAAAAATCCCTCTGGAGCCTTCTTAGTCAAAATTACTTATATTTCGTTGTTTTGATTACATTAAAATAGGTTTGGAAAGGACCCAAAACCTTTTATAGCAAGATTACATATAATGCATTAACAACCGAAAAGAGACAGTGCAGTAGCACACCAACAAAAATAACAAAAACTAGTGAGTTCTCACAAAAAGAGGAAAGAGGACAACACAAAATAACAAGACAACAACAAGACAACTAGATAGTCTTCATAAGCTCATCCGCTTGATCAGCCAACATCTTCATATTTGCTGAGGATGCCTACTTATATTTCGTTGTTATATTTCATTATTAAAGTTCAATGGTGACTTGAAAAGCTAGAAAAAGGTCTGGAATTCTCAACTGATCCTGAAAATTAGTTTCTTCTAGTGGGATTCTCTCCATGGTAAAATATTAACCCTTGATAACTTAATGAAGAGAGGGTTTTAGGTTCCAAATAGATGTCCTCTATGCAAACAAGATGGGGAAACTATCTCCCATATCTTTATTCACTGTCATTTTGCTTCCCAAATATGGAAATTTATCCTTCAGAAACTCAACATCCAATGGGTTTTTCAAGGGGATTTATAACAATTTGTGCTGGGTTGGATAAGTCCTTCAAAACACTATCTTATTAAATAGATATGGTAGAAAATTTATTCATATATTTGGTGGTACCTATGCAAAGAAATAAATAATGAAATCTTTAGAGAAAAGGAGAATAGTGTTGAAAATGTGCTGACTATGATTAATAAGCTCCTCATGGAAAATATTTTTGTTAGTAGATAAAAAAAACCTAGTGAACCACCTTCTTTGTGGGATAACTCTCTAGCTAGAACTTGGAAACTTCCAAAGGAATTTAAGAATTTTGATAATTCCAAAAAGGTTAGAAGATCCAACACCATTTGGAAACCTCCTCATTTTCCATGGTGTAAATTCAACTTAGATGGTTTTTCTAGATATGGTAAGGCTATTGGGGGAGGATGTTGGATTACGTAGAGGGGGGTGAATCATTAATCCTTGATTCTCTGTACCTTAAAAAATATTCTCTGATTAACTCATTCAGACACAATTCACTATTTACCGAAAATAGTAAATAAACATTAACAATCAAAAATTTAAACACAATAACCATTCATCATATGTAACACCAGTATTTAACATGGAAATATAGCTTTGGGAAAAACCACTGTGGGAATTGTCACCCA
This sequence comes from Chamaecyparis obtusa, assembly GCA_027943335.1. Classification (NCBI taxonomy): domain Eukaryota; kingdom Viridiplantae; phylum Streptophyta; class Pinopsida; order Cupressales; family Cupressaceae; genus Chamaecyparis; species Chamaecyparis obtusa. Next base: position 233,900 of record BSBK01003341.1, on the reverse strand, counting down.
CTAAAGAAAATACTCTTCTAAAGTACACTCAGTTAAGAGCCAATCTGGTTAAAGATTACAATACAAACTGCTAGGTGTCACCCAGTCAAGGGATTTTCCTTAGATTTGTTAGGATCTTCACCCTATTAGGAGTGGCCTGGTTAAAGGTCTTTGAACACTCTTTAGAATATTACCTTTTGCAAGGGTTTTACAATAAGACTATTAAGTCCACTTTGTTAAGATATTTCTTTGTTACAAATGCTAATAAGAAATAGTAAATAGTTTGACCTGTAAATTCACAATTATATTTGCATTACCAGATCCTTTGTGTGCTCTTCTATCTTCACTTTCCACTGGCTTCAACACTTCATCAAAATCCTTCTTTCTGATTTGGAATCTGTCTTTTCCTTCTTCACTGCATCAATCAGTGACTTATCAACCTTTCAATTTGCCAACCATTTGTTCATACAAATCCATCCTTTATATAGACTTTGTTTTTCTGCTTAATCTCCTCTATTACATTTTCCTTTGGTTAATCTCAACCGTTCAATTCATTTCACAAGCCAGTTCAATGTATCTAGATCTCAGTAACACATTTTACTTTCACCTTGGAACTTGCACTTTCTTGAAACTTGTTCCTTCTCTTTAGCCGCATAGGTCTAATCCATAGATCATCATCATGAATTTTATTGATCGTAAATATCTCTAACTAACTCTTCCTTATCATCATAAACTTCTAGGTCATCATAGCTAATCATTAAATGTCATTCTAATCTTTGTATTTAATTTATGTTCCTTGGTGGATAACTCTGAATTTCTGTTAACTTCACTCGGTGCCTAAAACCTTTTGCCTGGTGTCTTGTGTTCCTTTTCCTTTACCAAAACTTACTTTTCTTTTACCCAATGACATATTATGCTCAATAGCCAAAATTGTTCTGCTTACCAACTTGACTAGTCTTCATTACCATTCTTTACTGACTTGATATAGTCAAATGTTAGGTAGAAAACAACTATATCAACATACTCTTAGCATTGTCCAATCTGTATCATTTTCCCATTTAAGTTCTATTGGAAAGTGGCATTTTGGAGCACTAGGCATCACTTGAGGGTTGTCATTCATGGAAACACTTAGGCTAGAGTGATCGCATATAGACAATTTTGCTACTGGAGTCACAATCATAAAAATGACTAAGTCCATAATCAGGGTAATAGGGTACAATGTTACAGTTTTGGTTAGCGATGGAAATGTATGAGGTATTATGGTCTACAAAGTTATTAGAAGGTATATTGGGATATGTATATGCTTCATTTAAGAGCGCATGAGTTTTAGTGATCATCTCAGTGAGATTCGGTTATCTTAAGGTATGTGAAGATAGAGAATCAGCATAACAGGACATATGAGCAGTTGTGAAGATTAAGGCAATGTTAGTGGATATGGTAATGTGCTAAGTTAGGTGAATGAAGTATATTGCTGACACTTGGTTAATATAAGATCTTTGAATCTATACTTATCATTTACATAATTAATTATTATGTTTTGTATGGTATTTGTGAAGCCGACTGGATGGCAGTTTTTGTATAAGTATAGAATGATTTTGTGGAAGCAAAGATATGTGTGTGATGTATGATGAAACAAGGCTGGGAATATGAGAGAAGAGAGAAGATGCAAGATCAGTAATAGAAATATCTATAACTGGAACTATCTAAGAAAGATAAGTGCTTGTATTGATCACATTTTGGAGAACTCTTTGTGACAGTTTTTTGATTGTAAGAGCAGTTTGCCCACCACCTTTAACCATGTGTTTTGTATACCCCTAATAGGGTTTTTTATTCCTCTAATAAGTAAATGTACTATGTAACAATTAGCTCCTAAGAGGGCTAGATCTCCTAACAGGGATATAATATTTTAGTGCATAGTTGTGGGTACCATCCCTGTCGAGGTTTTCCCTTAGACAAGATTTCCTCGAGAATAAATCATGGTGTCATGAGTTATGTGTTATGTTTTAATGTTATTTTCATTTCAGCATTATTATAGTTTATTTATAATTGTTTGAAGTTTAAATTAAAGTGCAATAATATTGATTCACCCCCCTTCTCAGTATTACCTAATCCTAACAATTGGTATCAAAGCTATTGGGCCTTGGAGAGAAAGCCTAATAGCTTAAGGGAGATCAGAATGGATTTGAAAAGTTTTCAAGAGAACTTTGATGCAACACTTGAAGATCTGGACAAAGAGAAGGCTGAGAATAGTATATTGAAATTCAAATTAAGAAGAGCAAAAGGTTTCATCAGGAAACTGAAGGAGCAACTTGAAACTTCAAGATGTCAAAAAAAAGACCTTATGGACAAAATCAGTGAAGAATCAGTTAATGATACATCAAATCAAGTGAAAAGGTTGGAGAAAGAAAAAGAGGAAATCAATCTTTTGATGATAAAAGAGATTCAACATGAAAAGGATGCAAGGAACAAAGTTGAAGAGTCGATGAAAGAAGCAAATGAGTAGATAGTACAAATGAAGGCTAAACTTGACCATTACAAAGATAAATATCAAGAATTGGAGAAATAAAATCAGATCATTAAAGGTGGACTCACTCAAGCCAAATTACACAATGAGAAGTTGCACATGAGCAGTGACAAAATTGATGAGCAAAGAGCAAGACATAAACCTAAAGGAGACATGACTGGAGTTGGATTCAATGAAGCAGAAAGTTATAAAACCAATGAAGAAGCAAGTGAAGCAAAGAATGAAGAAAGACCTACTCATGAATAACCTAAAGAACAAATCAGACCTTTCAGAGGTAGATGCTTTGGATGCAACAAAGTTGGACATATGAAAAGAAATATCAGAAGTAAAGGTACCTCTAAACCCTTTACCAGCTACTATTTTAACTATTATGATTATGGACACAAAAAAGAAGATTGCAAAAAACTAGATTAGTCTAGGTATAAGCAAGATTATGTTAGAGAAGAATCAGTAGCCAAGATCACATGTAAAAAATGCAACAACTTTGGACACACTGTAGGGTATTGTAAACTATAAGTAAATCAGGATAGGAGACCTCCCACATGTTACAAATGCAACAACCTTGGAAAAATTGTGAAGTTTTGTAGATACAATGGAGAGGACAATAGAAGAGGACCAAGAAGATCAAGTGAACGAAGAGGACCACCTCCTTTGGTTATAAGAAAGAATGTTGGTGAAAGTGGTAAGAGTCTTAATGAGTACATGAATGAGTTTGAGAATCATTTCAAGGAATCAGAGAGCAAGGAGGATGACAAGACATGGAAGGTGAAAGTCTCAAATAAGGCATTTGTTCAAGGAGAGATAGTCGATGATACCATGTCTTCACATGATGAGTTCTTTCAGGCATCGACCTAGATGGTTGCATGACCTTAAGGGGAGCATAGGATGTAGAGAACAAAATATATCCAGCCCCTGAATATGTGGATTAAGCTCATGTGAGATTAGGTATGGTGTGTGCAAACACTATGGAGTATGTGGATGAAAGCACAACACTTGGAGATTCATTTTCCATGTTCGTGAGTTTTATGTTGACTAGATGGGATGCAAAGTTGAGCTACTTGCATTTAATGTACTCACTCAACTTGTGAAGGATAAAAAGGTTTGGAAGATATCATTTCTACACCATTTGTTGATCAAGGACTAAGGAGAGCAGAATTGTGAAGCATTTCAAGTCATCTAGCAGAGAGATTGTGTGATCACGTGAAGCAGAGATCCAAATTTTAGCGCATCAAAGGTATTTAGACCTATAATCATTGAGAATTTATGGATGCACCAGTAGTTTATGATGTCATAGATAGACCTAGGTATAAGTTTAAGAGACATCCATTCAAGTCTTGTGAGGATGATCCAAAAGGAGCATTTTCACAAACCCCTGTAGACATATTGCATGTTGAAGACATTAGGGAATATATACATTGCAAGTATGAAATTATTGGAGACGTAAACATTTATAATGAATTGGAAAGTATGATAGAAGAAGATGGATCTATGGTAGAAGAGTTCAAACACCTACAAGATCAATCTATCACTAAACTAACCCTACTCATGGAATTCATAGAAACAAAATGGTTCAAGATTATCCTCAGTAGGATACATGATCAGTTTGTTTGGATTGGAGAACAACTTGCGAAAATATGTGCACAAATGATCTATGATATAGCAGGTCTAGATAATGAAGGATCCTTTCCTGTTGTAGAAAAGAACCTAAAGAAACATGCATAAACCCTAAACCATTCCAAGTGGGATAAGAGAGCGATGATAATCAATGACATCTTTCAGCAAGATGTTAGGTTGGTGGAAATGTTATTGGGGTACAAACTATTTTATAGTAGCAGATCAAACTTTGTATCAACTGGAGTCATCATGATGGCATGCAGAAAGGTGAAGGAAAATAAGAAGTATAACCTTTGTGAAGTACTTGCACAATAGTTCCTTGAAAATGTAAAGGTGATAAAGTAAGATAGGACTAAAGCATTTAGGTTTGGGTCCTTATTGGTCCATATGTACATTCATATCATTCACAAGTTTCCTGGAATGCACCCTAGGGCATGGAAGGATAATGTACCTAGTCAGATTCAGATTTTAGAGAGTTACAGAAGGAAAGACAAGAACTGGATTGATGGTGAACCTTTTTCTATGACCAAAATATTACAAAGGAAAATGAAAGAAAGGTATAGAATACCTGAGAACATTATTGAGAAGTATGAGGACACTATCTGTTTCATGGTTGAAACTGGTTTTTTTTTTTAGGATGTGGAACTAAGAATGAAATGGTGTTACCCTATGGGGTATGAAGTCAGTGCTTAAATCCTGACTATGCAAGTTGAGCATGTGCTAGCAGCAGAAATAAACCTTACTCAAGAAAGATGGGGAACTTATAGAGAGAAGTCAGGAAAGATCAAAGAAGAACAAGACAAGGTGACAAGGAAGAGGAAAATCAATATAATTGTTGAAGATATCACTGTGAAGGTAGGAATCACTAAGGAATAGCTGATAAACATAAGAAATAAGATGGAAGCATCTTCAAGCATAGCCATTGATGCTCATGTTCCCTCAGAGGCAGAAAAGACAATAAGTCCTACTGTTGATATTGTTCACTTGTCAGTTACACAAGAGGAAACAATACCATAAGTTATACCTACAATAATTCCTAGAAAGATCAACCAAATAGGGCAGTCCAAAAGAAAAAGTGGTAGTAGTGGAAAAGAAGAAAAAAGAAGAAAAGAAAGAAGAAGAAACAGTAGCACAAAAGGATCCACAAATATTGTGGAAACCAGACCTCAAGTCATTACAGAAAAGAGTGATTAAAGATGGAAACTTGAAGACAGTGGACAAGTATTATGAGAGGTATGATTTTGAGAATTAGTCACTCATAGAAGATACTATCATTGAATATCTATTAATCTTTAAGAAAAATATGTTAGAGATTTAAGGAAGCATTCTGAAGGAGCTATACAGTAAGTTAGAGATCAAAAAGCAGTTGGCACAGTTGGAAAATGAAAATATAAGGAACAAGGCTATAGAATACATGCTACTTGTTGTCTCTATACAAGAAAGACAGAGGATAATAAATGCATTGAAACCCTTACTGAGGATAAAGGCTAGACTAGTGAAAATAATAGCTAGAAAATATGATGAGGTAATTGAGGACACTCAAAAGGCATTAGATCATATTCTAATGAGTGATATGCAAAAGAAGACATCACCTCCTAAGGTCTCCAAGCCTACATCACTGGAACTAGGAGAAAGTTCTACAGTAGTAGAAGGAAGTGAGAAAACTAGTATGCAACCAGACTTCTTTGTATCTAGTGTGCCTGTGACAGAAGTTGAAGTCCAAGGACAAGTAGATGAAGAGAAAACATAGGAGAAACAAGAAGAAAAATCATAGGAAAGGAATGAAGAAGAGACTGAAACAAAGAAGATAGATGAGGTAAGAATAGAGAAAAAATCAAAGCCTGACACCTCTTCTACTTTATTGTTGGTAAGCATGGCCAAACCGGTGAGTGCTAATGTAGAAAACATGGATGAGGATGAGCTTATGAGGCTATCCTTCATGGCCCTTGCTAAGGCTAAAGAAATATCACTACAAAAAGGGGATAACATAGCTAAAATAATGACTAGGGCTGTAGAGATAGTAAACAAGTTACTTCGTACACTGATTGAACTTCAAGGAAAGGATGACTCAGAAAATCTAGGCATGGTACTAATAAGCTTTGACAGGCACTTTGTGTCATTGCTAAAGGCTACAGAAGAAAAGGTAGAAAAGAGGTTTTTAGAGAAGAAATTGAGAGAAGTATGTCAGTCCATCTAGTCATGGGACTTAGACATTCTCAAGGCCACTACTCTTAAGGCTAAGAGTTGTGTAGCTCAAGGTAGAAAGATATACATTTACTGCATAAGTCCTTGCAGTCATATTAAGAATATTGAGGAAATTATAGCCAAGGATAGGTATACTCTTGACAGCTTGATGAACATGTGAAGCATCTTCACTAACTATGGGAGAAATAGACAAAGAGGCATCCAGGTTGTTGGATAAAATCAGTGTTTTGGAAACAGAGAAAGGGAGAGTTATAGGTAGATTTGGCTTGTTGAGGAGCCTGATAACACCTAAGATTTAGATGCTAGAAACACATCTATTAGAGATGGAAAAGGTGGAACGATCAATGTCTCTATCTGTACCTAATGAACTCAAGGCAACAGAGACAACATCATATGCACTGAATGGATTGATCCATGTCAATGAGCTATTGATCAAATCATGGGATGAGGAAGTAAAGACCTTGGAAAACTCTTTCCAAGATGTCTTAAAACTGGTGAGTAAGAACTAAGTCATTTTTTACTTAGTAGTTTTTCAAAAATTTAATACACCTTTTCCATTGATGTCAAAGGGAGAGGAAGAGAAAGATAAAAATGTAAAGAGTAAAATGAAGAGAAGAAAAAAATAAGTAGAAATAAAAAGATGTAAATAAAAAAAATGAATAGAAAAGAGGAAAAGAGAAAAAGAGATATGTATAGTTAGTGCTTTAACACTTAGTCATTTTTCTAAGTGTTTCCATCAATGCCAAAGGGATACATTGTTGGAAAGTGGTGTTTTGGAGCACTAGGGATCACTTGAGGAATGTCATTCATGGAAACACTTATGCTGGAGTGATCACATACAGATAGTTTTGCTACTAGAGTCAGTCATAAAAATGACTAAGTCTAGAATCAGGGTAATAGGGTACAATGTTACAATTTTGGTTAGCGATGGAAATGTATGAGGTATTATGGTCTGTGAAGTTAGTAGAAGGTATATTGGGATATGTATATGCTTTAATTAAGAGCGCATGAGTTTTGGTGATCGGATCGGTGAGATTCAGTGATCTGAAGGTATGCAAAGATAGAGAATCAGTATAATAGGGCATACGTGTAGTTACGAAGATTAATGAAAGATTAGTGGATATGGTAACATGCTAAGTCAGGTGAATGAAGTATATTTCTGACACTTGGATAATATTGTAACAATCCTCATCTTGCATCAAAATAAAATAAAAGCACTTTTTGTCTCACATGGACATAAAGTAAATGCTCAACATAAAGTAAATGCTTCTAATTTTTCTATTGGAGGATATTTGTGCACAAGGATCAAGCTTCTTTTTTTCTCCATCGTTGATTAATTCTTTTGCCTCTTAATCTCCATGGTCCATTTTTTTTCATTTCCTATAAAAGAAGAGCTCTCTTCCTCATTTGCACACACCATACATACTTGAATTATTATGCTACAGGTTTTCTAAGTCATTGAAGCTTTTGGAGATATTCTTGCATCAAGTTTTGAAGATTTGGAGCATCATTGGCATTCATCTTGCATCTACATCACATCCTAGCTTGCATCATAGTTGCATTATCATGGTATCATTTTCTTTCATGTTTTAGATTAATCTCACATAATTTAATTAGAGGGTTTGTAACTCTTTCATTTCCATTTTCAAAGCTTAATTGCATCTTCATTCTCATAAGATTAATTTGCATTCTCATATAGATTTGCATAGCATTGCATTCATTTTGAATCTCTCATTGTGTGGTTGACTAGCAAGGTCATGAGTTTATAGCTCTAGTTGAGAGCAATTTTACAAATCTTGCAACTCCATGCATAGAGAGCTATGGATCGATTTGTGAGGGCTCATTCTTGAGTTTTCTTGCATGTAAGGATTCATAGAAGTGTGACAACATTTTAGCACATATTTTTGGTGCCCACCATGGGGCAACCCACCTCTTGCATGCTGGTTTTGATTATTTTTGGAGCTAACCCTTGTGCAGATTTGTTTGGAGATGAAAAACCCTAGATTTGAAAGATTTGATCATATCTCCCAAAAAGATTGATATTTTGGTCTAAACTTTTTTTTTCAGGTTGGTGACATATCAGAGAAGCTCCAAAAAAAATTTCAGAATTTTTGGAGGTGATTTGTATTTTTTATGATTTTTTCTTGATTTTTCATAAAAAATCAATTTTTGGCACAAATTAGCGTATTTTTTGGAAATTTTTACATTTCTGGAAAGTTCTTGAAATTCTACAGGGGGTCCATTCAATGTGTTTTTAATTTAGAAATCATATCATAGCTCATTTGGTCAATTTATAAAAATTGGTATGTTTTGATAAAATGGATCTCTAGGGCACAAATGAAAAGATTTTTCTAAAATTTTTATATTTTTGAAAAGCTCTCTATTTTTTGATAGAGGTCTCTTTTCTGAATTTTGGGTTTGGGGTCTGAATTCATGTGATAAAAATCAGATCTTATTGACTAGGTCAAATGCAAAAAAAATAAAATTTTGTGATGGGTATGCACTTATTTTTCATTGTTCATTGCATGATATGAGTTATCATTTGGATCATTTTCTGGTTATCATTGCTCCTAACAATTGATTTTTAGATCTAACCCTAGGGTTTCCATAAGTTGGATACACATTGCATATGTTGTTTGCTTATTTTCTTGTCTTGTTCATTTGAAGGTGCATGGCTTGCTTTCATGAAAAATGCTTAAAACAAACAAAAAAAGGGTGAAATCTACTAAGCGCGTTGCATTGGACTTGAGGTATTTTGTTACAACTCTAATAAATTTAGATCTTGGGATTAAAATTGAACCTCTCATGTGTTTGGCTTGAGTGTTTACATGCTTTCATAGAACACATTTCAATTGATGCTCTTAATGGGAAATGAATGAACATAGATTTGCTTCCATAAAAGTTTGTGTAAGTGAATGCTTGTGTTTAAACCTTAAGTAATTTTTGGTTCCAATATCAAATATCTCATTGAGTGATTGAGGGCATAGATTCATTCCTTGTTTACATAGGGAGTTAAATGCACCACTTTGTGGACTCACTCTATGTTTGCTTGGAAAGTTAAATATTCCATTGATTCAACCCTTGGTCATTTGTGAGTAGTATTGATAAGCAACTTTAGATTACTTGTGATTGATCTAGATTGCTATCTTGGGTTATTGGACTTTCTAATCCGTCGGCCCCTCATTTCCACCCCGTGGTTGCAAGATCAGCGCCACATTAAAGGGGAGGGGTTTACAGGAAAGAAGCGTTAATTGCTCCACTAGGCAACCCTTTTGTGCTTTTTGGAACTCACTTATTTTCTAAGGTGTGGACTCACTTTGAGTTGATGTGAGGAGTTAAATGTTCCACTTTTGGACTCACTTTGATTTGGTGTGAAGAGTTAAATGTTCCACTTTTGGACTCACTTTGAGTTTGTGTGAAGGGTTAAGTGTTCCACTTTTTTGGACTCACTTCACATTCTCTTGAAGGGTTAAATGTTCTACTTTTGGACTCACTTCACATTATCTTAAAGGGTTAAATGTTCCACTTTTGGAATCACTTCGCATTTACTTGAAGAGTTAAGTGTTCCACCTTTAGTGCTCTAAATACTTTTGATAGTGAATTACTTAGTTTTTATTTCTAGAAGGCCTGCTTGGGGACACACCACCTCAAGGGACAACCTTAACTCCTGTGTTCCGGCAGAGTATAAATATTGGGAGGTGAATCCAAAGACACCTCTCTTGGGAATTGAGTTTGATATCACTCTTGGCTAAGCCTCAAAGAACTTTATACCTTTGAGAAGTGAAGGAGGAGATTTGGGTTACCATCTCCCCCCAGCTGTGTGATTTTAGATTCTTCTCATCTACGGATTTGGGCCTCATGTACCTTGCGTATATTGAGGAATCCTTTTAGAAAGCCATGTATATCCTTGTAGACAGCTTGATAAGGTGTTGTTGTGTTCTAAGTGCCTGCTAAAACATTGTCAAGAACATACACAAGTAGAACCTTTAAGGAGTAGAAATACTAAGTCACTATACTTGTTCATGCGCAAGGTTGCTTTGCCCCTTGCTCATTGTTTGAAGACTATTTGCTTGGACTCCTTGATTGCTATCTTATGTTCCTGTTCAATGATGAAGTCTATTGATGTACTTACTTGATCTTTTAAAACAAACTAAGTTCTTGAGTTGAAACACCCAGCTTTTTTACAGCTTGCTCAATTTTCTATCTTGACATTAGAGACTTGTTTTGACTTTAAATATTTGGTTTTTGCCCTCTAGGAATAGCATCAATTGGTTTACAAGGCCACTTTGGAAATATTTGTCAGGTTAGAAGGTTATTCTTGGTGAGAAAGCTTATCTCTAGAATTGTTAGCTACATTCTTGGAGAATTTTAGTGCTCTTATTGTCCAAATCATTTTCATTTAATCAATTTCAATTATATTTTGGCCTAGTCCAACCTCCTGATTCAAAAGTGCAAGGATATTCATCCTTTGATTTTAGCACCTCTTTGACAGTGTTGGTAAAGCCCCTTTATTTCTATCTTTTCATTTCATTTTGGACAATAGAGAACTTTGATTATCCTAGTTTGGTGTTGACACTTTGCAAGGTCACCCTATCATTAAGAATCTCTTTCTTTCATGTCAGTTACAAAAAGGTACCAAGTCAATCAAGGGAAGTGACCCCCTGTTATCTTTAACCAGTTACCACCAGTTAAGACTCGTCAACAGCGTAAGGGAAAATGACCCCTTTTTGATCAATCTCCTAAGAGTGAATATGAGATTTGTTTTAATCTGAAAGGTAATCCTAGTGAAGTGAGTACCTCTTTAGCACCCATTTCATCAAGTATGGACATGAGTTACACCTTCACTCGACAACAAAGAGAAGCAATGAACCAGACTCTTGATGACATATTTCAATGGCATAGGGGTAACATGATGTCTGCTGGGTCTGCATATGCTAGTCCACCTAGATCACCCCTGATCAACACAAGGTATCTTGATGCTCACCAACAAGCTGAGAGACATCACCAACAGACTCCCTCAGATTTAGGGTCACAACACGAAGACCAAAATAATGAGTCTAGTGACCACCACATCAATGCAGCCAATGCAATCAGACAGTCAAGGAAACCTTCTCCACTTAGAGATACCTCTAAATATGCATATACAAGATTTAAAAGCATTGAAAGGGAGAAGCAAGCCTATTTGGATGAACAAGCTACTAGAAGGGAGAAATTTAGACAACTAGAGGAAGAGGAACATACATTATTGGACATAAGGAAAAGAGTCGCTCAAGAAGAAGAAGATAGACTCTATGCACAACAACTCCAAAACTGATTCAATGGGAGGGGTACTAATAGTGGGACCCACTCACCCCCGTCTACTCCCTCACCAAGTCCTAGAAGAAGGTCAAGGATGCCCTCAAGATCCCCAAGTCCTAGAGGTAGAAGGACTTCAAGATATGATCACCATAGGAGACAGTCACCTCCTAGACTTTCAGAGCAACCCTCCCAACGAGCACATCATGGCTCACAACATGGAGGAATTTATGCCAACTTTGATCATATAGACTTCATGGCTATTCAACAAGAACCTTCATTTCAAGCCTACGTTGAAAGGTATGTCAAACAGAATAAAGATCAATTCTTAGAAAGTCTAATTAATAAGGGTGCAAGAGTTCCCTTTGACTTTGATGTGGATAGAAAGGTAAAGAAGCAAGACCCATCCACAAATGAAGTGATCAAACAATTGCAAAGAGATGTGGACAACATGAGGGCTCCTAAGCGTACTTTCAACTTGGATTCTATTTGTCCCAATCCTATTGACAAGAGTGTGGTGTTCGTTGAGTTTCCTAAGAAAGTTGAGTTTCCAACCTATGACAAATATGATGGCATTAGTGACCCTCACGACCATGTCAGATAGTTCTACATAATGAGCTTTTCTTTTCACCATGAAGACTCCTACTTGATGAGATTATTCCCAAGGAGTCTCAAGGGTCAAGCCATGGACTGGTTTACTAACCTTACTCCTCCAGTTAAAACATTTAGAGAGCTTGTGGAAAGATTTGTTCAAAATTTTGCTTACAACTTATCAAGGTCAATCACCATGCTTGATTTGTGCAAACTCAAACAAAATCAAGGAGAAACTTTTGTCACCTTCTTGCAAAGATGGAGACGGTTGTGCTCGAAGTATCCTAGGACAATTCCTGAGGAGGAAAGAATAGACATCATTGTGAGCAACTTGGTACCAGAATTAAGGTATGAAGTAAGGAAGATCCCATTTAATTCTTTTGATACCATGGTAGAAGTGGCATGTCGCATAGAGGATGTCCTAACAGATCAAGGAATTTTGGCCAAAACAACTAATAACAACAATGGCCAAAACAACAATAATAATGGTAATAAGGACAAAAAGAACTCCTACTAGAATAAGAATAAGCAAGTGGTCAATGACGGAGTTGTTGACTCATCACAACCTAAGAATGAAGGAGTTCTTAATCTCTCTAATGCAGTCCAAGCCATGAAGTTGCAAACATCTTCAGCACAACAAGAAAATAAACCCAAGTATCAAGGGAGACCTAAAATAGAAAAGAGACAATTTACCAAACTTGGGGACTCCTATGCAGACATTTTCAAGATGTTAATTGCTCATAATTTGGCACAACCTCAGGATCCTACAAAGTTCTGCATATCGGATCCTAAACCTCATTGGTGGGATGAGAAGGCTTTCTGTGTCTTTCACAATGGAATTGGACATGATATAGAAAATTGTTTCAAACTTAAACATCTTGTCCAAGATGTTATTGAAAGTGAAAGATTACAAGTTGATGGTTTAACCACTAATGCGGATCACAAAGCTTTTAAAGAACCCTTGCCCAAATATGAGAAAGGAGAGAATTCTAACAACAAGAACAGCAAGGCTGCTATCAACTACACCTACACAAATGCTAAAAATGTTATTAATATGCTTGAAGTTGTTGATGATCATGTCAACATGATGAGAGGGAAAGACCCTTATGGATATGATGTGGATTCAACTCCTATGCCTGATGAAGGACCTATTGTGGTACTAAGAGGTCCTCACTCACAAAGGATGTCTCAACCCCTCAATGCAGTCACTAGGAGTCAGTCTCAAGCTCCCATTGTTATTAGAGGTCCTAACTCTAGTAAGTCTAAGTAGCTAGTGTCAAAAGGTATTCTTCCTAAATCTATTGTTGGTCCTGAGTTGAATTACAATCTTGTTGACCAATTACAATGTACACCAGCATAGATTTCAATCTTTGAGCTTTTGGAATTGTCCCCTAAGCATAAGCGTGTCCTTGAGGATGCCTTGCGAGTGGCTAATGTCCCTAATGATATAGATGTAGATCAATTCCAGAATATGGTCAACCACTTGGCTAGCCCTCACTACCTTACATTCTCAGAAGAAGATGACAAGTCATTAAGCCACCCACACAATTTGGCCCTTCATATAGAGGTTATGATCCACAAGACCCGTGTCAGGCGCGTGTTGATAGATGGGGGTGCTAGGCTTAATATTTGTTCTTTGAGCTTATTGAAGGCCTTGGGTTATTCAGAAGAATTCATTGACATAAGGAAGAAGATAACTATCAAGGCTTATGATGAAGCAGAACGTAGTTCTAAAGGGTTGGCTATTCTTCCTATCTGAATTGGTCCTATAGAGAAAGATATTTTGTTTCAGATTGTTGATGCCGGTCCTTTGGCTTACAATATTTTGTTGGGTAGACCTTGGATACATGACATGCAAGCAGTCCCATCTACTTATCATCAGTGTGTGAAGTTCCCTTACAATGGAGTAGAAGTTTGCATACCCGAGGATAGCACATTGTCAGTCAACACAATTTCAGCAGGGTCTCACATTCCTTTGAATAGGGAGGCTGACACTTTTGATACTACATTTGAACAATGCAAAGACAAATTCAAAGCCATGGATCTTGGTATGGGGGATTACAAAATTGATTCATTCACAAAATTGCCAATTTCCCCTAGGTCTTATGGAAAACCTTCTCAAGATATGAAACCCTCTTCTTCAGCCATGACATTGTTCGACAAGTTTTTAGAATCCTCAGTTCCGATTCAAGTGGAAAAAGAAGAGGTTGTCGTTAGGGACTGGATTTACCGAGAGGAGAAATACCGACATAATGAGGATTTTGCACCTTCCCCTCGAGCTTATGGGAGAGGGTATACATTGGTCAAGAATATGGGTTATCTAGGACATGGTCCCCTTCGTCATCGGTTGGATGCCAAAGCTGAACCTCTTAACCATGCCCTTTTTGGACAAAGGAATAAGTCAATAGTTGGCTTAGGTTTTGCAAATAAGAAATAGAAAAGTGTCTCGGTCTTAGCTGTGACGGACAGTGACAATGACTCAGACTACACACCTAATCTCTCTAATCAACAAGATATGTCTGATGATTGGGTGCTTTCAACAAATCTCCTTTGGGGAGATTCAAAAGATTTGACAATTGATAGTCCTACTATCCCAGCTGTGATAGATAATGACTATGTGAATGCTAGATTGACAATGGAAAGTGTTGCTATCCTAGCTATGACAGATAGTAACAATGCTAGTGCTAGAGAAAGGGAAACCTTTCCTAACCTTGAGGCTTCTACATCACGAGGCCCAAATAATGATTCAGAAACAGACTCACATGAGTTCGAATGGGACTCACTTTCAGATGCAACAGTTGATTTGGACATGGATGTTGTCCATACTTATAGTACTCAACCTGATGTGACCAACGAGCCTAGTGTAGGACTAGAGGATTGGACTCCTCAAATTGCCTTAGTGGACGACGCTTTGTTTGGTAGGACAAATCCTGATTCGAGTATCTTAGAGGGAGACTTGATGAATCCCAATTGTATGGTCACCAGAGATAACACCTTCCACATACACAATGTTGAACCAGTCATTGACCTACCCCTTGTTCATTTCCACCTAATTGATTGGTCTCAACGTTGCCAAGAGCCTCAGCTCTTAAACTTTCAGAATGACTATGAAATTACCTGTTATATAAATGCTCTTGAACCCATAGTCTCTTCCACCAGTGAACCAACAACAAGTATGACGGAGCCTGATATTAAGTACCTCAATCTAAAAATAAAAGAAAAAGGAAAAAAGAAAGATGGTTCTGATGGTGAAAACCACTTTGTGGCGGTGTCAGAACCCAAAATAGTAAAAATAAATGACGTATCCAAGGGTGAAAACCTCTTTGAGGCACCTAAGGATGGGGTACTTAATAACTTGCCAAGTTACTTCCAAGATAGGTCATCAGTTCTCATTGAGCCCACACAATCAGTGAATTTGAATACAGAAGAGGCTCCCCAAATAGTGCATCTAGCTCAATCTCTATCAGTTGAAGAAAAAGAGACATATACAAAGTTTTTGCAAAAGAAGAAAATCAACTTTGCTTGGACATATTTCGATATGCCAGGACTTGACACTGATCTTATTATGCATCATCTATCTATAGCTCCAGGAATAAAACCGATCAAATAAAGGTTGAGGAAAATGCACCCTCACATAGCTCTTCTTGTTAAAGCTGAATTAGAAAAGCTCTTACGCACAGGATTCATTCGAGCTATTGACTATGCTGAGTGGATCTCCAATATTGTTCCAGTTTCAAAACATGATGGATCCATTCGCATTTGCATAGACTTCAGAGACCTCAACAAAGCATGCCCAAAGGATGACTTTCCACTCCCAAACATAGACATGATAGTGGATATGACGGTGGGTTATGAGATATACTCCTTAATGGATGGGTTTTTTGGATATAACCAGATAAAAATAGCTCCTGAAGATCAAGAGAAAATAGCTTTCACATGTGCATGGGGAACCTATTGTTGGAACGTCATGCCATTTGGCCTAAAGAATGCAAGAGCAACATACCAATGAGCTATGACCACAATTTTTCATGATATGATGCATAAGAACATGGAAGATTATGTGGATGATACCTTGGCTAAATCTAGGAAATGGGATACACACCTCGACGATCTGGAAGTGATTCTAGATCGCATGGAACAGTTTCAACTTAGATTGAATCTGAAAAAGTGTGCATTTGGAGTTACCTCAGGTAAACTTCTAGGATTCATAATTTCAGTAAAAGGAATAGAGGTTGACCCTGAAAAAGTCCAAGCTATCTTAGATATGCCACCTCCAAAGAACATAAGTCAAATGAGAAGTCTTCAAGGATGACTCCAATCTATACGGAGGTTTATTTCACAACTTGCAAATAGAGCACAACCTTTCAATAAAACATTGCATAAGGGAGTCACATGTGTGTGGAATGAGGATTGCCAAAAGAGCCTTGATCAAATAAAACAGTATTTGGCTAATCCTCCAATTTTGATGCCTCCTATTCCAGGGAAACCATTGATTTTGTACATTTCAGCAACAGAGTCTTCCTTGGGGGCATTGCTGGCTCAATTAGATGACACTGGGAAAGAAAGGGCCATATACTATATCAGTCATACTCTAGTATCTTATGAGATCAATTATAATAACATTGAGAAGTCTTGTCTTGCAGTAGTGTTTGCTTCCCAAAAGTTGCGACACTATATGCTTGCTCATACTATACATTTGGTTGCAAAAATTGATCCTCTTAAGTACTTGCTTAGTAAGGCTGCCCTCACGGGTAGACTTGCTAAGTGGATGATGGTTTTATCTAAGTTTGATATAGAGTACATTGAGAGAAAGGCCATAAAAGGGCAAGCTATTGCTGATCAGTTAGCTGATTTTCCAGTCAAGGATAGTGTGCCTATTCAGGTAGAGTTCCCAGATGAACACATTCTATACATGACCACTTGCACTTGGAAGATGTTCTTTGATGGTTCCAACATGCAAAATGGATCAGGTGCGGGAGTATTGTTTGTTTCTCCTCATGGGTATAATATACCAAAATCCTACAAACTTTTATTCCCATGTACAAACAATATCACAGAATATAAAGCATTAAACAATGGATTGAAACTAGCTATAGAATGGAACATAACAGAGTTGCATGTCTTTGGGGATTCACAATTAATTATCAACCAAGTCAATAAGGAGTATCAAACCAAAGATGATAAATTGATACCTTACAATAAGATGGTTGATTCATTGAGACGTTACTTTACCTTTGTGACATTTCAACAAATCCCTAGAGCAGAAAATAAAGCTGCAGATGCTATGGCTACATTAGCTTCACTCCTATAGTTGGAACAACATGAATCAAGATTTGCATTCCTGGTGGAAGAGCTATACCACCCCATATTTGACTCATCTGAAAGCCAAGTCATTTGTACCCTTGTCACACATGAGTCTTCCCACTATGGTGCTATCTATTCATATCTACGTGATGGCATCATCCCTGACACTTTCAACCATTCAAAATGTCGAAACCTCATCCGTAACGCCTCTCGCCACACCCTTATCTCTGGTGATTTATATAGGAGGGGTTTAGATGGGACACTTCTTAGGTGCTTGGAAAAGGAGGAATCCGACCAAGCATTAGTTGACATTCACGAGGGCATTTGTGGTGGACACTCTAATGGTCTTGCCATGGCCTGAAGGTTGCTTAGGGCGGGGTATTACTGGCCCACAATGCAAACTAATGCAGTAACTTTCTCTAAATCTTGTGAGAAATGTCAAAAACATGGAAACATGATTCACGCTCCAGGGAGGGAGCTAATTCCTTCTATTTCTCATTGGCCATTTCAGCGCTGGGCCTTTGACCTTGTTGGGAAAATTCACCCCAACTCATCAGGTGGACATAAGTTTATCATCACAGCTACTGATTATTTCACAAAATGGGTAGAGGCAGTCCCTCTTTCTGTCGCCTCGGGCAAAATAGTTTCACTCTTTATTCTAAATCATATTATTTGCCGATTTGGAGTGCCTTCTGAGATTATTACTGATAATGGAGGACAATTCAAGAACAAGGACCTAAAGCATTTATGCAAGAAGTTTAAAATTAAGCAACATTGGTCCTCCATCTATTTTCCATAGGGAAACGGACAGGCAGAAGCCTCTAATAAAACCATTCTTAAAATTCTTCATAGGACAGTACACAAGAATGGTAGGGATTGGCACTTACAAATCAATCTGGCATTATGGGCCTATAGAACTAGCATTCGTACACCTACAGGAGCTACTCCTTTTGCTCTTACCTATGGCGCTGAAGCAGTATTACCTTTAGAAGTAGAGATCCCTTCACTTAGAGTCTCACTCAAAGGTTTGATTACAGATGAGGATTACCGTGCCATGAGGTTACACGAACTAGAACTTCTAGATGAGAAGTGTAAGGCTTCCTTTGATCACATGAAAGTATATCAGAAGCGTATGTCCAAAGCATTCAACAAGAAGGTTCGCCCTAGAGAATTTCAGATAGGTGATCTTGTTTTGAGAGAGAACCCAAAGAATCAATAGAACAGAGAACAAAAGGGCAAGTTCAAACCTAATTGGCTTGGACCATACATTATTACAACAGCTTTTGGTACAGGTGCATATTTACTGTCGAATGAAGATGGAGAACAACTCCCTGAGCCCATCAATATTTTGCACCTAAAGAAGTTCTATCCTTGATGCCCATTTTTGTCTGGGGGCATCCTTTGTATATATTTTATTGCTCCTAAAAAAAATACCAAAAAAATCATATATGATGTTGAAAAAATCCTAAAAAGCATAAAAAGTCCTGAAAAAATACAAAAAAATCAAAAAAATTCAAAAATTCAAAAAAAAAAGAAAAAAGAAAAAGTGCCTTGGTGAAAACCTGGAAACAGGCGTCTTAGTAGCAAAAAATTCAAAAAAATGAAAAAAAGAGAAAAAATTGCAATAAATCCAAGTGGTGAAAACTTGGAAACAGGCGCTACTTGAGGCCTTTCACCCCTATTTGTTAGCATGTGCTCTCGACACTTAGCCTTTCTCCATCATGCCTTAACCTTGTTGCCTTGGTCTGGAATTGGTCTTTATCTTTGTCTAAGGGGCATAACTGTTAGCATTGGTCCTTTAGGTGCGTTTGTCTCTTGGGGCATTTCACAATAGGTGTTTTTTGACACCACCCCAAACAGTATTTTTCAACACTACCCTTGCATCGAGTGTTTCTTAACACTTATCAGATGTCTTACCCAATAGTCTAAGTATGATGCGATATTTCTCATTTGCAGATGTGATAACCAGAGTTTGACTCTATGACCAACACACACACACTTAAACAATCAATTCGCTTGAGATATGGTGACTTTGCTTTTCTTTGTGTGCTGTCTATGAGAATTTCTTTGATGAGTGGCCTCTCCCTGAGAAGTTTTTGATGATGCATAGCTAGAAGACTGAGGGAATGAGAACATGTTTTATTTCTTTATCTGCTTGTGGGTATAATTTGTTGGTCTTACCTGTCATGAGCATTTATGCTGGTCTTACTTGACACTATGGATTGACAAGGTATTATCCTTGACTGTTTTACGAGTGCATGCTTCTAGTTATCCTGACTTTCATGTGTCTTGATACAAGCATAATCTTGCCATATCAAATTTAGGTAATCTCATTGCATTAGTCATCTTGACCTCCATGTCTTTGATGCCTAGGTGGGATTTCCACATTTTTATCTGATAAAGATCATATTCATATCCACATAGTTATGCTAGTGTGCATTGTATGATCTTGCGATGCTACCAATAACGCTCGATGATGATAATTAGATGTCTATAAGCGTTGTGACCTTGCAAGTCAACCACTTTCATAGTAGCTTGCATTCTTAGGTTCATCATAGTTTAGTTTTTGCATCTTGCATATGGAGAGAGCTCTCCTTTTTATCATCTACAGACTAGTTGGTCAATTGTGCTCATTTTCTGATTCTTCTTGATCATATCTTTCATTTCTGGTCTTTCATGTCCCATGATTTTCTATCCATTTCAGACCCAAAACCGAAATCTGAGTCGTGTTGACTGACCATTTGAAGCACAATTCTTTGATCTTTGATGGAATTTCTTCCTTTCCATGTCTTTCAAACTTCTAGTCTTTCATTCACCCCTTTCGCTTCCTCTCTTTGAGGTTTGACTTAATCTTTATCCTATATTTTTCCAAGTCAAACCTCGTCAACCTAGGGCATATCTTCATTGTTTGATGGTTATCTTATCATGCTCCATCCTTCGATTATGATTTATTGTGATTTGATCAATCTTTATCAATCTGTTGTTCCTCTCTACCTGATTTCGATTTCGACTCCGAGGGGGCAGTATTTATGGGATTCTCATCCCTGATTTCCTTGATTTTCTTGATTCAGACATCTTTTTATGAGTTTTTGCTCAAGCTTGAGATTCTTATCTCTTATTTTGGATATGATCCTGAATCGACCTCATGTCTAGAATCTTTTGTTTATGTTTGTCCGGATGTGATCCCGAATTGACCTCACATCTGAGTTCTTTTGTGATCCCAGATCGATCTCACATTTCAATTCTTCTTTGAGTACATGTGTTCCCAAATCGATCACACATTAGTCAAAGAGGGGCAAATGTATGCACCCTAAAATGGTCACCTAGACTTTGGGCCCCATTTCTGCAATTTATCAAATCCATGAATCAATATTTTCAAAAATCAGCATTTTATCAATTATATCAATTTCCTTGATCAAATCATAATCAATTCAATATGTCCTAAGGTTTGAGCCTTATTTAATTTAAAAGAGAAAAGAAATAAAAATAAAAATTTTATTTAATTAAGAGAACATGCTCCATTTTAATTAATTAAAAATCTCTTTTAATTAAATAATAAAATCACTTTATCCTAAGCCTTTATTTAATTAAAAGGAATTTCCTCCCCTTTTATTTAAATAAAAAATTCCCACTTTTCTTCTTATCCTTGTTGCACAAATAAAGCATTTAATTTTTATTTATAAAGAAAAATAAAATAAAAATAAAATAAAAGCACTTTTTGTCTCACATGGACATAAAGTAAATGCTCAACATAAAGTAAATACTTCTAATTTTTCTATTGGAGGATATTTGTGCACAAGGATCAAGCTTCTTTTTTTCTCCATCGTTGATTAAGTCTTTTGCCTCTTAATCTCCATGGTCCATTGTTTTTCACTTCCTATAAAAGAAGAGCTCTCTTCCTCATTTGCACACACCATACATACTTGAATTATTATGCTACATGTTTTCTAAGTCATTGAAGCTTTTGGAGATATTCTTGCATCAAGTTTTGAAGATTTGGAGCATCATTGGCATTCATCTTGCATCTACATCACATCCTAGCTTGCATCATAGTTGCATTATCATGGTATCATTTCCTTTCATGTTTTAGATTAATCTCACATAATTTAATTAGAGGGTTTGTAACTCTTTCATTTCCATTTTCAAAGCTTAATTGCGTCTTCATTCTCATAAGATTAATTTGCATTCTCATATAGATTTGCATAGCATTGCATTCATTTGGAATCTCTCATTGTGTGGTTGACTAGCAAGGTCATGAGTTTATAGCTCTAGCTGAGAGCAATTTTACAAATCTTGCAACTCCATGCATAGAGAGTTATGGATCGATTTGTGAGGGCTCATTCTTGAGTTTTCTTGCATGTAAGGATTCATAGAAGTGTGACAACATTTTAGCACACAAATATAAGATCATCGACTCCATACATCATTTACATAATTGGTTATTATGTTTTGTATGGTATTTGTGAAGCTGACTAGATGGCAGTTTTTGTACAAGTATAGAATGCTTTTGTGGAAGCGAAGATATGTGTGTGATGTATGATGAAACAAGGTTGTGAATCTAAGAGCAGAGAGAAGATGCGAGATCAGTAATAGATAGATCTATAACTAGAACTATCTAAGCAAAATAAGTGCTTGCATTGTTCACATTTTGGAGAGCTCTTTGTGACAGTTTTTTAATTGTAAGAGTAATTTGATCACCACCTTTAGCCAGGTTTTTTGTATACCCCTAACAGGTTTTTGTATTCCTCTAATAAGGAAATGTACTATGTAACAATCAACTCCTAACAGGGCTAGATCTCCTAGCAAGGATATAATATTTCAGTGCATATTTGTGGGTACCATCCCCACCAGGGTTTTCCCTTGGTCAGGGTTTCCTTGAGAACAAATCATGGTGTCATGAGTTATGTGTTATGTTTTAATGTTATTTTCATTTCAGTATTATTATGATTTATTTATAATTGGTTGAAGTTTAAATTAAAGTGCAGGAATACTGATTCACCCCCCTTCTCAGTATTACCTAATCCTAACAAGTTCTTCAGGTGGTCTCACAATAGTGTGTCCCACTTTTTTAGACAGGTTGATTTTTATTGAAATAACACATTTTTTAATAAAATATGATGATTTAAGCCTTGAGAGGCTCCATTTGAAGGAATTACTTACAAATGGTTATCTCAAAGCCTCTTAGATTTTTAAAAAGTTTATATAACATCTACACTCCTCATTCATACCTACAATGGAGTCTCCTTCACACCTATTAAAATGCTGACAAAAAATCACTTCGACTTTATGTTTTGGCAGATCAAATGAATCCATTTGAAAAACCTATCTATGTAGTATGATGTTGTTCAGACCAAGCTTTATAATGAATATAATTTTAATACATATTGATTTCATTATCACTTTTAAATATTACTTTAACTAAACATAGGTTGTTTGGTCATTCAACAACCTGTCTCTTCAAGACTTTGGGAAAAATACTAAATTACAAAAAATAAATTATGAAAAACATGTAGGAAAAGAGTATTTGTGTTACCTTTCTATAAAAAAAAAAGAAAAAATGAATTTCGATATACATAGATCATGTTAGAGCAATCCAAGTGACCTTATGTCTAAATTACAATTACTGTCACTTTAGAACTTAATAAACTATGAAATATTGACCTAAAATGAATGAAACCAATTGCATCCTTTAGATATTGAAGTTATAATATCGAAAGAATTACACCGTTATCATATTTAAAAAAAAGTTATGTTTATCCAAGTGACAGTAACTCCTTTAAAACACATTTTTTCACACAAACCACTTTTCGAAGGAGAATTAAAAATGAATTTAAATAAATTTTATTATATATATATAGAAACTAGAAAGAAAATTCTAAAAGACTCTAGTTTACATCATCTTCAAATTCCTAATAGTTTTGCAGCAACAAGTGTTTAAAAGTTAATTTTTTTCTCAGAATGTTGATCTCTGTGTCAAAGTTGGCCAAAAAGTGGGACACATTATTGTGGGACCACCTCTTCATCTTTAAAACATTTCACTTCTTCTTCTTCTTAACTCATACAACTTATATCATACTCCTAATGATATGGAAACAAAATATAAACCAGATATCAATTTCTTGACATCAATGACAAGATAATAACTAATCTTGGTCAGTCTTCATCATCATCGCCATCAGTTATAGTAACAATCTCCCTCTTTGGCATTGATGAAAACACCTTAACAATCTTCATTGTTCAATTGATGATGGTAACACTTCACTGTCATTCCCTTTCCTTTAATCCTTCTGAGATTTATCTATTCTTTCATATTCTCCCTCTTTTATTAACAATATTTTCCTACAATAGATCTTCTTTACTGTTCCTCTTTGTAGTTATCAATAGTAGTCTTCTCCCTACTCTTCTCTTAGCATATTCTTACCTTTTTGTAGTCATCAATATAATTTTTCTCCCTCTTTGACATCAATGCCAAAGACACATATACTCCTGAAAACTTTTATCAGATAGTAAATCATATCTCAAATGTATTGATTTATCATTGCAGTCATAAACATTTTTTCATAATTTTAGGCTTCATCAAAAGAGTGAACACTAACATCAACTCACAAAATAGATATTCTGATAAATACTTGAATTGATGCAGCATGCATCTTGCCTTAGTAAATATTAGATAGGGGAAGAACCCCTAACTTACCTTGGAGATTCTCAAAAGCATCCTTCGGTTGTGGTTTGGTAAATATATCAGCTATATATTCCTTTGAATTCACATACTTCAATATCACATGCTTGTCTTGAACTTGTTCTCTCAAGTAATGATACTTGATAGAAATGTGATTTGCTTTTGAATGCATCATCAGATTCTTTGATATGTTAATAGCACTAGTATTATCACATAAAATAGTAACTGGATCAATAATTTCTTCTTACATACCTTAAAGTAATTGATTGATCCATATAATATTTGAACAATTCATATTTGTAGCAACATACTCAACTTCAGCAATAGAATGTGAAATAAAACTTTGTTTCTTGCTTAACCATGTCACTAATCTTTCTCCTAAAAAGAAAGCTCTGCCACTTGTGCTTTTTTCTATCATCAATGTTTATAGCCCAATCAACATCAATATACACCTTAACATAAAAATCTCCTCCTTTTATGTATAGCAGATTGAAATCTTTAGTCTCTTTTAGATATCTAAATATTATTTTCACTACAGACATGTGTGTCTCCTTTGCATTGACAAAAAACCTTGCCACAATACCAAAACAATGTGCAATATCAGGCCTATTATGTACAACATATTTTAGTTTACCAATCATGGATCGATAAATTATCTCATTTACTTCCTTTGTATCATCTTCCTTTGACATTTTACAACCAGTAGCCATTGGTGTTCCAACCAGTTTTGATTCTTCCATATTGATTGTCTTTAGTATCTCCTTGATATACTTTGACTGTGTTATGTAGATCCCATCTTTAACTTGTTGAATTTTTAGTCCAATAAATAATTTAATCTCTCCTATCATGGACATCTCAAATTCCTTTCTCATCTCTTCAACAAATGATTTAGATATTGTTTCATTTCATCCAAATATACTATCATCAACAAAAATCTCAACAATCAAAATTTTATCAGTACTATCACATTTCAGATGCAAATTGTTGTTATCACTTGTCCTTTGAAATATAATCTTGATTAAATAAGAGTGTAGTCTTTCAAACCATGCTCAGGGTGCTTGCTTCAATCCATAGAGTTCCTTGTGTAGTTTTCATACAATATCCTTGTTAGAATTATGAACAAATCCTTCAGGTTGTTCAATGTAAACTTCTTCTTCAATAATTCCATTTAAAAATGTAGACTTAACATCCATCCGATAAAATTTAAATCCTTTATAGGTAACATATGCAAGTAATATCCTTACACCTTCTAATCTAGCAATAGGGGCAAATGTCTCACCATAGTCAGTACCTTCTTCTTGTGCATACCCTTTGCAAACTAGTCTTTCTTTGTTTATGATCACATCTCCATTCTCTTTGAGTTTATTCCTAAAAATCCACTTTGTGCCAATCACATTCTTATCCTTAGGTCTCGTTACTAGTGACCAAGTGTTGCTCTTTTCAATCTGATCAATTTCTTCTTTCATTTCATTAACTAAATCTTCATTTCCTAGTGCATCCTTAACTAATATTGGCTAAAACTCAAAAATCAAACATGTATTATCTTTTAACTTACTTCTTTTTATGACTCATGCGTTCTTGTCTCCAATAATTTTTCTCGTTGAGTGGTGTCTTCTCACCTATTTTTCTAATACAAGCTAGGTAGATTGTTCATTAGTGTTTTCATCTCTCAGTGGAGGCTCATCTTGCTCCTCGGTTTCTTCTTTTTGCAGCTCAGTTGCATTATCCGAATTACTTTCTTGTACACAAACAAATCTTTGATAGTCTTAAGGTTCCTTTTTGCTACCTTCATCATTCCTTTCTACAAATTCATCAATCCTCAAATTTTCACTTTCAACAATTTTGTCAGTAGCCTTATTCAAACATTTATATGCTTTTCTCTTTGATGAATATCCTAGGAATATACCATCATAACCTTTTGATTCAAACTTTCCATTTCTATCATCTTTCAATATGTAACATCTACTTCAAAAAAATTTAAAGTAACTTACATTTGGTGTATTCCCATACCAAAGTTCATAAGGGGTCTTGTTTGTGCCTTTCTTCAATTGTATTCGGTTGAGTGTGTAGAAAGAAGTATGTATGGCTCCTCTCCAGAATGTTTGTGCAATCTTTTTGTCAATCAACAATGTTCTAGCATAATTAATTATATAGATCTATTTCTTCTTTCAACTATACCATTTTTTTGTGGAGTCCTAGGTGCAGATACTTGTCTTTTGATTCTATTTTCATTATAGAAGACGGAAAATTCATCAGAGATAAATTCACCTCCTCTATCTGATCTTAAACATTTCATATTTTTACATGTTTCCTTTTCAACTCTAGCTTTAACCATTTGAACATTTGGAATGCATCAGACTTCTCTTTTAGAAACATAACCGACATCATCATTCTTGAATAGTCATCAACAAACAAAATGAAATAGCAATCTTCAAAATATCTTTGTATCTTCATAAGTCCACAAAGGTCAGTATGAACTAATTCCAAAATACCATTGGTAGAATAAGACTTTCTTGAGAAACTTGATTTGGTCATCTTACCAATCTAACATTCCTTATACATCACTTTATCAAGTTTGCATAATTTTGGTAGACCTTTGAATCTATTCTTTTTACTCACCTTAATCATGTCAAAATTTACATGACAAAGTCTTTTATGTCAAAGCCATACATCTTCAACTTTAACAAATAAGAAACTCTTTACATCAGTATCAAGATAAAATAAATTACTTTTTTATTATTCACTGGTTCCAATCAGATCTCCATCAGTACCATAGATCTTCACTTTTCTATTTTTAAATTCCAATTGGTGACCAGTATTGTTCAATTGTGCAACACACAACAAGTTTTAGTTTAGTCCTTTAACCCAATATGCATCATCACATCTCAACTTTTCACTCAATATAATGGATCCTTTTCCTTTAACATGTCATGGAACATCATTGCCAAATCTAACAAATCCTCCATCATACTCTTCTAGGTTTTCAAACTTATCAATATCACCAGTCATATGATGTGAACATCCACTATCAATAACCCAAGGATCAGCTTTACTTATATGAGAAATAAGTTATTTCTCATCTTCATCAAATCTTCCTTTATAGCAACATAGACAACTTCAAATCCTTCTTTCGTATCATCTAGTCATCGGTTACACCTTCCTCAACTAGGTAACATGATTTCTTTCTTTTTTCATTATAGTCTCTAAATCTTCAGTATCGGTTCTCCTTCTTATCACTTTTACCATTTTCAGGACATCTAGATGCAATGTGGCCAATCTTGTTGCAATTAAAACATTTCAAGGGCAATGTACCTTTATACTTTCCTTTACCTCTTGATAGTCTCTTAGCCAACAATTCCTCTAACTCTTCTTGTTCTTTCTCTTCGGTTAGGATACTGTCATATTCACTTCCACATGAACTATTGTGACTCTCTCTTTCTTTTCTTGGAGTTCCAATACTCAAAGATGATTTGAATGTAGTTTTAATAGTCAGTAGACTATTATCAAAATTACTAAGTTCAAATGTAGTCAACTTACCGATTAAGGCTTCAAGATTAACAAAATTATTTGGTATGGATCTTACTTCCTAAATAGCAGATATTGAAATATCATACTTAGATGAAAGAGTTTTTATAATTTTACTTACCACTTCTTCATTAGTTAATGTTCCACCAGCACCTCTGATGGCGCTAACAACTTTCTTTATTCTAAAACTATACTGAGAAATGTTCTCATCATCCTTCATTCTCATTTCATCATAATTTCCTCTAAGACTATCAACCTTAGCTTTTTGTACATGTTGATCTCCTCCATAGATAAGTTTAAGCCTATTTGACATCTCTTTTGAAGTAATACAGTACTTAACATCATTGAATTTAGCATCGGTCGGGGAAGAAGCAATTTCTATCATTACCGAGTTGTGTTCCTGATTTTCTCTCATCTGATCAACTATCATAGGTCTAGGTGGCAGTGGAGTGTAGTCATTATCTAAAAGATTCAATGTAGATTCTCCAATCCTAGATAGGTACAACCTAATCCTACTTTTCCATGTTGAGAAACTTTCCTTGTTCAACTTAGGTACTTCTCTCCTATACATCTTCAGATCTTTTACTCAAGTCTTTCAAACTTATCCCTTTGGAGTACTTAGCTCTAATACCAGTTGTTGGATTAAGAGAGGGGGGGTGAATCAGTAATCCTTGATTCTATGTACCTTAAAAACTTTTCTCTAATTAACTTGGTCAGACACAATTCACTATTTACTGACAACAGTAAATAAACTTTAACAATTAGAAAATCAAACACAATAACCATTCATCACATGTAACACTAGTATTTAACGTGGAAACCCATCTTTGAGAAAAACCACTATGGGAATTGTTACCCATTAAAGAAAATACTTTTCTGAAGTATGCTCGATTAAGAGCCAATCTAGTTAAAGATTACAATACACAGTGCTAGGTGTGACCCGATCAAGGGATTTGCCTCACCCTTTTAGGATCTTCACCCTATTACAAGTGGCTTGGTTAAAGGTCTTTGAGCACTCTTTATAATGTTACCTTTTTCAAGGGTTTTACAATAAGACTATTAAGTCCACTCGGTTAAGAGATTTCTCTGTTACAAATGCTAATAAGCAACAGTAAATAGTTTGACCTGTAAATTCACAACTATCTTTGCATAACCAGATCCTTTGTGTGCTCTTCTATCTTCACTTCAATCCTTCACTTTCCACTGGCTTCAACACTTCATCAAAATCCTTCTTTCTGACTCAGAATCTAACTTTTCCTTCTTCACTACATAAGTCGATGACTTATCAACCTTTCAATTTGCCAACCATTTGTTCAAACAAATCCATCCTTTATATAGACTTTATTTTGCCGCTTAATCTCCTATATTACATTTTCCTTTGTTTAATCTTAGTCGTTCAATTCATTTCACAAACCAATTCAATGTATCTAGATCTCGGTAACACATTTTACCTTCACCTTGGATCTTGAACTTTCTTCAAACTTGTTCCTTATCTTTTAGCCGCATAGATCTAATACATAGATCATCATCATAATTTTTCCTGATTGTAGATCTCTCTAACTAACTCTTCCTTATCATCATAAACTTCCAGCTCATCATAGCTAATCATTAAATGTTGTTTTGATCCTTGTATTTAATTTTTGTTCCTTTCTCGGTGGATAACTCTGAATTTTGGTTAACTTATCTCAATGCCTAAAACCTTCCTCTCAGTGTCTTGAGTTCCTTTGTCTTTACCAAAACTTACTTTTCTTTTATCGAATGACATATTTTGCGTGGTAGCCAAAACTGTTCTTCTTACCGACTTGACTAATCTTCATTACCATTCCTTGCCAACTTGATATAATCAAATGTTAGGTAGAAAACAATTATATCAACATAATCTTAGCATTGTCTGATTTGTATCAGTTGCTCATTTAAGTTCTTCATCTTCACAACATTTCACTTCTTCTTCTTCTTAACTCATACAACTTATATCATACTCCAAATGATATGGCAACACAATATAAATCAAATATCAATTGCTTAACATCAATGACAAGACAATAACTGATCTAAACTTTCTATTATCTTATATTCCTCTAATCTTGGTCGGTCTTCATCATCATCACCATCAGTTATAGTAACATAGGAGTCATTAGGAATCATGAGGGTTCTCTCATTGCAACATACTCAAGGCATTTATAGGAATTCACCAGAAATCAAGCTGAGGGCATGGATCTTCTATGGGGAAGTAAATTTTCCCTATCAATAAGAATTCAGACTTTGGATATTGAAGGAGATTCTCAATTGATAATTGAAGCCGCGAAAGGGGAAAGGACCCATGGATGGACTATCTAAGGAATAATTGAATATATTTGTTCCCTTATTAATGGTTTTAATGAGTTTACCTTTCAACACATTTACATGGAAGACAATGTGGTTGTTGATCACATGGCCTCATTAGGTTTCAACCAAGTTGGTGTAAGATATTAGAGAAAGGAAATTTTTAGGAATAAGCAACACTGAGAGGGGGGGTGAATTAGTGTTGCAACACTTTTAACAATTCTTAACCATTTAATACCTAACCATGCACTAACTGAAATAATGAAAGCATACACATAAAGTAAATAACTCATAACACCATGATTTATTTTTGAGGAAACCCTAGCCAAGGGAAAACCCCAGTGGGAATGCTACCCACAATATATGTACTAAGAGTATAATATCCATGTTAGGAGACCTTTCTCTGTTAGGAGAAGAATATCACATTTATTACATGTCCATGTTAGTGGAAAGACCCTATTAGGGGTGATACAATGGAGCTCACTTCTCTTACAAGGACTCATTGTCCAATATTACAAAAGATTTTAAAACAACAAAAGTGAACTATAACAACATCTTCTATGAAAAAATAGTTCCATTTGAATCTTGCAACAATAATCATAGAATCTCCACTTAATCGGTCATCATATATCAGTGCTACATCTTCCATCAACCTCGCAGCCCAAAACTCACACATATATATACCCAATCAACTTTTTTTCTCAGTCATCTCACTAATTCTTCACAAAACATGTCTCCAAACTTGTCCCATAATGAAATAAATAAAACATGACCATTCATCCATCAAGATCAGTGAGGACCTATCATAAACCATGATTTAGATCAATGAAATAACTTACTTTATATATCCAAACGTCGCGTCCACTGATATGCCTTATTTTCATTATTTCTTGTACTCACATGTTTTCTCCAACTTGTAACTCTTTCTAGTCATAACCAAAATTCAAGATACTATAACAAAAGCCATAATACATCCCATATATCCTATATCCAAGCTTGCATGTCATCACGATTAGTATTTTATGCTCGCTGACCAAAACAACTTGACTATTCACTACGAAGTGACTTTGTACTTAGGCATTTTCACTTGTCTAAATATCCAAAAATTATTTCCATACCAAGAAACCATGGCATAGATATGTGTTTCTAGCAATGATAACATATACACATTCATATACTGCTCACTTACCAACAGAAAGTTATTTACCCCCTAGATCTATCACCTTTATGAGCAAAGACACTCCTACAAAAATCTCATGAGGTTGAATAATACTAGTATCTGGACCCTAATTTGGGGCTTTGTGGTGTTGTATGGTATTTTTGGTGGGCATTCAAATTTCTATCCATTGGGGAAGTTAAAATCTTATGATTTAAATTTGCCACATGGGCACATCCATCAAAGCTTATGTGTCCCCTCTATTTTGTATGGCGAACTTATGGGGATTAAGAGTCATCATTTTAGTAGCCCCTCGATAAAAGTGGAATTTTCACAAGCCATGAGGATTTTGTTAAATCTATCACTGAGTCTGAGAATATCATTTTTCTCAGTCCTTACCATATGACAGACTACTCGCATGAGGGAAGTACCAAAAATGAGTTGGGTGAATCCAAAGGCATGAAGGCTAATAAATGCACACATTATGATCATTTATCATGCCCATCTATGATCATTTCCAATAAAAAGTTACATTTGGGGTTTTTCTCTTACAATGACACAACTAACTTATCTTTCTTGTGCTCTACTCTCTACAGTCGTCAAACCATGAGAGAGGACCATGGTAGGGTTGAGATTGATAAGTGATAAATGGAAGAATGATGGTATTGTCTGACATATTTACAAAGAGGGAGAATCTCTCAGTTTATGGAATGCATGATTGGGCATGATGAAAGTTTTTCCAAACAATTCATTGCCTCTTGGATGACAAGAAGGGTAACGATGGGAGGAATATCATTAAAGTTAGTGAAGAAGTAATATCCCAAGCTATTGGTCTCTCAATTGAAGGGCACAAATGGGAAAAATCTAGCAAAGTCTCTGACATGACAAGCCTCAACCAATTTTTTTGTAGTAGAGAACAACCTGTGAAATTATGCGGTGGCTATAATCGTGAGTAGCTGCTAGAGCCATGGGACAGGGGGTGCCTGGTGGTCATGAAGTACTTTACCTTGGAGGGGCACTTTGGTGTGTAATATTATTATCACCTCCCATTTTTTAATCATTTTAGAAATCACAATGCAATTTCCATTATGTTTTACCTTTTACATTCTATTGAAAGTTTTGTGAAAGATGTGGTAGAAGCCAAAAATCTTGGTAAAAGTTTTACCATTTTACACCAGGGTCTTATGTTCAAACTGTATCATTTTAATTTGGCTATTTTCCCTCCCCATGCTATCATTGTTGAAGAGGTCCCCACTTCCTCTACCCCTCCTTCGACTAGTAGAATGGATACCCCTAGCCCTAGTAAAAAATAGTGCCTCAAAAACCCTTGCCTAAAAATTATCCAAGACACTTCACCTAACTCTAAGAAGGTTAAATTGGAAAAGGGAAAGAAAAGGGATACCCCTCTTTCTAAAACTATAGATACAACCTCTAAGAAATCCAAATTTAACCTACACCAAATTTAATTTGATATTGAGATAACCGAGGAGACTAGCTACACCCCTTGTAGGTCTACTAGACTTGCCATCAAACCTAAAAAGGAGACTAACCTTAAAGAGGCTTCAAATTTTGAAGATGAGGGGTGGGGAGGGAGTGAAAATAGGGATACATAGAAGAACTTTATGCAGGAAGAGACTCTTTCAACTTTTTCTAGCATTTCATCTCATGTCTCGACAAGTATTAAATTAGACATTGTTGAACGCACACGTGGGCAAGAGAAAGAGGTAAATATTGTGCCAGCAATCACTAACAAAGGTAAAACCTAGATGGAAGGAGAATGTAGAAAAAATGATCTAGTCTGGGAGGATGTTAATCAACTTAAAAAGAGAATGGTGGAGGTGTAGGAGAGAATCTATAATGTGTCACTTCTCCCTTAAGGTCATGCATAGTTCTGCTACCACACTATGTATGCTTCAAATAGACATTGCCAATGGAGACAATGAGGAAGTTGACCGTAAGGAACTTTTCAAGTTCCTTACTAAGGATTGGGCTACCATGATGCTAACTAAGGAATGCAGGATGAAAAAGAACTAGGGTGGCACTTCCTTTCTAGTTCATGCACTACAACTAGATGTGGCCTATATGGCCTTGTTAATTTTTGTTTAAACTTCTATAATGTTGTGTGGATCAATGTTATCTCTATTGTTAGGTATGACCCTCGGTGTTCTTAGTTTATTATTATTGTTGTTATTGTTGTTGTTGGTAGTGGTGGTGGTGGTGGTGTTATTATGTTGGACACTAGTAGTTTTTTTGTCGTTATGATAATAGTTGCTATTGTGGATTTGATTGTGATGCTTAATGCTAGTGATAGATTAGCTATGTCCATGTTGAAAGGTTATGCTCAGTTGTTGGTTGTTGTTTTTTATATGGATGCTAGGGTGGTTGGTTGTGTTATTCCCTGTGTGGATGATGCATTGTTAACATAATTTTATGTTATTGATAATGTGTTGTTAATGTAACTTTTTTGATGATGTAAGTCTGTTGTTGGTCGCCCTTTGAATTGGGTTGTAAAGGGACAACACCCTTGTTTTGTTGCATTTTAATACCAAAAACATGAAAAATTATGGGCTCGTCACCTATGACCACGGATCATTTGTAACTTCAACTGCTCAACATTGAAATACTAAAAAACTTACTAATCTATTATTTATTTTTATTTTTCTATTCAAAGTTGCTCCTCTAATCCATTATGTGATCCTTATTTCAATGATCACTTACACCCATAATAATATAATCTACAAGTAAAATGTTAATCCAAGGAATATCATGGAAGCCTCCAATTGTGGTACCTCATTGTATGAGGGTCGAAAACTACAACACCTTACAATAAATAAATACATTATTCTTGTAATTACAATGTGGACAACAAGTGGACGTAACACACAATTATATCCTCTCAGTTGGATTGTGGGTGCGATTACAACCCTTTGCATCTAAATTTTAAGGTCTCACTTTCTAATGCTAATAATCTCTAGCCGTGTCCATTACCTATGAATATGAGTGCCAAAATGCTTTTTATTATATGTCTAGGGTTGTGTATATAATGATACTATCATATGACACATATTATTATAGAAATAGAATATAATCTTAAAAGAACATGAAAGCTTTCACCTTGTTGTAAAAAAATTTATTAGTCCTCATTTTCTTTATAAGGATCAATGATAATTAAAGATCAACAAAATAATATTCATTATTAAACTTATCACTTGTAAATTTGTATTAATTTTTTTTTTAAAATATCAATAATCATTTGAACTTCTACTACTAATATATCACTTTTACTAATATTAACTCAATCTTAAATCTAATTATAATACAAGAATTTCTTAAACATTAATCCATATAAGAGATCCCCTTACCATCTAGCCTTCCTCCATTTAAAATATAAATCAAACAAATAAATTCTATGTATATCAAAAGTTTAACCTTTCTCAAATTAGAAGGACACCATTAAAAAAAATACCAATTAAACATAATCACAAATATAATTATATCTCAAATAATCTTTACTCTCATATTTCAATCATCTTAAATCACTATCCTTGAATCCCAATTTTCATTCCTCTAATAATTTTAAAACAAACATTGATTCAATCTTATTTACATTTTCAACACATATTTGATTTCAATCTTTACCATCCAATCTATGTCCCAACTTTTTATACACCGAGAGTTTGAATTGTTGTTAATTTGATTATCCCTAGATTGGGTGTGTTTTTATCCTTACCCCTGTGTTGTTGGGCAATGCAAAACCACACATTAATCTCCTAGAGAAGACCACCAAACGTGCTTTGCATAGCAAATAGCAAAGGTGAATCACCCACCCAAACCCTCAAACAGAGTGCCAAAAGATGCAAACTGCAAATTGCCCCAAAATCAACTTTGATAATTAAAATAATATTTTTGTTAGTTAAACACCATACCCAATGCAAACCATGATAATTATGGCCAGGCTAATGAATGATTAGAGCAATTCAACATCAGTTGCTCATGCCCATCTTCACAAATCTGATTTGCTTTGACACAGAGAGCATTGTTCTTCACTCCTCACCATTGGTGTCAGACACTTTGTCTCCATGGGGATACTTTTGAGGAACCTAAAATCATTTTAAAATGGCCCCCCTTGACTCTTTTTCTTCCCTAGGATAACTACATTTTAGATTTGGGATATATTTAAATGATTTGTTAATGTAATTTTGGATTGTTCTAAAGCCACTTGCTACTTTGGGCTGACAAGCAATAAATTTGTTTTTAGCCCCCTTTGCAATCTCCTAGACCCCGTGAAAGCATAAAGAAGAGAAGAACCACACGAGGACCCAAAACACACCGACATTAATTATTTATGACTTCTTTACATTGTTTATTATAGTTGAATTAATAATTTCTAATTTGCAGACAACCCAAAGGAAGCGCTAAATCTGTCGGATAAGTCAGTCCGCTTGTTGTCTTATACTCTATCCGTTACAGTTTAAACTTGTTGCGCCGCCGCATCGGATTGCCACGTGGCGCATTGCCAGCCCTTCAGAGGATTCGATGGCCGGATGATACGGTTGTTCGACACGTCATTTATTTGGTGATAAGGATTTTTATAGGCTTATCTGAATTTAATAGAACTTGGTGGGTTGTCTTTGTTATTTCTAGTGTAATGGAGAATGGTCAACATGAAAAGAATGGATTTGGAAAGTAGGAGAATATCAGCTGGTTGTCTTTTCTTTTGTAATTTTTTGGTTGGTTTGATATATGTAAAAATGAATGTTTGAGTTATTTTATGTGTAAAATAAAAAGACAAGTTATTTAGAAGAATTTGATGGACGAATCAAGTTTTTCGCCTTCAAAAAAATTGTATTAATTTTTTGAGTATTTTTTGATAGATGAGATGGTGAAAGATTTTGTTTGTGTTGATTGACATTCTACAGAGTAAGTTTCATGTTATGTTATGGTTGTGCACAAATATAAAAACCAAAAACATATTTTAAAACTACTAAGGCTATGTATTAATTTATTTAACATTGACATTCATTCTTTTAAAACATAAAGAAGTCAAAACTTCATTGGCAAAGACAAGGAGAAGATGAATGTTTGACCTATTTTATGTGTAAAATAAAAAGACCAGTTATTCAGAAGAATTTGATGGATGAATCAAGTTTTTCGCCTTCAAAAAATTTGAATTGTTTTGAATTTTATTAAAATACGTGAAGATGATTTCTTGAGTATTTTTTGATAGATGAGATGGTGAAAGGTATTTGTTTGTGTTGATTGACATTCTCGAGAGTAAGTCTCATGTTATGTTATGGTTGTGTTCAAATATAAAAACCAAAAACATATTTAAAAA
Organism: Chamaecyparis obtusa; assembly: GCA_027943335.1. Lineage (NCBI taxonomy): Eukaryota > Viridiplantae > Streptophyta > Pinopsida > Cupressales > Cupressaceae > Chamaecyparis > Chamaecyparis obtusa. The sequence continues at coordinate 197,371 of BSBK01003341.1, read as the reverse complement.
CTACTAAGACTACGTATTAATTTTATATAGTGTTGACATTCATTCTTTTAAAACATAAAGAAATCAAAACTTCATTGACAAAGACAAGGAGAAGATGAAGGTTTGAGCTCCCTCACCTGTTGGTTGCCTTATATTATGTGATTTTTTGTTTGGTTTCAATATATATATACAAAAAGAAGGTTTAAGTTCTCTCATGTGCAAAACAAAACGACAAGTTATTCAAAAGAATGTGATGGATTAACCAAGTCTTTCACATTTCTTGAACTCTCTACTCATCTCGATGATGGATCATGGAATACGATCCAAAACGTTGATGCTAAAAAATTACACACAATCTGATTCTAGGAGCAAACTAACTAAAAAATCTATTATTTTATTAAAGCATTTGAAGTTGATTTCATGAGTATTTTTTTACACATGAGATGGTGAAAGATATTTGTTCATGTTGATTGACATTCTACAAAGGTATCAATAAATCTCGTGTTATGTTATGGTCGTACACAAATATAAAAATCGAAAACATGTTTTAAAACTATTGAAATTATGTGTTAATTTATTTAATGTTGATATTCATTCTTGTAAAATATAAAGAAATCAAAAGTTCACCTTCAAAGACAAGGAGAAGTTGAAGGTTTGAGCCCCCTCACTTGTTGGTTGTCTTATATTATGTAATCTTTCGTTTGGTTTCAATATTAAAACAAGGTGGTTTGAGTTATTTCATGTGCAAAACAAAAAGACAAGTTACTCGGAAGAATTTGATGGATGAACCAAGTCTTTCATGTTAAAAAAATTTCAATTATTTTGAATTTTATTAGAGCATTTGAAGATGATTTCATGAGTATTTTTTGATGGATGGGATGGTGAAAGATATTTTTTTATGTTGATTGACATTCTAGAGAAGTGTCAATAAATCTCATGTTATGTTATGGTTGTGCACACTTATAAAAACTAAAAACATATTTTAAAACTACTGAAATTGTGTATTAATTTATTTAATGCTAACATTCATTCATTTATAATATAAATAAATCAAAACTTTATGTACAAAGATAAGGAGAAGATGAAGGTTTGAGCCCTCTCACCTGTTGGTTGTCTTATATTATGTAATTTTTTGTTTAGTTTCAATGTATTTTTTAAAAAAAAAGATGTTTAGTTCTCTCATGTGCAAAACAAAAAAACTGGCTACTCAGAAGAATTTGATGGATGAACCAAGTCTTTCACTTTCAAAAACTTTCTATTATTTTAAATTTTATTAGAGCATTTGAAGATGATTTCATGAGTATTTTTTTATGGATGAGATGGTGAAGGATATTTGTTTATGTTGATTAACAATCTACAAAAGGTATCAATAGGTCTCGTGTTATGTTATGGTTGTGCACAAATATAAAAATCAAAAAAATATTTTTAAACTATTGAAATTATGTATTAATTTATTGAACAATGACATTTATTCTTTTAAAATATAAAGAAATCAAAACTTCAATTGCAAAGATAAGGAGAAGATGAAGGTTTAAGTTTTCTCATCTATTGGTTGTCTTATATTATGTAATTTTTTGTTTGGTTTCAATACATATATAAAAAAAGGGTTTGAGTTCTCTCACGTTAAATTTTTTTCTATTATTTTGAATTTTATTGGAGTATTTGAAGATGATTTCATGAGTGTTTTTGGATGAATGAGATGATGAAAGGTATTTGTTTATGTTGATTGATATTCTACAAAATGTATCAATAAGTGCCATGTTATTTTATGGTTGAGCACAAATATAAAAACCAAAAACATATTTTCAAACTATTGAAATTATGTGTTAATTTGTTTAATGTCGATATTCATTCTTTTAAAATATAAAGAAATAAAAAATTCACTTGGAAAGACAAGAAGAAGATGAAGGTTTGAGCTCCCCACCTGTTGGTTGTCTTATATTATGTAATTTTTATTTGGTTTCAATATATAAAAAAAGATGGTTTGACCTACTGAGATGGGTGAGCTCCTGAGAAGTCGCGGTGCTTCACCTCTATGAGGATCACCTAGATGCAACGAGTGCTAAGTGTTCCATTCATTATCATGAGAGATGGGTTCTTGTGAACCACTACTCACGAAATATGGGTCAATGAGTTTGACTCAAAAACTACATAGTTGAATCTGGATAGCAATATCACAAGAATGTTTGAGTTCTCTAACATTCAAAACAAAAAGACAATTTTCTTCAAAAATTTTGATGGATGAACCAGGTCTTTTGCGCTCAAAATAATTCTATTATTTTGAATTTTGTTAGAGCATTTGAAGATAATTTCATGAGTATTTTTTGATAGATGAGATGGAGAAGGATCTTTATGTTGATTGACATTCTATTGAGGTATCAATAAGTCTCGTGTTATGTTATGGTTGTCCACAAGTATAAAAACCAAAAACATATTTTAAGACCATTGAAATTATGTATGAATTTATTTAACGTTGACACTCATTTTTAAAAAATATATAAAGTAGTCAAATCACTATGCAGGACTATGCAAGAAACTAAATACTAGACACTCTAACTATCTCTGCTACTGACTCTGAAGTTATGGAAGTTATCTACGGAAGTTATGTTATGTCTTGCAAGTGAGGTCTGCGTTCCTTATATAGGAGAGGAACCGACTTTTGGGTTGCAAAGCATCATACAAAGTTTTCAAATCCGTCCACAAGAATTGGACACGTAGCAGAGCATCTACTTTATTAAAGCAACCTTATCTCGAACAAGAATCTCGCCAGGAATGAGATGAACAGTAATACGAGATAAGAACAAAGCATCTTTTTGACACGTGAAGGGTAACACGTAGGTCTTTAAAGGAAGAACCTTATCCTTCTTTTTACCATGGTGGGATCCATGCGTCCTTTTATTCCGAGAGGATAGTAACTCGTCTAAGTGACAACCCCACTTAGTAAGCGTGCGATCTGGGAGAATGAGATTCCCAATCGACTTCAATATCATCATCTTCTTGCTCTGAGCTGTCAGCTTTATCTGCGAATCTTGATCTTTCCATAATGCGTTCGAACTTATCTTCAAGGGATTCTTCTTTCCATAAGATGCTTCTTTCAAAAGCTTTTTCAGTGTGTGGCTCTGACAAAGTCTGAAAGCTTGAAAGTATCCACACAGGAATCCTTTCTAAAGCAAAGGAGTGAATATCACGCAACTGCATAGAATCAACTTGTTGCTGCTGTGGACCAAAAATATCAAACACGTATCTGTTTATTGGATTAGTAGCATATGACCAAAACTTAATCTTAAACAGATAACCATAGTTAGAATCCATAGGCATAAGATCATGGCAGTGTGGGAAAACACCACGGAAGAAATCACAAAAAGGATTTTCTCGTTGTAACCAAGATGTCTGATCAGGGATGTGTGTACTGCTAAGGATATTGATAGGCCATTCAAAAGATGTAGCACTGGTAATTGAATGGTGCAAATGGCTTTGAATCTCAGGGTCACTGGGATGACAAGCTTCTCGCTGAATCAAAGAATCTGTTAGCAGATTTCTACCAGCAGAGAAATGACGATCTCTGAGACAAACATATATATCCTTGGAAACATCCAAACTGTTAGGTTTCCAGTCAACATGACTAATGAAGTTAAACTCTTCAGTTCTTTGACATATCATGTTAACATTATGAACATTTCTATTCTGATCATTGTTAAACTCATTTAACATCACTTGGTATCTATCATCTTCATGTCCATCAATAATGTCGATCACATTATTCCATAAATGAAATAAAATGTTACCTTGATCATGTTCAAGATCTGTCTGAAGATTCGGCTGAAACACTAGATTTTCTGGAACTTGAACTGACAAGCTATTTACATGCCTTTCACGCTGAGCATTCAACCTTTCACCAATGTGTTCTTCTCTCTGAAGAATTCTGTATCTGTTCATCCAATCATTCCAATCACCAGGTTCATTATCAAGAATAATTTCAATGTTAGACCTGATATCTTGCTGACTGTCTAAAACAGTAGTTCTAAGATTGGGATGAATAACTCTAGGTTCATTTTCTTCAGTTATACTGTTCTGGAATAAAGAATTAACAGTATGAGAGTAGCAACCTTCACGACTAAGGAAGTCTGCTAAGACATTCTTAGTACCTTCAATGTGCTCAGTATCAAAATCAAATGTATCAAGAAACTGTGCCCATCTAAGCAATCTTGCTCTAACAACTTTATTCTTAGATTCCTTTTTAAAGAAACCGGGCAAGTTCTGTAAATCACTTCTTAGCAAGAATTTCTGATCACCAATAAATAATTGAAATTTCTCAAAACCATGAACTACAGCTAAAAGTTCTTTATGAGTACTGTGGTAGTTCATTTCAGATCCTTTGAAAGATCCTGATTCATACCTGACAATTTCTTCTCTATCCTTACCATGATGTTCAGTGACTTCAAGCAAAACAGCACCCCAGGCAGAATGACTAGCATCTGTCTGTACAATTTTCTTACCTTTACCAGGTAGCTTTAAGGGTGGAAGTTCTTGACATTGTTGCTTGATCTTAGCAATTGCACTGTTATGAACATCTGACCATGGAGGAGAGTTCTTCTTCAGAAGCTTGTTCAACTCTTTTCGGGCTTCTGCTATATTCTGAAAATAACCTGCGACATAGTTAACCATGCCGAGAAATCTTTGTAAACTCTTTTTGTCAGTAACCTCAATCTTCTGAATATTTCTTAATAAATGATCCTGAGGATATATTTTTCCATTGGGCTCAATCTTGGTGCCAATAAATATTAAACTTTCAGAACACCAACTTAACTTTGAAGGATTGAGACACAAACCATTAGACTGACAAATGGAAAGGAACTTTTTCAAATGTTCCAAGTGGGACTTATGATCTTGACTGAAAATTAAGATATCATCAATGTATGGTTGAATAAATTTAGCATAAGGAGCAAATATTGAATCCATACACTTCTGAAAAATAGAGGGAGCAGTCTTAATACCAAATGGTAGAACACACCATTCAAACAGACCTTGTGGAACAGAAAACGCTGTCTTGTATCTGTCTGTTTCTGAAACTGCAATTTGCCAAAACCCTTTAGTCAAGTCAAACTTGGAAAACACATTACAACCTTGAATTCTCTGCCAGATATAATCTTTGCTAGGCAGGGGATGTCTATTATCTTCTAAACAGACATTCAAAGGCTTGTAATTCACAACTAACCTTTTTTCTTCTAATTCATTACCATTCTCATCTTTCTTTGGAACATACATTGCATGACATGAAAATGGACTGTTACTTGGTCGGATTATACCTTTATCAAGTAGATCTGTAATCTCCTTCTCACAGAGCTCCTGTTCTGCTCTTGACAAAATATAGTCGTTAGCTTTGCACTTAGGTGTAATCTCAATACCACTGAGATCTTTTTTCAAAGGAAAGGTGCAAACAAACTTTCTAGAATATTTATTCAAATCTTTGGTCAAGACAGTATCAGCAAAATCTTTTTGAATCTGCTCTAATTCCCCCCGGGTGAAAAGAGACTGGTTGACAAACCAGACACGGGAACCAGGAAGAACAACCTTGGCAGGAGTTGGTAAAGACAACTTCGGAGAATAGATCCTGTGTTCATTGATTTGGGGAACTGACCCAAATAAAAAACTTATATGAGAACCTGCAACACCAACTGTGTAAGGACTCCACTGCTGTAATGTTTCACTACCAATGATACAGTCATACAGTTTGACAGGATACTGTAGAAAGGTGGCTGTATAGGTATTAGAGGGAAACTGAATAGGAATAACAGCTTGGTAACGGATAGGATTGTCCTTATGACTTACGGAGTGGATACTAGTTGCAGTAGATTTCCAACAAGCTCGAGGAAAACATTCAGATCTAGCTATATTACAATCAGCTCCAGAGTCTAGTAAAGCACACAAAGTGTAGGGCTTGATACCAGGTAATTTAATTGTCAACAGAAAAGCAGGACAAGGGTTAGACATACCCTTTAGATAAGCAAAAGCTTGCTTAGGATCAGCTGCTTCTTCTTCTTCTTTAGCTGGCTGGACTGATTCATCTGAATTGGATTTATCAAATAGGTACTCCTCAAGAGGATTAATTGCTGCACGAGAAAGTTCAGCAATTTCTTTCTGCACACTGGCGATTTCCTTTATCACATCAGTTCTCACAGTATACAAGAATGCCAGACGATCTTGTAACCATATATGCCGAGAACTTTTTTGGAATGCTCTTTGAGCAACAGGATTAACAATATAACCATGAGAAGAGCTTGAGCTTGGTTTTTCCTGTGCAAGAGACATTTTCTCAAAACACATAAGATCAGATACTTCAGATAATTCTGGGTTTTCATCAAATAACTTATCAATATCTGAATCTATCTTTTTCAAATCATTCATCAACTTTTCATGCTGATGAGGAGTTAAAAACTGATTTCTCTTCTGAACTAATTCATTCTTTTTCATCATAAGCTATTGAAGCTTTTCAGAAGGACTTGGCTTACACCAATCTGGATTTATCTGAGATAAAGACTGACCTCTCAGTCTTCCTTGTTCATAGAGGGACTGACCTCTACCAAAACCAGATCTGTACATATTGCAGAAAAACATGTTACAAAAATAAGAGACTTCGGAGTCTGAACCTGAACCTGATGAAGATGCAGCAGAGTGAAAATCTAACTCTGAATCTGTTTCTTCTTGATGGATATTAAACACTTGCATATCCATATCTTCATCATCACTTTCTATATCAGTGATACTGATATCATCTGAATCTGAATTGTCAAAAACAATTGTCAAAGGAAGAGAATCTAACTTGCCTTGAGTCAATCTTCTGACTCGCTTAGACTTTTTATTCTTTTCCTTATCTGGACACTTATTTGCAAAATGAGGACCTTTGCAAATATAACAAATAGGAGTAAAATTCTTTTTCCTAACCTTTCTCTGATTCCTTAGGAATACTTTCTTTTTCCGAAAAGGTTTGGAATACTTACTATATGCCTTCTTATCATAATGCTTAAACTTTTTCTTCTTGAACTTGTGTGATTTGCTGTGCTGCAAACAGCCATAATTAGAATTACACTTACACAAGTCAGACTTAAGATAAGGCATAACTTCTTTCTTTTTCTTCCTATTGATTCTTTCTGTACACAGATCACTATTGATCTCTTTAATGAACTGAACCAATTGAGGAAAAGTCACATCACTGATAGTCATATCAGGAGTTTCAAGAATACTTTTTAAAATCTTTTCCCTGTAATAAGATTGCATCTGATAGGGAAAACCTTCAAGAAAAGTATTATACATCCATTGGTTGTTGTTGGTTTGACCAGAGAGATAAAAATTAGTGTACTGTTCTGAACAGTAAGCATCAAGTTGCTTCATGTCACAAAGACGATTCTCAACAAATCTCTTGTGAGCTGCTCTCTTTTCATTATCATATTGACCAACAAACATACGGTACAAAGAACTACAAACATCATTCACACCTTGATGAATTAAATCATCTTTATATTCTGGTTTCAGGGTATCCCATGCCGTTCTGGCAATACCAGTCAAAGCATTTAGAGCTTTTCTCAAAGCTTGCTCTTGGGTTAAATTCTGAGAATGAATAGCATTATCAACCCATGTTCTAAAAGCATCAACTGTAGCTTTATTTTTCAAGGGATCAAAATCATCAAAATTGATCAAAGGTGGAACTGTTTCTGAAAAGACCTGTAAAGGTTCATGCTGTTGTTGCATCATATTTACAAATTTCCATGTTCCTGTGACAGGGTCAAATTCTTCTAACTTAGGCTTTGGAGTGTGCAAAACTAAGCCTTTATCTTTCAACTGACTTTTCAGTCGAGCAACATCATAAGAAGAATCAGGAAAATTGCAGGTAGTACTGGAAGATTTGGACTGGGTGGTTGAATCAAACACTTGTTCAACTTTAGAAACAACAGTAGGAATTATCTGGGAAATTCCATGGCTATCGGCTAACTGCTGACTACGGATCTGAGTGGTAGTCTGTTCTATCTTGGCAGTAGTCTGGGTGACTGTTTGAATCTGGGAAATAGGAATAGATGGGTTATTGGCCCACCACGCTTCAGCAGTCTGCTTGAAAGCAGCATAGTCACGCTTAAGAATATCAGAGCATGGTTGTTATTAAGCATTCATTTTAGTTTGCATATCTTGTTTCAAAAATATAGCTTCTCTTACAGTTCCATTTAAAAGTATTGTGTTCTTTTGTCTGGATCTCGATTCTTGAATCTTTGGTGTTCTGGTTGGATTCTGTGTGAAGTAAGTCCTCGTTGTTGAAGGCGTGTTAAGCCGTGTTTAGAGGCAGGGAAGGTAGCACTACTATAATCCCGAGTAACAGAACGGACCAAGATGACTGAATCCCAGGCAACTACGAACGATAGCAATACTGGAGAAGAAGAACTGGTAAGCCTCAGCTCTATTTTTGATCAAGTTCAGAATGTCAATTTAGATAATCCTTTTAAGACTGATAATCATGATTTAGATTTGCCAACTGAAAGATTTAAGTTACCTACTAAGAAGTGGCAAGAGATATATGGTGATTTAGGATTTCTGTCTTATAAGTCTAAGTCTATCTGCAAGTTAATAGAGATGCAAGTTGTAGTCAATTGTGATAAACCTCATAGCTTTATTAATCTCTTGAGTAATAAAGAGATTCAAAATTTGGTGAAACAAGCCAAGCAAAAAAATGGATACAAGTATTTGCATATAGGTCATATAGTTTGTGGCATAGAACCTCTTTATAGAAAAGGCATTCCTGCTACTGCCTTGATGACTCTTTTAGACGCCCGTCATAATAATTATTCTGATATGATTATGGGAGGCATTTCTGCTCCTATGGCTGCTGGAGCTACAGCATTTGATGTTGTACCTAACTTTGCTATAAGTTTGTTAGATGACCATCTAGATAAGATTTTGATGTTTCAATTTGGAACCCAGTACCTAAACATGAAGCCTGGATCTCGAACACATGCTTTGTTCTTCGCCTTGTATGGTAGATTGTTCAATACTACTATTCCTATTGTGAAGGATCCCAGAAGTGATAAATCCCAGGTTAGATATTCTCTGTTATGGCAAACAGATTCTAAAGGTGCCCAGCTCACTGTTCCAAAAATGGTCAATCTATCCGATATCAAAGTTCCTAAAGAATGGATTGTAGATGTAAGAGCTTTAAAACAGTTAGATTCTCCTAAGAACCTTACTGTGATTTCCAAAGTGCATGAAACTCCTACTGAAGCTCGTAATTCATTTGCTTCTGAGCATTTGTCTGCATCTAGCTCTTCCAGTGTGAATTCCAGTTTCAATTATAAAGATCATCCTTTACAAAGATCAGGATCTACTTTGTTACAGCGCAAGCCTTTGCATTCTTGCTATCATCCTGATGCTGTTCCTAATCCTCATGGATCTTTATTTTGTACCATCTGTAATTTGTCTTTTGATGAACGTCCCTTTGTTTCCAATCCGATGACTCAGCAACTTCCTCAGTGTCCTCATCCCCAGTTTACCGAACTCGATGATGGAAGTATGCAATGCATTCACTGTTCTTTTGTTAAACCAGTTTTCCATGTGCATATGTTAATGTCTGGTAATAAAACCAGTTTTACCGAAGCCAACTTTGCTGAACCTTCAGTTCCTCCATTACATGACTTTTTGCTGAATGATGATAAGTTTGCTATCCCATTCTGGCCTCATCATGTAATTGCCTCAGGACAGCCTGAAGCCACCACACAGACCAAAATGTTAAATTATGCCAATCTGTGTATTCGTAAAGCTTTGGTTCTCCAAGCCGACATGCACCAGAAAGCCCTGCAAGCTGAATTGAACCGTCAGAAAACTGAAGCCAGTGTTAATGCCAATTTTCATAATATTCTTGCAAGTTTACATTCTATTGAGTCTAAGCTCAATAATGTTGTTAATACTTCTATGGCTAGTGATTTGAATATTCTTAAGCGTGACTATGCTGCTTTCAAGCAGACTGCTGAAGCGTGGTGGGCCAATAACCCATCTATTCCTATTTCCCAGATTCAAACAGTCACCCAGACTACTTCCAAGATAGAACAGACTACCACTCAGATCCGTAGTCAGCAGTTAGCCGATAGCCATGGAATTTCCCAGATAATTCCTACTGTTGTTTCTAAAGTTGAGCAAGTGTTTGATTCAACCACCCAGTCCAAATCTTCCAGTACTACCTGCAATTTTCCTGATTCTTCTTATGATGTTGCTCGACTGAAAAGTCAGTTGAAAGATAAAGGCTTAGTTTTGCACACTCCAAAGCCTAAGTTAGAAGAATTTGACCCTGTCACAGGAACATGGAAATTTGTAAATATGATGCAACAACAGCATGAACCTTTACAGGTCTTTTCAGAAACAGTTCCACCTTTGATCAATTTTGATGATTTTGATCCCTTGAAAAATAAAGCTACAGTTGATGCTTTTAGAACATGGGTTGATAATGCTATTCATTCTCAGAATTTAACCCAAGAGCAAGCTTTGAGAAAAGCTCTAAATGCTTTGACTGGTATTGCCAGAACGGCATGGGATACCCTGAAACCAGAATATAAAGATGATTTAATTCATCAAGGTGTGAATGATGTTTGTAGTTCTTTGTACCGTATGTTTGTTGGTCAATATGATAATGAAAAGAGAGCAGCTCACAAGAGATTTGTTGAGAATCGTCTTTGTGACATGAAGCAACTTGATGCTTACTGTTCAGAACAGTACACTAATTTTTATCTCTCTGGTCAAACCAACAACAACCAATGGATGTATAATACTTTTCTTGAAGGTTTTCCCTATCAGATGCAATCTTATTACAGGGAAAAGATTTTAAAAAGTATTCTTGAAACTCCTGATATGACTATCAGTGATGTGACTTTTCCTCAATTGGTTCAGTTCATTAAAGAGATCAATAGTGATCTGTGTACAGAAAGAATCAATAGGAAGAAAAAGAAAGAAGTTATGCCTTATCTTAAGTCTGACTTGTGTAAGTGTAATTCTAATTATGGCTGTTTGCAGCACAGCAAATCACACAAGTTCAAGAAGAAAAAGTTTAAGCATTATGATAAGAAGGCATATAGTAAGTATTCCAAACCTTTTCGGAAAAAGAAAGTATTCCTAAGGAATCAGAGAAAGGTTAGGAAAAAGAATTTTACTCCTATTTGTTATATTTGCAAAGGTCCTCATTTTGCAAATAAGTGTCCAGATAAGGAAAAGAATAAAAAGTCTAAGCGAGTCAGAAGATTGACTCAAGGCAAGTTAGATTCTCTTCCTTTGACAATTGTTTTTGACAATTCAGATTCAGATGATATCAGTATCACTGATATAGAAAGTGATGATGAAGATATGGATATGCAAGTGTTTAATATCCATCAAGAAGAAACAGATTCAGAGTTAGATTTTCACTCTGCTGCATCTTCATCAGGTTCAGGTTCAGACTCCGAAGTCTCTTATTTTTGTAACATGTTTTTCTGCAATATGTACAGATCTGGTTTTGGTAGAGGTCAGTCCCTCTATGAACAAGGAAGACTGAGAGGTCAGTCTTTATCTCAGATAAATCCAGATTGGTGTAAGCCAAGTCCTTCTGAAAAGCTTCAACAGCTTATGATGAAAAAGAATGAATTAGTTCAGAAGAGAAATCAGTTTTTAACTCCTCATCAGCATGAAAAGTTGATGAATGATTTGAAAAAGATAGATTCAGATATTGATAAGTTATTTGATGAAAACCCAGAATTATCTGAAGTATCTGATCTTATGTGTTTTGAAAAAATGTCTCTTGCACAGGAAAAACCAAGCTCAAGCTCTTCTCATGGTTATATTGTTAATCCTGTTGCTCAAAGAGCATTCCAGAAAAGTTCTCGGCATATATGGTTACAAGATCGTCTGGCATTCTTGTATACTGTGAGAACTGATGTGATAAAGGAAATCGCCAGTGTGCAGAAAGAAATTGCTGAACTTTCTCGTGCAGCAATTAATCCTCTTGAGGAGTACCTATTTGATAAATCCAATTCAGATGAATCAGTCCAGCCAGCTAAAGAAGAAGAAGAAGCAGCTGATCCTAAGCAAGCTTTTGCTTATCTAAAGGGTATGTCTAACCCTTGTCCTGCTTTTCTGTTGACAATTAAATTACCTGGTATCAAGCCCTACACTTTGTGTGCTTTACTAGACTCTGGAGCTGATTGTAATATAGCTAGATCTGAATGTTTTCCTCGAGCTTGTTGGAAATCTACTGCAACTAGTATCCACTCCGTAAGTCATAAGGACAATCCTATCCGTTACCAAGCTGTTATTCCTATTCAGTTTCCCTCTAATACCTATACAGCCACCTTTCTACAGTATCCTGTCAAACTGTATGACTGTATCATTGGTAGTGAAACATTACAGCAGTGGAGTCCTTACACAGTTGGTGTTGCAGGTTCTCATATAAATTTTTCATTTGGGTCAGTTCCCCAAATCAATGAACACAGGATCTATTCTCCGAAGTTGTCTTTACCAACTCCTGCCAAGGTTGTTCTTCCTGGTTCCCGTGTCTGGTTTGTCAACCAGTCTCTTTTCACCCGGGGGGAATTAGAGCAGATTCAAAAAGATTTTGTTGATACTGTCTTGACCAAAGATTTGAATAAATATTCTAGAAAGTTTGTTTGCACCTTTCCTTTGAAAAAAGATCTCAGTGGTATTGAGATTACACCTAAGTGCAAAGCTAACTACTATATTTTGTCAAGAGCAGAACAGGAGCTCTGTGAGAAGGAGATTACAGATCTACTTGATAAAGGTATAATCCGACCAAGTAACAGTCCATTTTCATGTCATGCAATGTATGTTCCAAAGAAAGATGAGAATGGTAATGAATTAGAAGAAAAAAGGTTAGTTGTGAATTACAAGCCTTTGAATGTCTGTTTAGAAGATAATAGACATCCCCTGCCTAGCAAAGATTATATCTGGCAGAGAATTCAAGGTTGTAATGTGTTTTCCAAGTTTGACTTGACTAAAGGGTTTTGGCAAATTGCAGTTTCAGAAACAGACAGATACAAGACAGCGTTTTCTGTTCCACAAGGTCTGTTTGAATGGTGTGTTCTACCATTTGGTATTAAGACTGCTCCCTCTATTTTTCAGAAGTGTATGGATTCAATATTTGCTCCTTATGCTAAATTTATTCAACCATACATTGATGATATCTTAATTTTCAGTCAAGATCATAAGTCCCACTTGGAACATTTGAAAAAGTTCCTTTCCATTTGTCAGTCTAATGGTTTGTGTCTCAATCCTTCAAAGTTAAGTTGGTGTTCTGAAAGTTTAATATTTATTGGCACCAAGATTGAGCCCAATGGAAAAATATATCCTCAGGATCATTTATTAAGAAATATTCAGAAGATTGAGGTTACTGACAAAAAGAGTTTACAAAGATTTCTCGGCATGGTTAACTATGTCGCAGGTTATTTTCAGAATATAGCAGAAGCCCGAAAAGAGTTGAACAAGCTTCTGAAGAAGAACTCTCCTCCATGGTCAGATGTTCATAACAGTGCAATTGCTAAGATCAAGCAACAATGTCAAGAACTTCCACCCTTAAAGCTACCTGGTAAAGGTAAGAAAATTGTACAGACAGATGCTAGTCATTCTGCCTGGGGTGCTGTTTTGCTTGAAGTCACTGAACATCATGGTAAGGATAGAGAAGAAATTGTCAGGTATGAATCAGGATCTTTCAAAGGATCTGAAATGAACTACCACAGTACTCATAAAGAACTTTTAGCTGTAGTTCATGGTTTTGAGAAATTTCAATTATTTATTGGTGATCAGAAATTCTTGCTAAGAAGTGATTTACAGAACTTGCCCGGTTTCTTTAAAAAGGAATCTAAGAATAAAGTTGTTAGAGCAAGATTGCTTAGATGGGCACAGTTTCTTGATACATTTGATTTTGATACTGAGCACATTGAAGGTACTAAGAATGTCTTAGCAGACTTCCTTAGTCGTGAAGGTTGCTACTCTCATACTGTTAATTCTTTATTCCAGAACAGTATAACTGAAGAAAATGAACCTAGAGTTATTCATCCCAATCTTAGAACTACTGTTTTAGACAGTCAGCAAGACATCAGGTCTAACATTGAATTTGTTCTTGATAATGAACCTGGTGATTGGAATGATTGGATGAACAGATACAGAATTCTTCAGAGAGAAGAACACATTGGTGAAAGGTTAAATGCTCAGCGTGAAAGGCATGTAAATAGCTTGTCAGTTCAAGTTCCAGAAAATCCAGTGTTTCAGCCGAATCTTCAGACAGATCTTGAACATGATCAAGGTAACATTTTATTTCATTTATGGAATAATGTGATCGACATTATTGATGGACATGAAGATGATAGATACCAAGTGATGTTAAATGAGTTTAACAATGATCAGAATAGAAATGTTCATAATGTTAACATGATATGTCAAAGAACTGAAGAGTTTAACTTCATTAGTCATGTTGACTGGAAACCTAACAGTTTGGATGTTTCCAAGGATATATATGTTTGTCTCAGAGATCGTCATTTCTCTGCTGGTAGAAATCTGCTAACAGATTCTTTGATTCAGCGAGAAGCTTGTCATCCCAGTGACCCTGAGATTCAAAGCCATTTGCACCATTCAATTACCAGTGCTACATCTTTTGAATGGCCTATCAATATCCTCAGCAGTACACACATCCCTGTGTGGATATTTTCAAGCTTTCAGACTTTGTCACAGCCACACACTGAAAAAGCTTTTGTTCGTTGTAAAAGAAGCATCTTATGGAAAGAAGAATCCCTTGAAGATAAGTTCGAGCGCATTATGGAAAGATCAAGATTCGCAGATAAAGCTGACAGCTCAGAGCAAGAAGATGATGACCCTGAAGTCGACTGGGAATCTCATTCTCCCAGATCGTGCGCCTACTAAGTGGGGTTGTCACTTAGACGAGTTACTATCCTCTCGGAATAAAAGGACGCATGGATCCCACCATGGTAAAAAGAAGGATAAGGTTCTTCCTTTAAAGACCTACGTGTTACCCTTCACGTGTCAAAAAGATGCTTTGTTCTTATCTCGTATTACTGTTCATCTCATTCCTGGCGAGATTCTTGTTCGAGATAAGGTTGCTTTAATAAAGTAGATGCTCTGCTACGTGTCCAATTCTTGTGGACGGATTTGAAAACTTTGTATGATGCTTTGCAACCCAAAAGTCGGTTCCTCTCCTATATAAGGAACGCAGACCTCACTTGCAAGACATAACATAACTTCCGTAGATAACTTCCATAACTTCAGAGTCAGTAGCAGAGATAGTTAGAGTGTCTAGTATTTAGTTTCTTGCATAGTCCTGCATAGTCTTTAGGTAAGAAAGACATAGAGAGTATGCTCTCTTCCTGAAGGAAGATCAGAAATCAGACTGTCAATCTTATAGCATGTCTGTAGAATCAGAGTCTTGTAAATCAGCCTGTTGTGGTCTGATAATCATTATCATAATTATCATTTGCATTACAGTCTATATGTTATTGAAGCGCCCGATGTAATGAAAGATAGTTGTTCTATGTTTCTCGGAGCTTGTCCAAGGAGAAAATGAAGATTTGAGCTCCCTTACCTGTTGCTTGTCTTATATTATGTATTTTTTTGTTTGGTTTCAATATAAGAAATAGAAGGGTTGAGTTCTCTCAAAAGCAAAACAAAAAGACGAGTCACTCGGAATAATTTGATGGATGAACCAGGTCTTTCACATTAAAAAAATTTCTATTATTTAAAATTTTATTAGACCATTTGAAAATAAATTCATGAGTATTTTTTAATGGATGAGATGGTGACATATATTTTCTTATGTTGATTTACATTCTACAGAGGTATCAATAAGTCTCATATTATGTTATAATTGTGCCTACGTATAAAAACTAAAAACATATTTTAAAACTATTGAAATTATGCATTAATTTATTTAATGTTGGCATTCATTCTTTTAAAATATAAAGTAATCAAAACTTCACCTGCAAAGACAAGTTACTAGAAACAATTTGATGGATGGAACAAGTCACTCACATTCAATTTTTTTTATATTATTTTGAATTTGGTTAGAGCCTTTAAAGATGATTTCATAAGTATTTTCGAGTGGATGAGATGGTGAAAGATATTTTTTATGTCGTCAGGTATTCTACAATGGTAGCAATGAGTGTTTGTTATGATTGTGCACATATATAAAGACCAAAAATATATTTTAAAATTATCGAATTTATTAATTAGTTTATTCAACACTAGCATTTAGTTTTTTGCATAAATAAATCAAACTTCAAAAAATATGTACGGATCACATTTTAATTTTTGTTGACACTTTATGTCATTACATTTTACTCCTTGTTTCTCCTATAATTAAGTTATGAAATTGTTAAAAATAATATATAATATGTATTAGACATCTCAAAGTAAAGATAAAATAAAAAATTACTAAAACAATAAAAAAAATTATGTATTAATGTTTATAATAAATAAAATAGTTAAACATTTTTGGATAAATTGTTTGAGACATCTATATTACATTTACTTTCAACCTCAGGACATTAGATCTAAGTTTAATTAACAATTAGATCCTACATCTTTTATGGTGTGATTTATTTGTTTACATTTGATGAACCAAGAACTTTTGAACAAGCCTTTAGAATAGAAGTTTCTAGTTTTATTTTTATTTTATAATGGTATTGTTGGTTAAAACTTATTCATGACATCATAATGATCTCTCTTCTTTATGTCTCTTATGGTGATCATGTATCACATTATGACAATGAAGAAGAAAGCTATGATCATGATGATTTATTGAAATTATTGAAAATCAATTGAAAGAAGAAATGATTGATTGAATGAAGCCTTACACAATCAATTAGTTAACTAGATGTTGATATCATCATCATTTGTTGTTGATACTCTTACTAGAGAATTTCTCTCTAAAATAATAATGATATAGATATAATTAGAGTTATAGGGCATAATATCTATGATATACAGGCCTTTTCATTTAGTGTATCACATTTTTCCAACCCTTTCCCAAACCATATCTACTTCACATCACTTAACATACCATTTTTTATTTGATTTCATAACAATAATCCATACATACTTTGATCCCTCCCATTTCTTTGGTCCAATGCTATTCCTTTCAAATATCTCGTGTTTTCCAACTTTTACCTCCCACATCCATAGCCACACCTTCCATCACTATACTTATATCTATCCATAACAACTTGAGGTATCGACATGTGCATATTTCCCTTTTGACTATTCATATCTCATTTTCTTTTTCCACTCATTTATCTAATCATATGCCTTTGCTTCTATAAAACCAACCTTTTTCCACCAACTGACCACCATCATGAGTAAGTTGAAGGATATGAAGACATAAATTGATAAATTTAAATTTCTAGACTAAAAACATTTTATCAAGTGAATTACTATATAATCCCTAAGCATATGACATCCTTTTTGTAATGGTGAAGAAATAGGGTTAACTAATTTATGCATACAAACTATGAAGCCTATTTCCTCCTTTTTTTATTGGGAGGGAGGGTGATCCACTTGGCTCAAGAAATTTGGCACAAAGTGTATTCAACAAATCTTATTCAACAATCCTTTTTGTAATGGTGCTTTTGATCATCCTAGAAGTATTGAAATCCTTGTTTCTGAGGTTGCTTTTCCTGCCAGCTCTGTTGGTTTGTTGACAGCAGTTGGAAATGATGTTGCTCCTCTTGCTGGGGGTTGTTCGGATCCGATGTTGGGGGTTGTCTCCCTGAATTCGGTGTGTTGGCAGAAGGAGGTAGCGAAAGTTGAAGATGGATGGATAATTGTAAAAGGGAAACATTCAAAGAAGTCCTCCTCTTCATTTGATATGACTCTCCATTCTCATAAAAAGGGGACCTAGCCTTGTTGCTTTCCTCTTTGGATTGCGGTTCTCGTTGAATATTCTTATGCAGTGGTTTGGGTGTCCTTCCATTCCTTGGATGGATTGATTTTTGGAGGTGTCTGGGCCTATTTTTTGGCTGGACGGTTGTACTTTTGGAACTTCAAAGTCTTATCCTTAGTTCCAGTGTTGTAAAGGGTTTCGGGGCCCCTTCAAAACTTGTTTTTACCGTAATAAAAAAAATCCTTATGAAGATGTTGATGTTGACTTGTAGGGTTGACATTAAGATGTCATTGTGGATTCTTTACACTTGAGCTTTACTTCTTGTCTTCAATGCCTTGACGATTCATGATCACTTTCTCTTAGGATGTGATTAAATTTATATTAAATGCTTAGTTTATGAAATGGGGGGGGTAAGGTTGGTATTATACATTTTCCCTTGAATAAGATGGTCTAGCAAGCTATGTTATGCTAGTCAACTCATCCTAAAAAGTTTGGTGCAAATGATAACCAAACAAAGATTGTTCGTAAGTAAATCTACAAAGAGAATAAAGCAAGAGGCACAATTTGCTAACTAACTTAAAAAAATTTGACCACAAAAAATTGTTGTAGTTTGTGCATAAAGTGTAATGAAGAGTAGAGTGTATGTCCTCATGTTAGAGTAATTCCATACACCTTAATAGGAGCAATAGCTTTAAAGTAGCATACATCCATCCAAATTGAAATATGTTGCCATAAGGATATGCCCCAAGCAAGGACAAAATCAAGGGAAATGGAGCACATGAAAAAAAGAGAGAACATAAGGGATCCTCTAACTACAATCAATATGTGCATTTTATAATTCATGTATATCAAGCATGATTGCAATGAATTGATTGAGCATCCCTCAGAGGTAGTGGAACTATGAGCACAATGAAGAAGAGCACATGAGATGAACAAACAAGTTTTTTTGGGTCAACATGGTAGAGACAAAAAAGAGAGATCTCGACACTTTGCATCATCCCCAAGTAGACAACACAAAACCACATTTACGACAATAGCACAGCTATGATATAACATAGATATGACATATAACATAATTGAGATACAAATAGAGGAATGTCATGATAGGTTCAGTCCCTTAGTTACCTTACACCAATGGAGGAACAAAGTTCATCTAAATAGAGATTTACATAACACAAATACATCATGCAACACATCACGAGGGAAGCACATTACATACAAGCAAACACACAAAATAATCTATTGCACATGTGAAGCTAGTCAAGCATATCATTTGCCTCCCAATCTTGCTTAACACAAATTAGGGGTGGTGCATAAGACACAAGAGGAGAAAAATAAAGCATGGTAGATAGAGCTACTGTGAGTTCTAAACAAGAACCTATTATACCTTGCATACTCGTCCCTACATTTTTCTTGACAAAATTCAAGTCCTCTTCTTTGTTTCCCTTTTGGGTTTTCTTGTGTTGCCTTGTTTTCTTTTGTTCTTTGAAATCTCAGAACTCTAGAGTATTTGAGGTCTTCCTCAGATTCCTCAGAATCCTATACTTTGGGGCTTCCTTGTTGTTTGTTTATTTTCCTTAAAGTTTGTGGGTTTTAGGATCCCAAGGTACTCAAATCTTTTGTGCCTTGAATATCTAAAATCTCATAATTCTAGTCCTTGGTGAATCGAAGTTACAACTGGAACCTTAAAGTTTGAAGTTGTATGTAATAACAAGCTTAACCCAGAATCCCAAGATCTCAAGATACTTAATGCACCAAATCTTTAAAGGCTCATAGCTTGAGCAAATGGAAGTTTTAGACCCCCAAATTTTAGCAATAGATCCTTCATATCAAGCTCTCATGTAGTCCACTTGCTCTATTTTGGTTTAAGAAAAGATGTTTTCCAGGAAACCTGAACCGTGAACCTTGGGATTCCTAGAAACCCAAAAGCCCATGGAAATTTAAAGAAATGACTTTAAGACTTGGATGATATGGTGACTTAGGAGGTACTTAACAATTCTAACTTTGTCTTGACTCTCCTGCAAGCCTTTTGAAGTTATACGACCAAGGAAATAGACCAAGTGAATGTCTTGAAGCCAGGAAGAGAACCGGACAAGAAGCCCAATTAGACAAGACCCTTGTCACTATAAAGTACATATATCAAAAGCAACTTAGGGCCTCTGAACTAGAGAGCACATAGTAGCACATCATAAATACTAAGATAAAGCATATAGACTTAGAGGTCATCAAAACAGATGTTGCAAATCCTCCACCTCTCACTGAATATTATGATAAGGTAAGAGAGTCAAGATTACTAGGAGCAACTCAAGAATAGAGGCCATCAAGACTAGTAGAAGCCAACTCAAGACTAGAGGCCAACAAGTCTAGAGGCCATCAAAACTAGTAGTAGAGTCAAGACTAGAGAGCATCAAGACTAGTAGAAGCCAACTCTTTTCGAGAGTCGTTGATCCTTACCATTGCCCAAGAGAGTCTAGGAGCTGATCGTTAACCTTGGAACATTTATATGTACAATCTTCTCCTATTCTCCTTGGAGGAGGCGTCCAACAAGAATCTTAGACCAAAATAAATAATTAGCCATATAAAATGCTACTAAATACAAATATCTTCAAGTAGCTTAGGACTTGAGAGGTAATGTAGGCAAAGCTTCCAAGCACATAGAGCGAATTGGCGAATCAGCCATGTCACATGTCCCAAGTATTAGATGTGAAAGGCGGCGGCAGCCGGCGGGACATGCAACCGCAAGTGGCCATGCAAGGCGTATTCCACACGCAACGTGGAGTGATTCCACGTCACGTGCTTGCATGCCCATGCAAGCATACGTCCTTTTTTTATCAGCAGTTAACACGTCGCCCGTCAGATGACCCCTTCTATGAGATAAGTTCGGAGCAGTTAAAAAAATGTTTTGTTTTATTATTTTTGGGTAACGTATTTGAGATGCTTTATTCTTGACCTTTTTGGGGGACATGATCCTAAATTTGATGGCCGTTTGGCCGTAAGTCTCTTGCGTATTTTAATATGAAAAGACATTTGCTTGACGGCCAGGGTCAACCGTCAAATTTAGGTCGTGTTTGGACTAGGATATTTAGACATACGGAATGTTTGCCACGTGGTGAGAATTTTTAATGGATGTTAATTTGTTTATGTGGAGGCCCCATTGTGGAGTAAAGCAAGGGAAATCATGAATGGTAGGGAGAAAAATAATAGAATTTGTGTTTTTGGTTGTTTATTTTTTATTTTTTATTTCAAAGGCATGCAGCCCATCATTGTCACTCCCAAGTATAATGTGATTTGTTTCCCTTCTAGTCAACTCTATTATTTATATCCTACAAGGGATAATGTAAAGGCCAAGTATAGGATTCTCTCACTACATGTCAAAAGTTTCCCATTGGACACCTCTTAAAGACAAGCTTAAGGATATACTAGTTAAGCAAATTAATTAATTATCTTGTTGTAATGGTGAAAATTTTATGTCTTTTTCGAAGTCTTTTGGGTCTATTTTGAATATAATATTTTACGTATAATAATATTTTGCATGAATTCGTTTATCTTTTTTTTTGTTATTTTTAGTTTATTATCATCTAATTGTATTTACGAATTTGATATGTGTTACTTTTAGTGTTTAGATTTGACCTATAAAAGCTCAACATTTAATTTATCATCATAGAAAGAGGAGCATATAAAGATTCAAGTGATGCACGTAGTCAAATGGATAAATATAAGATCCTTGTAAAGAAAGAGAAAGTATGAATAACTCACAAACTAGGAAATTTCATGAATAATGTATAGAGGTATTATGTCATGTAAAAGTAAAATCTAATAGCATGTTTTTGGTCTATTTTGAATATAATATTTTGCGTGCAATAATTAATTTGTAATTGATATATTTAGTATGACTTTCTTTTTCTTTTTTGTTATTTCTAGATTATTATCACTTAACTATTTCTATGAGTTTGACCTATGTTACTTTTAGAGTTTGACCTTAAAAGTTCAAATTTTAATTTATCATCTTATAAAGAGGAGCACATAAGCATTCAAGTGATGCCCCTAGTCAAACACATAAATATAAGATGCTTGTAAAGAAAGGAAAAGTGTGAATACTTAACAAATTGGGAAATTCCATGAAAATTTATAGAGGATATCAAGTCATGTACAAGTAAAATCTCATATCATGTTAGAGGTGTATATGAAGTATGACTAAGAGATATTTTGATTTCTAGATATACCAGTAGTATTACTATAATACAATTAAATTATAGATAGAGGTATGTTCTCATATAGGATGAAAAAGGATAGATGGTAACAAGACTAAGCAAAAATGATGAAGTAGAATTAGAACCACATACCACTACTAAGAGGTGTTAATATGATAAGTAATAGAAATGGAAAGGAAAAAAATGGGATACAAAAAGAGAAAATACATAAAAGAATACAAGTAGATAGAAGAGGTAATAAAAAATAACATATGCACAGAAGGGCACACAATGTTATACAAGACTAGTGTTAGTCATAATATGATAGTAACAAAGTATGAAATTACTAATATAGGATCATCCTCCTCCCTTGTTTGGGTTAGGTCAACATGAAAAGGTTTTTATGCCCTAAGATGTCCTATAGAGAAAGGTCTAAATAAGGACAACATATATAATATATCTTTTGAATAAGGATAAACAAATATAAGAATCTATAAAGTAGTGATGATATAAGGACATTAGAAAATTCACGTAGATGAATCATATAATAATTAGAAGAATATGAGAAAAATATAACACATCATAAAATATAACAGGAAAATAGTATGCAAACTAATAAAATAAGGGTAATAGTCATCAACTAAAGTATTATTATACAAAAAAATATGTAAAGAGAAGTTTTCTAATGTATCATGCAAGAAGAATTATATTAAGGAATTTAGAAGAGTGGGAGAAATTTTGGTTAGATGGTCACATTTTTATGTTGTTATTGGATAAGATTTATTTATTCAGATATTTTATAAATATGTGAATATGTTTTGGACTCACCTAAACTATTACAATTGTATTGATGTTGGTGTGAAGGGCTAAAATTATTGTATCATTTAAGTGTAATGATATCATGGATATGATGTTAAACCCCATTGGATGGTTATTTGATGCTTTGATAATTGATTTTTATATTGGGCATGTATGCTTGATGTGTGTGTTAAGTGGTTACAAGTACAAAGTATTGACTTCAATTCGCTCCATAGGTCTAAGCTTACCTTGACAATGGTTATTTGAAGGTGTCATTGAAATATTTGGAAATGAAATCCTAGCAGATGGATGCAAACTAAGATCTCAAATTTCTATTATTTAACACTGGGAACAATAATAAGATCCAACTATAGTCTTAATAGGAGAGCAACATTTGGGCGAATTATGTTCCTTTTGATTTTAATGGATTTGAGATTGTGAGGAGTGCAAGGAAAGGTATTAGTTAATAGATGAAGGGATGTAGATGAAGGAGGAGGTTGAAACCTAAACTATCTTTAGAAAAGTGTGATGTAGGTTTCACAAGAGCCTCAATACTTTGTTTTATGCACTCTAAATGATGTCTAATGTATCTATGTTTAGAAAAAAAATTGAAACCAACTCCGTAATATGCTTCCAAATCAAATGTAGGATCAATAGTAGAAGAAGAATTGGTCCTTTTTCAAGAATGTAGATCCTTAGTAGGTATTGAGATGTCAAGATGAGAAGAGTGGTCTTAGATTCAACTTGTCCATGTAGGATGAGATCTAAAGGGCCCCAATAATCTCAAGACATGTATTAGAAGAAGAAGTAATATCTTGGAAAAATAAAACACAAGGCTCCTTAGATTAATACTTTTTTTAATTGAATAAATGCATATAAATTAATTTTTACAAGTTAAGAATATAGTCAAAAGATTGTAAATTAGAATAGAACATCAACGATGTTCAAACTAAACAGCCAACCAACAAAAGAACAATTTTCTACTCTCACCAGCAAGACAAGGATATAACTATCTATTAGACATAAACAAAGATCATAGGACCATTTGAGGCTAGAAATTGCATTTAAATTCTAAATTTGAACAATCCCTATAGCTGCTTGGAAAAAATAAGGTCTTCTTTGTGCATATGCATAAATTGTAACTTAATGGTGTCCAAAAGTTTGTTGACCTCAACATGTTCTTTGGAGGCTCCATGTAGCTGAAAATAGGAGATACAAATTGGATCATAATGTTTGAGTAGAACCTTAAAAAATAAATCTTTATAGTAAACTAAGTGATTATAAAATGTAGTGAAACACCTAATCTTCCATATATTCAACAAAATAGCCTTTCTTATAGTATCTACCACAACATTATGATGTAAACCAAAGCCCAAGAGGGTTTCCCTCCAGCACAAAATATGACAAAAAATTATAGGTAAGTGATAGAGAATAGCATTGCATTGCTTTTGCTAATGAACAATCCCAAAACATGTGTTTCTTACTTTCAAATCTTTGACAAAAATGACATTTGACAAGTTGAACAACCATTCACTTTAATCTATCTCCAACAGGCAACTTAAAATGTAGGATATTCCAAGCCAAAATCTGAGCATTAGCCTCTTGACTTCCATATTTGACCACTCAAATTTTCCCATGTCTTTCATGTAACCAACAATTTTAATTTTGGTTCAATTTAGGATTTAATGGCATGCAGAGAAAAATATTTAAATAAATTCTTTTTAAAGAAAAACAAGAGAAATTGAAATTGGACATCCATAACTAGTCTTTCCAAACATTACATTGTAAGGTGGAACATAGTTTCATAGCTAGCTCCATCAATGCCAAAGATTTTTTAAAGAGTAAAACTCCTTTAGAATTGTTGTTTACATGAAAATAATTCTTAGAGCATTGTCAAGATGTCCAAACAAGAACATTAAATTTCTAAAGATCACCAAATTGGTGAACACCTTTCCCGAACAAATAAGAAGCCTACCTTGGAAAGGAAACAACAAGGGGTTGGTCATGCTACTGGATTAACTTGGTCCACCGAATGGAAGAGGTCGCAAAGCTGAAACTGTGCTAGAAAAAGATGAATTTTTCCAACTCAAGCATTTACTCACATGTTGCCATGCCAAAAGAAGCTTTTAAACAGAAGAAAAGAACAAGAAGAATTTTGTCAAGCCTTTTGAATCCTTGCCAATTCTTCTTGATTGTAGCAAGCATAATGGGTAATTGTACAATGTTGTGTCACAATTTTATAAAGGAAATGGCCAACACTGATTCAAGTTTTTAAATTAAATCACTGAAAAGTGGCATATAAATTTAGAATTGTGGAATGATGGAAAACAAATAAAATGTTTATTTCTTGATATATTTACTATTTTTAATTTTTTTCAAAAACAAAAAAATTATTTGAACATTTTTTAATAAAATAAACACTAACATTTAGTTGCTGATAAAATGTTGAAATTGAAGTTACATCCCACGTGACTTTTCTCCTTTTTTATTCGATGTTTTTGTATTTATTGATAACTTGAGACTTTAGTGCATGAATATATTTCTACACTATTTTTATAAATATATACATATTTTAAAATAAAATTAAAAATTACATGTATTGAAATATAACTCATTCCATTCGGCATCACCTTTTGTCTTATATATTTATCCAAAATAGAAATGAATTATATCATCTTGAAATGGATTATTTTCTCTACTACATATATTTTTAGATTTTTTAATTAAATTTTGATATTTTTCATGACAAGATAATCAACCTTATATTTTTGTGCTAATCACTTTTTGCAATTTTTTTTTTTGGGAATTGAATCCAAAGTGGTATAAAATATACATTTAATAGATACTTCCACACTAAAAAGTTGAGGCACATATCTAGCTTAGTTAGAATGAATCTAGCTAAACCATATATTTGACCAAAATTATTTTTTAGTTAGAAATACTTTAATTCACTTGTGCTAATAAGTTGTTCATCACCAAAAACAACCTTAACTATCCATTTGGAGCTACTAGAAAAAACCCTCAAGTCTTGGGATCAAGTATGCCCAAACCACCTTTAGTCTTAGCTTGAATACAATGCAGCCATGAAGTTGCTTGAAAACTAACCTTTCCATCTCACCTAGACTACAAAAAATGTCTAATGATTTTACCTAAATCTTCATCCCCCATATTGGAAGGCATCCAACGTGATGAATAATACATATGAGAAGCTAAGAAAATATGATTAACTGCTTGAACTTTTCTTGCAAATGACAAAATTTAATCTCCCAACTTGAAAGTTTATGTGTTCACTTTCTATAAACCACTGCCACATATCAGAACGAGGAATCCCTAGTCCAAAAGGAATGCCCAAATAATGTGTGATTTGTCCACAATGAATGTGTTTTCATTTTTTAGGAATTCATAGAGGCACATTATCAACTTAAACAATCATAAATTTAGTTTTATGATGCGCTATATTGAAACCCAAAATATAGCAATATAAGTTAAGAACCATATAATGAATTATTAATAACTATTTGAGCATTGGCGTCATTGAAGATCATTTGGACAGTTTTACATAATTTGGTACCAAAACTAAACCATTGCAATATCTTCAAAATAAACCTCCAACACATTCTATCATAGGCTTTATCAAAATCTAGTTTAAGCATCAATGAATTTCGCCTAGATTGTGGGGTCCATTCACTAGCTTCCCAAGTTAACATTAAGTTATCAAGGATAAATCTTCCTCCAAGGAACCTTGTTTATTCTAATTTGACTATTTGACTGTCCCTGTATCCATAGGTTTTATCCTAGTGGCTAAGGATTTATTAATAATTTTATAGGATGTGTTAAGAAAACTAATAGGACTCCATCCAATAATATTAACCTCATTTTTTCCAATTGTAAGAAGTTTGATAAACCTTTATTGATAATTGGACCTAATGAATCCTGTTTTAAAGCCTCTAAGTATAAAAGGTAAAAGTCTTCCTTGATGTGATTGTCATGTCCCCATTTTGGCTGACATCATTTGGCATGACTGATTTGCCTATCATCGACTCTCGTAGGCAAATGGTTTGGAGAGAGGGTCATTATGTTGATCATTTGATTGCATATTGCTGACAGAGCCTACATTCGGTAGAGCCTACATCCAGTTTGGGCCTACATGCAGTTGTAGTGGAGCCTACATCCAGAGTGAGCCTACATCCAGTTTGAGCCTGCATCCAGTTG
Source organism: Chamaecyparis obtusa (assembly GCA_027943335.1). Lineage (NCBI taxonomy): Eukaryota > Viridiplantae > Streptophyta > Pinopsida > Cupressales > Cupressaceae > Chamaecyparis > Chamaecyparis obtusa. The sequence goes on along the minus strand of BSBK01003341.1, from coordinate 170,293 downwards.
TGGTAGAGCCTACGTTCAGTCTTGAGCCTACGTTGAGTCGTAGTTGGGCCTACATTCAGTTATGAGACATTTGGGCCTACATTGTTATAATTTTGAGTTGAGAAATGTACTTTATTATTATAATGTTATTTTATTATAAAGTACATTATAATTGGATGTTTCTAGAAGTTCTAGCAACTTCTCAAGGAAAATAATAAATAGGGGGCTTGGGCTATCATTTCTACATGCTTGGATTTGGGATTTCTTCTACTTCTTCATTGTGAAGCAATTTGTAGCCTTGTGGTCTGCAAATACTATTCGATCTTTAGGAACGATCACTCCCCTAGATTGGCATAACTGAGGTAGTGAAATATCTACTGAAGGGTTGCAAGTTTGGAGTTGGTACTCAGCCACTCATTGGTACTTCATTGAGAATTTGATGTAAAGGTTTGTTTGTGATTGAAACAACATTTCAGGAGGCATTTTTAGTAGGGCCGAAATTATAGGCGATCGAAAAAGCAAGTCCGAAAAAGAAAATCCGAAAAAGCAGTCCGAAAAAAGCAGACCCGAAAAAGCAGTCCGAAAAAGTAGACCTGAAAAATTGATATTGAGGGTTTGGAATTTGGGTTGTCAAAAAGACTTGTTTTCATCCATTAATCAAGAGGATTGCATTGGCATTATTTGAAGACCATTTCAGTAGTTTTTGTGGCATTTCCAGCATACTGCAATGTTCATCTTGGACCCACATTTTTGTTCATAACTTCACTTGGAGGCATCCTTTGGTTATGGGTATTTGAGGAATCAATTGCTATTGTCTTGGAAATCATTTCTATATGAATTTGGAGACCTTTAATTGCTGCATTTATTTATTATTGGCATTCATATCAGAACAGGGTCGAATTTGAAAAAAAATTCAATTTGGCAAGAGGAAGGCTCAAAGTGGAGTGATATTGATTGCTTCTTCATTCACACTCCTAGGCGCTTCATTTCAGGTTCATTTGGCACTTATTTCAATAAGTTTTAATGTTGTTTATGTATGAAATCATGGCTGTCTTTGTACTCAGAAAATTTTGAAACTTGTAGTTTAAATTCAAGAGACTAGGCCATTTGATAAATATTCTTGAAATCAGTTTAATGCTTCAGTTGCATAGAGAGATAAGGCTGCATTCTAATTACGTGATGTTCTTGAGTTGCATGACAAATGTTTGTCAAAATGTCACTTGGCTGTAAGTGCATATGTAACATTGAAAATCCATCTCTATGCATTGGTTAAGGGTCCAAAGTGTCATTTAAGCATCTAGATGATAATTTATATTTTGATGTGTTGATTCTCAAGCATTGGAAGCTATCTATAGTCATCTAAAAGTACATATCAGATTGATATTATTAGACCAGCAAGCTGGAAGGTTCCACACGAAGTTTTTGACAATATTCCTTGTGTCTCACAAGCATATTTTAGATTCTAAGGAGCCAAATAATTTGTAAAATCTGAAAGTTGCAATCTATTGTAAGAGAGTCCACATTTTCATTGAAAGAATATACACATGTATTGGCTCTGATTTTGCATCAATGAATTGAGTGGATTTGTTGCTCAACAATTATATCCTTCAACATTTTACATTTCAGCAGTATAGTTCAGATTGCATGCCAAGTGTTTGATGAAATTTCATAGTACAATATTAGCAGTTTTAGTGATCCTATTAGTAAGGGTCATTACAGTCGTATCAGAGCGGTTTCCTGCCATCCTGTTGGGAAAGAACAGAATTGTATGAGTGACCAGCACTTGATTGATTGCATAATGGAAAGGAAGAGGTACACTTCATGGTCAGTTAACTGTCCTATAATGCCTACCTTTCTGAAAGAGGAACCACAAAGCAGCAAAAAAAGTAATCATTCAGACAGTTGGGTTGAGATCAAGAAAGCAATTGATGAGTTGAATGAGTCTGTGATAAAAAGAAATCATTGGATGAATGATATGCTATCTGACCCAGCTAAGGTGGACAAGTTGACTAGATTTTTATTTGGCAGATCTTCTCGCAGGAGAGATAACATAAGATCGGCTGACACAGTTACCAAAAACCTTCATGAGGATTTTGAGAAACAAGTTAGCATTCCGATAGATGTTTCAGTTTCTACTGAGCCACAGGAGGAAGCGGTGAAGGACACTATGCAGGTTGATAGTAACTATCAACTTGGTACTCAAGTTGAGACAGTTGTATACAGGTTGCCTGAGGACGATGTCACAGGTGCTCAGATTGGTTTGGTTACGACAGGCAGTGACTATAGCATAGTGGGTTCAGATGATGATTATGAGGATGCTATTGTGCATGATGATGAGATACATATCAGTGATAAGAAGACATTGAGTATTCATGACTTTGCTGATAGAGAGTATTAGGCACAGTTAGACACTACATCACACGAGGTTGAGGGACATAGCACTTCACATGTTTTGTCCAGTCAGCTTAGGGTAAGCGAGGATGGGATTGTGACTTCATTATCTCATCATGACAGGATGCGGGATATGATAGAGGATCACATCCAGATGATTCAGTTACAGGGCAGACATAAGGAAGTTCAGGCAGAGTCTTCTTGTGTTGACTTACAAGCGATCAGGGAAGGAATGGGAGCAATAAAGATGAGTTATTCACATCTTCTTTCAGATCGTGACCATCTTCTTAACCTTGCCGGAGTCTATTCAGATGCCTTGAGGAGGAAGGAGGAGGAAGTTGTCAGGCTTTCTCATGAGCTAGAGGATACCTGAGCCTCTTTGTTGAGTACTCCATTAGCATTACAGGACTCGGAGAGACATGCTGATTTGATACAAGGAGATATCACGAGCACACCGGATTGTGTGATTGGCTCTGCTATTGGTTATGGTACAGTTGATCCTGATGATGTTACAGTAGTTGAGGATACTGTCACATTTGAGGATAGTACAGTTGATTAGAGTGGTGCAGCAGAGAGACATGTGGACGAGCTTTATCTTGAGGTAAGTTCAGTTCAGGAGTTAGCGCATATGGCAGGGACTCAACTTTCTTTTATAGTCAGGTCACATGTTCATGATGATATGAGTATGTCTAGCATTCACACTCTGGATTCAGAGATTGTAATGAGTACAGTAGACAGGTGCGTGGCATTAGTTGGTATTTTTCATATTACTCAGGTGAGGAGTTTGCTTGAGTTACCAGCTGATTCTAGTTTATGGATGTGGATTCGGGATTATTACATTGGCGTTTGGGACTCTGTTGACTGGAGATCTTTATCATCTATTGGTAGCAGTGATTATTTGGATGCTATCATGGATTTGCTTTGTAGATTATACGGTGTTGTTCTCATTCATACCAGCAGCTTACTAGATGCTAGTATTAGTTTTTATACACCGGTGTTGGGAGTTGTGTGCATTTCCAGTCGACCACTCAGGATGTAGTGGGCTTGTGATGAGTCAGGCACATCTGAGATGTTAGTATTTACAGATGAGTCCCAAGATCATATGGGTATTGATGACATCCAGGAGTATGCTGTGGACAGTTCTGAGGACTTAGCATCCTCAGAAAATTCATTTGTTACGATGGAGTTGGATAATGATGCTACAGGTTTTGATACTCCATATGATGATGTGAGCTTTGGAGTTGATTCACAGAGTATGGATGGTAGTACTCCAGAGATTAGTGATTTTGAGTCTACTCCTTTGGATAGTGTGTTAGAGGAGGATGATATTGACAGTATTGAGGACTTAGTCTTTTCAGCGGGTTCCTTTGATACAGAGGTTTATGTTGATGCTTCAGTCACTCAGTTTGATGATACGAGTTTAGCAGCTGGTCTGCAGAATTCGAATGGCAGTATTATAGATGATAGCTATTTTGAGGTTACTCCTTTGGACAGTGTACCAGGGGTAGAGTCTAGGAGTTTGACCAGCCAGTGCCATCATGTGTCTAGTCAGCTGAGAGTTAGCGAGCGTGACATTTCTGCCGCTTGCAAGAATTTTGATGCTGCTCGTCAGTTGTTAGCAGTTTATGGATGGGGTTCTCCTACTAGTGATGAGCAGGGAGGCAGTTATCTTTCCTTGACAGAGATCCACTCTTTATGGGAGGCTATCCGAATTCTGAGATAGAATTATATGCAGTTGGTAGCCGACAGAGATTATCTTATGGAGTGGGGCAGTACATCATACGACACATTATTGGTCAAGGAAGATGAGGTGAGTGATCTTACTCAGCAGCTCGAGGTGACTTCTGAGTTTCTTGAGAGTACGCAGTTGGCTTTCGAGGAGTCACAATTTCATTTGGCTGAGGTGACCATGGAGTTAGAGCAACTTCAGTCTTTACCAGATTCTGTACAGTCACAGACTGTGGTGTCTGGTGATCTGAGGATGTCCATGGTTGAGATTGTTAGAGACAATGGAGATGGGGATGCGTCCATCCACGATAGTAGCATTGACATATCAGGTTCTTTTCCACTAGAGGCAAGTTCAGTTGAGTTGGGTACTGCAGCAAATTGTTGTGGTAGGCCTGACATAGTGGTGATCTCTACTACGGATGGCATGGAGACTGGTGATATATCAGAGATTATGTGTGATGTTGGTGAGCTGGCAGTCGGCATGGTTCATGTTTGTGATACTACTCCTTTGGAGGTGGCTTCGGAGGTAGCAGTTGGTTCGGGTTTGGTTAGTGATCAGTTGCAGTTAGTTACATCTGGATTGCAGTTTGAGCCACTGACTGATATTGGTGCATTTTATCGACATTACACTATAAGGTATGCTCATCAATTTACTTTTGATGACCATGTTGATGAGATGATGGTACGTAGATATACTTTGGTCCCTAGTGCTTGTCATCAGTTATGGGATGGTATGACGCTACGGGATGAGAGTTGTGATGAGAATGTCATGGCGATAGGTTCTGCAGTTGATATCTTGATAGTGCATGACTTAGAGCAAGAGTTTGGGAGTGATACCTCAGCGGTTGTTGTTATTGATTCTACTCCTTTGGCTGTCATCTCCTGACTTAGTTGGTGATCAGTCACAGTGGGTTGTATCACCTATGCATGGTGAAATGTGGATTGAGGTTGGTCCTTTTTATCAGCACTATACTGTGGGGTATGTACATCAGTTAGCATTTGATCCATGTGTTGAGCAGTTGATGGCCGTCAGATTTGGTTTGGGTTCTAGTTCTTGCTATCTATCATGTGATGATTATTCGCCATCAGTGGTACATGGGATTTATGGTTATGAGATAGTGGTTGGTGATTTGCAGAGTTGTTTTCACTTCAGGAGTTGTACAGTGTGTGGATTCTCCGTACTTGGTGCAGTTTTATTCAGGAGTGTCCACCGTTGTTGCAGAGTTGGATTGTGTGCTCTACATAGGCCAGTGGGATGTGTTGATGATATTTGCTATGTTGGTAGTTTCAGTTGTCCTCTCTACTTGGGTTCTGATATTTTGAGGGTTTGTTTCTCGTGGGTTCCTGACTCTAGCGGTTGTGATTTTGGAGTTTGGTTGAGTTGTATTTGCTAGTTTGATTATGGATTCCTCTTGATTATATTTTAGAGAATATTGCAGGAGCTTGCGTTGATTGACAACAATTTAGATCATGAATACATTTGGGATCCAGGTGGATTGATTGGTTATTTGTTTAGCCATTGCTTGGGGACAAGCAATTTCAGCAAGGGTGGACTGTCATGTCCCCATTTTGGCTGACATCGTTTGGCATGACTGATTTGCCTATCATCGACTCTCGTAGGCAAATGGTTTAGAGAGAGGGTCATTATGTTGATCATTTGATTGCATATTGCTGACAGAGCCTACATTCGGTAGAGCCTACATCCAGTTTGGGCCTACATGCAGTTGTAGTGGAGCCTACATCCAGTTTGAGCCTACATCTAGTTGTGGTAGAGCCTACGTTCAGTCTTGAGCCTACGTTGAGTCGTAGTTGGGCCTACATTCAGTTATGAGACATTTGGGCCTACATTGTTATAATTTTGAGTTGAGAAATGTACTTTATTATTATAATGTTATTTTATTATAAAGTACATTATAATTGGATGTTTCTAGAAGTTCTAGCAACTTCTCAAGGAAAATAATAAATAGGGGGCTTGGGCTATCATTTCTACATGCTTGGATTTGGGATTTCTTCTACTTCTTCATTGTGAAGCAATTTGTAGCCTTGTGGTCTGCAAATACTATTCGATCTTTGGGAATGATCACTCCCCTAGATTGGCATAACTGAGGTAGTGAAATATCTACTGAAGGGTTGCAAGTTTGGAGTTGGTACTCAGCCATCTCATTGGTACTTCATTGAGAATTTGATGTAAAGGTTTGTTTGTGATTGAAACAACATTTCAGGAGGCATTTTTAGTAGGGCCGAAATTATAGGCGGTAAAAAAGCAAGTCCGAAAAAGTAGTCCGAAAAAGCAAATCCGAAAAAGCAGTCTGAAAAAAGCAGACCCGAAAAAGCAGTCCGAAAAAGTAGACCTGAAAAATTGATATTGAGGATTTGGAATTTGGGTTGTCAAAAAGACTTGTTTTCATCCATTAATCAAGAGGATTGCATTGGCATTATTTGAAGACCATTTCAGTAGTTTTTGTGGCATTTCCAGCATACTGCAATTTTCATCTTGGACCCACATTTTTGTTCATAACTTCACTTGGAGGCATCCTTTGGTTATGGGTATTTGAGGAATCAATTGCTATTGTCTTGGCAATCATTTCTATACGAATTTGGAGACCTTTTATTGCTGCATTTATTTATTATTGGCATTCATATCAGAACAGGGTCGAATTTGAAAAAAAATTCAATTTGGCAAGAGGAAGGCTCAAAGTGGAGTGATATTGATTGCTTCTTCATTCACACTCCTAGGCGCTTCATTTCAGGTTCATTTGGCACTTATTTCAATAAGTTTTAATGTTGTTTATGTATGAAATCATGGCTGTCTTTGTACTCAGAAAATTTTGAAACTTGTAGTTTAAAGTCAAGAGACTAGGCCATTTGATAAATATTCTTGAAATCAGTTTAATGCTTCAGTTGCATAGAGAGATAAGGCTGCATTCTAATTACGTGATGTTCTTGAGTTGCATGACAAATGTTTGTCAAAATGTCACTTGGCTGTAAGTGCATATGTAACATTGAAAATCCATCTCTATGCATTGGTTAAGGGTCCAAAGTGTCATTTAAGCATCTAGATGATAATTTATATTTTGATGTGTTGATTCTCAAGCATTGGAAGCTATCTATAGTCATCTTAAAGTACATATCAGATTGATATTATTAGACCAGCAAGCTGGAAGGTTGCTCACGAAGTGTTTGACAATATTCCTTGTGTCTCACAAGCATATTTTAGATTCTAAGGAGCCAAATAATTTGTAAAATCTGAAAGTTGCAATCTATTGTAAGAGAGTCCACATTTTCATTGAAAGAATATACACATGTATTGGCTCTGATTTTGCATCAATGAATTGAGTGGATTTGTTGCTCAACAATTATCTCCTTCAACATTTTACATTTTAGCAGTATAGTTCAAATTGCATGCCAAGTGTTTGACGAAATTTCATAGTACAATATTAGCAGTTTTAGTGATCCTATTAGTAAGGGTCATTACAGTGATGCCACATTAAATGATAAAACTCAACTAAGAGACCATCAATACTTGGGATTTTGTTGGGAGCCATTGGAAAGAAACCATGTTCTAGGTTTTCAATCGATAGATCACAATCTATAAATTTGTTGTATATAGAATCCACCTTGTTAGGAATGTGGGTTTTGATAATATCTTCCAAAGTTTCTTGAGCATCTTGCCAATGAGATTCTTCAATAAAAAAACTTCTCATAAAAATTCAAGAACAAGGCTTTTATCCCATTTAGATTAGAATGAACAAAGCCAAAGTTATCTTGAATAGCTCCAATATATTCTTTTTTATGTTTGTAGTGTAGGTAATTGAAGAAAGACTTGGAACCTCTATCGACTTATTTAATCTAATGAAGTCTAGCCTTGATTTTTTATCCATGGCCTCTATATAAGTCTAATTTATGAAGTTGAGCCTCAACTGCAACAATAGAGCTTTGAATATTGATATTATTGGGATGATAATTAAGAAATTTTATGTTATGTTCCAATTTTCCTTGAAGGGGTTTCTCTTTACATTTACATTGGCAAGAAAATCTCTTTTTGAAGGAGCATACAAATCAAAACATTGAGAAATGGCATAATTCCACCGTACTCTATAAGACTCCCCTTCTTCGAGTTTAGGAATAGAGTTTCATAAACCAACAAGGGTGGAAACACAACCAAGTCTTTTCAAGTGTAATATATTGAGCTTGTAAGGAAGTTGGTTGTCCATACTACATTTTTCAACACTTGAGAATGAACAAAGAATGGGGAAGTGATCTAAGAGGAAAGTAGAATAATTTATTCTAATAGCAATACTAGCAGGATCTTGAGTCAATTGTAATCTAGGAGAGATGTAAAACTTGTCTAACCTACTTAACTTTCTATCATCTCCACTTCTACAATTTGACTATGTGTACCAGTAAGGCATATGTCTAGAGTATTTATCATGAATAGGATCTATTAACCCAATACAATTGCAACATTTCACCCATTTATCAAACTCTTCCTTTCTCAATTTAACATGACTGGACCACCTGTGATCATTATGATATTCCACTATGTTAAAATCACCTCCTATGACCCAATCAACACTAGGAATCTCATTAGCTATCCAATCCCATAACTCACATCTCTCTTTTGCATTATTAGGTGCATAAATAGAATATAAACCAATAGGTTATCCATTCATAAATGTAAGGGACCACACACAACTATGTGAAGGGTCCTCACCCTTATCAATAACAAACTTATGAATCTATGAAGAAAAACCAATAACAAAACCCCCCAACCTTCTATATGTGAAGTATAAAGAAATGTAGCATCTCTCCATCACCAAATATGAAAGAAACAAGATGGGACCCATTACGCTTGAATTCTCATAAGAAAATAATATCGGGTTTCTATAACACAACTACCTCCTTAATGTCATATTTGTGATGAGGGAGAGATACCCCCCTTAAATTCCAAGATATAATTTTGCAATTCATGGTTGGAGAGAGTCTAGAGGATTTTCACTCTGGGGAAGAATTTCAAAATGATTAGCTAGAGATGTGGCATGAAAAAAGGGTATCTTGATCTTTCTCTTGAAGGAGGAGACAAGGATGTATGAGGTGTTGAAGGGACAAATGGGGGAGAACTTGATCTTTTTCATGTTGGAGGAGGGAAAGAGATCTACACTGCTCCAAAGGAGAAGAATGATGGGTAGCCAGATCTCCACCATGAGTATTAGAAGACCCAAATAGTTCCTTCTTCCTAACCAATTGATATCCAACCATCAGTTATAACAGCATCTTTGTATAAAGTATTTGTTGATCCCTAAGAGGATCACACCTAAATAAGGGCATTTGGGAAGTTTCACAAGAGGGATGGATTGCACCCTATGAAATAACCTCCATGATTTTAGAAGTTGACTCTTCATATTTGGTTATTTAATAAAAGGGAGAAATAACTTTCTCAAGTAATCTAAGCTAAGGGAGGTGATTGACCAATACAAAGGTTTTATGACATATTTAAGAATGTATTAGATGAGATTCATCGTAATCATATCTTTCCTAGTTATAGACTCAAACCTTTACATACTAGACACAATGTATTATAGGCCCTTTATTATCAACTAATAGAACAAAATATATGAAGTCCACATGACATAAAACACAATATTCATATCTTAGTCATGGGAAACATCTACAAGGGTATGAATAAAGGCATAAGTCTCCCGAGTGATGTACAATTCTCTGTGATGAGAGACATGACACAAGAAATCCATTCTTGAGCAAAATTTAGACAAGAGACGAAAAAAAATTTCCCTCTATTTCAAATATAAATACCACCTATAAAGGTCAGTTGGGAAGTGTAAAACAACTATTTGATCCCTCATTTCTCAAAACAAAGAAAAGATAAAATCATCAACATAAGTAAACTAGATCAAACATAAAAGAAGTCAGCATAGAACACCTTGATTAATAAAAGAAGAAAAGCTATGCAAGCACAATCTCTGTATTTCATTAAGAGAAAGCATGCCAAGGCTAAAGGTAAGCCCTAGAATACAAATGATATAACATACACCTCAAACCAAAATACCATGGTGTGTTGCTGGAAACAAAACCCAAATTGCTATAAATTTTATAAACTGCTCTAAGTCCGAAAGAGAATCCTTCCACTACAATATAAGCATTTGGGTTTTATAGATTCAACCCCCTACTTTTTGCTTTACAGCTAGCCCTAGTCGTTTCATCATTCTCTTTGTTACAACCATCAGCACACTAAATGTTTCAACATGATTAGTTTGTTATATCTTCGACATGGGAGCTAACTGTGTTCTTTCTATTAGCGAGTAGCACAGGTGCTAATTGTAGCCAAATCGCCATCATCTTGGAAAGTTGTCATGATTCTCTTTCTAGCAAATGTGTTGCTTTGACATCTGGTGGGGAAGTCACTTTCTTAAAGGTTATGGGACGTGTTTCAGAATATTCCATGTTTATACCGTGCAAAGTTGACCCTTCTGAACACGAAATGAAGGTTGTCATGAATCACACCTGCAGACATTTGAAAGAACAACTTGAATATAATGCTTAATTTCCTCTAAACTACCATTATTTCTTTCTTTGAAATCAACTTTGACCAATACAAATAATTCGAAGTACCCAATATTTCTCTTATACAAGGTGTGAAACTTTGAGTCCATCAAAACATTGAAAACCCAAAAGCTCACCCCCAATCCAATTCTTCCCCAAATCATAGAATCTACCCAAAAGGTTACTTAGCACTTCCTCATACGGTGAGAAAATTGAAGGCTTTTGTTTTGTTTCTAGTCCACATAAAGTGTCTTACACGCTTTAGAAAATTTAAACCCAATAAGTGAGATGAGAGGAACCTTCTTACATACCCAAATGTCATCCTATTTCCTCGCACTTCATTCCAAACCCTAACATTAAAAATCTGACCACCTCATCTCCCCCTTAAATCACGCACCAAACCCACCAACTTTCTCCATTTACTTTGACAAACAAGTCCAACTTTTCAAATACGGCCATAAAACTACATTATCATTTTCCACATTTAAATTTGACAAACAATAATATGAGCATTACCCCCAAACAAATATATAAATGGGATGACACGCCGACCGGCACAAATACAACCGTCTTACACGTGTCACGCAACATTCATGCACATAACTAATTTTTATTTTGTTATCAATTGCTATTAATAATTCATTTTATATGATGGCCATACATAACATGGGCATGGGCGTGATACATATGGGCACGCAGATCGATGGCGTGTGCTGCAAGACAGACGCGAACCAATCATCTTCACTCGCGCCAAAACTGGCCGTATGTATACGCACAAGTGGGTGAGAGGAGAGAGGAGAGAGAGGAGAGGAGGGGGTGGGACCCACTTGCCTTTCCCGCCAAATGGTATGGTTGAGTCCAGTTGTCAGTGGGGCCCGCGCGTACTGTTTGTCGATCTCATGCACTCTCGGATGCCACGTAGCATCTACACCTGGACTTTAGGCCTTCACGGGCAAAACGACTTTTTCTCTGAGCAAATATAAATGTCATCGTTTTAGGGGGTCTAAATTGACGGTCGACTCTGGACGTCATGTGGTGGGTCACGCGAAAAGAGGGGGAGTAGTTCATCATCTTAATGGTGGATATCGCATATTGATTTTTTTTCTAATGGTTGGGGGCCACTTTGTGAGATTGTGTTCTATTTTAATGTGTTCTTTTATATTAGTTTTAGATTTTAGGACCCACCCCCATTTTTCCTTGGGTTATTCTAATAAAGATTTTAAGATGTGGGATCTTTTTCTTTTTTAATATGGAAGATTTTTTATCTATAAAGTTGTTTTAGGTATCTAGTATGGGAGCATGATCTTTAGGTTGAATCTTATGGGCTAGGAGCCGAGGATTGAAGGGTATTCATTCCAAGCATTGGGTTGAACCTCTTGGTCTAAGAGCCAAGGATGGAGAGGTGTCCATTTTCTTAAATTTGTTTGGGGCACGATCATGACCTCATTCCTTATGATATTGAGTCTTGCACTCAACAAGACTTGATCCCTAGTGGGCTCTATAAGAACCTTTCAACTTCACCAACAAACCAAGGCCGCATTGACTTAGATCATTTTTTAATCTTGGAAGTTTAGAGTTTCAATTTTAATGCTTTATATTGAATTTTATTGATATCTAATTGCTATTTTTGTGAGTTGACCTAATAGGATTGGTAGGCTACATTATTATATTTAAGGATATTTTTTCAAGATGCAATGACCTAGCTACAATCAGTGCCAAGTGTTCCATTCATTCTCATGTGAGATGGATTCTTGTGAACTGGAACTCATGAAACATGGGTCAATGAGTTTGACTCAAAACTACAATGTTAAATCCTGATAGCAATATCACAATTTGACTTGTATCTCCTACTTATTAAAGGATATTTTTATTCAATTGAAATGATAAAAGTTGACTTAGATCTAAGAGCATTCATGGCATGTCTCTAAGGAGCATGACAAAATCATCAAAATTACATGTATTGTAATGTTTTTATGCTCCTCTAGAGTTTTCCATCTCAAGACAAATCTTAATGACCCACTAGCCTCTTCCTCTTGCCTCCTCTTCTCATTTTTTGAATCCATCTTTTCATTTTTACAAAACCTCTCCTATATATACATTTGGAACTCTTTGACATTCACGTAACTCTCTTAAGCTTCCTACAATCCTTTACAAGATTTTTTTGGCATTGGTTCCTCCTACAACATTATTCTTAAGAAACTCTCATCTTTTTATCTTTCTAGAGCTTTCACAAGAGATATTGATGCGAAGGTTTGTTATGAAGATCGACGGCTAACATAAATCAAAAAGGATCTAATGGAGCAGATTGAAATGTGTTACTGACACATCAGCTGAGGAAGCTTAAAGCGGCAAAATCTATGAATATGATTAAGCGAAAAAATCTGATGGAGGAAAAGAAAATGATTTACTCGTCTATATAAGAGACATTGGTTTCATTGTTGAAACATCATCAGAAGAAGGAGCAACTGTAGAACTATCGCGTGAACAAGTTTTCATGCATTCTGATCATACTGGTTAATAAGAACCGAGTTGCAGAACAATTACCGAGCTACAGAGAGTAATTACCGACGAACCAGTAAGTTGATATAGTATTGAATCTGAAGTGGTATATTGATCAGAAAGATTTGAATGAGCTGAACATTGATCTGTAAACTGCAATTGAAGTTGTTTCAAGACAGATCATCTACTGTTACATATTTAACCATTGTACAAAGACAAAACTCTTAACCGAGTGGACTATGAAAGTCTTTTGATGTTTCATTCATAGAGTGAACATTGTTATCCTGTCAACACCAGAGTGACTGCTAGTTGGACGATAAATTCTGGTCTAAAATCCTCTAACAAGGTCACACCTAACAGTGTGTTTGTAACCTTTAACAGGGTTGGGTCTTCATCGACCTCACTTCAGAAGAGTGAACAATTTTGGGTTGCCGGTCCTAGGTAGTTTTTCCCTTCACAGGGTTTCCACGTTAAATCTCTTGTGTTATGTGTTGATTGTGATATTTGTTTGTTATCATACTTTGCATATTACATGTTAGATTTGATTGGTAACTGTTATAAAGTTTAGACTGACAATCAGTAAAAATACAGACAGTGAAAGTATTTTATATTTACCGAGTAGCAGAAGTTGAAGAATTGTTTTCGATTATACATTTTGTTGTGGGACACTGGATAACTGATTCACCCCCCTCTTAGTTATTCTAACAATATTCATGCCTACTTGTTAAACCTAGTGATTCCTTTATGGATTTGATGTAAAGGGTCCTATTATACCCCTGTTTGGAGGGAGGAATTAAACAACCAAGGGTATTCTAGTTTAATAAAATATTTCCATACTTAATTTTAATCTAGGATTGTAGAATTATTTTGTTAAATTATAACAAACTGCTCACAATCTTAATATATAGTAAGGGAAATCATTTAGCTAGAAATAATTTGTAGAAAGATAAAATGCCAACCCAACTTAGATTTAAAATAGAGAGGTGGACAATACCCAAAAAGAAATAGGTAGATAGAGTTCGTTATCTTTGAAGGTCAACATTATGGAAATGTAATGACATGACATCATAGAGTGTATAGTGCATGAGGGCATTTAGGTCAACCATATACATATTGTAAAATTTAAATGTTTAATCACATTGTTTGAAGCTGAGGGTATCACAAAAAAAAAATCTTGATCAAAATTCATAGAAAAAGATCCATGATCAACATAGATATAAGGGGTAGCTAGAAGTAGGAGTTGAGGGTTATTTGGCGGTACATTTATATCTTGTTAAATAGTTCAACTCTCATATTTTATAGATTGTCAAGTCTCATAGATGTCATTAAAAACTTTAATTTCATTTTATTTCTCACATCTACATTTTGAACGTTGAGTCAAATCCAAACTTGAGCTATTACTAATCATGATACACTTTGTAGTTTAAGTCTACATTTTAATGTCTAAATAAAATATATAACTCATATGTAAACTGATTCATCGGCTTGTTACTTAGACTTCAAAACCTTTTGTGAGCTAATTTGTACTTGGTCTTTTGCATTCAATTTGTAAAAATAAATTTTAAATCTAGAATTGAACATTTTTAAAATGTAATGCATCATCTATTTCAAGTTCAATCTATAAAATATCACAAGTCTACATGAATTATTTAATATGTTAGATTTTAAGTTTACAATTATGTATAATAGATAAAGATTTTCATGTTGAAAGTACAAAGTATCTTTAAATCTGAAGTTTTTTTTAGAATTAATGGTTTTATATATATAGAAAGTAACATGGTACCACAAGGCCAATTAAGTTATAACCATAGCAATTAGTCATTCATTACTTATGTGAGGACCTATAGAATCTATTCCATTGAATTGCAAATTATCATTACATTTGAAATTTGAGAACAAAAAGGTGCATTCTCTAACTCTAGTGCTTTCTTTTACAAACATAAATTCACACCTTTAAGGGACGTACTATGTTAACCAATAAAAGATATTGACATGTACTAATTAAAAGTGCTTTGTTGTATGGAGAATAATGATACGTCCTACAATAATATAAGACGACAACAACAACTAATTATAATTTTTTTTAGTACCGAATAATATTTTAATATTTTTTTAAGCTTCACAATCTACAAGAAAAATCTTTTCAATTGATTTTTCAATAAATAAATAAATTTTATTAATCTATTTCTATTATTTCAATTCATAATTCTGTCATCTCTTAGTTTCAAGTTTAAAAAAAATGTGAAATGTGAGGCTCCGAGGAAAAGATGCAAATATTTGATTGTACGATGATTTAAAAAAAATCCATATCTTGGACTTGCGGATGAGATAAGGCCCCGTTTGTTTGCTGGAAGATGGGCAGAATTAGAAGATGATAACCCGATTTTGACTAATATCCATTGTTTGGAACCCTTAAAGTCAAAATCGGGTTATCATCTCAAAACCTGAATATGGGCCTAAAATGAGAATATGTATCTTCCAGCCAAAGAGGTGGAATATGTTTTGATAACCCGATTTTGGCTGATTATATACCCAATTTGATGAACGGTCGGGTTCGCGTCTTCTCGCCTCTATAGAAATATTTGAAAAATCTTCTTTCGGTCTGGGAAGAGATGGGGGAAACTGAGAAGAGTAGGGTCACTGCGCCAAGCCAGACACACGATCGATTCCCCGTGAGTCACATTTCGGCCACCCATTTTCCCCACCGTCGTTGCCAAACTCCTCTGTAATGCACGCTCTTCTCATCCCATTGTATTTCCCTCTTTTGCTCTTTGCCTGCTTGCGGTGCCATTCAAAATCCCAATCAGTGTAAGAAATGACATCTTTGCCTATTTAAGCACTTAAATTTCAAGAAAATGACTGTATCTCATGAAAGGGAAGATTTGTCCCCAAAGTTTTTTTAGCAGTGAGGGTCTAGTGGTATATCGTTGAGCAAAATTTTGTTACTAGATTAGGGCAAACATTAAACCTAATTTTGTTAAAGGCCCCGTTTGTTTGCGAAATTGGAATTTGAGTCAAAACCTGATTATCTCAAAATCAACCAAACGGTCCAAAACATCTTCCGAATATACAAAATCAGAATTTGAAAACCTGATTTTGAGATAATCAGGTTTTGACTCAAATTCCAATTCCGCAAACAAATGGGGCCTAAGGGAAAATTCCATTTTTAATTGGATAATGTAATGTTAGAGGAGTTTTGTCCACATGCTATCACGGGCTTATCCCTTTCTTCTTTAGGGCCATACAACTCTATTTATTTTTCCTAAGCTCTTTGTTTTACTTACATTTTAGAAATAGGATCAAGCTCACCTTTGGCACATGTGATAAATTGCTTGATTTAGATGTATTTAATATTGTATTTTTAATAATTTGTTATTAAAATTTATGTTATAATTAGTTGGTAGGTTATATATTGTGGGCATCTGTGCAAAATTGAGTAGTTTTCATGTTGGAAAATATTATTATTTATCTCATGTTTGAAAATAAAGATTAACTTGTAATCAATATTTTTGTCAGTCTCTAAAAATCTTATTTCTAAGAGTTTTAAAATCTTGTAATTTTAGATCTACTTTTAGATTATTGTGAATAAATTAATGTAACAACTGTAGATCAATCATCATATGAAATGTCTTCTCAAATGTTATCTCAACCTATCTTAAGATGAAATTTTGTATATATATTCATTTTCTAAATGCATTTTTCGTAGCTAGTGAAAAAGTTATGACTACAAAAAATACATTTATGAATATTGTAGTAGATCACCATCAAATCTCTTTATAAACATAATCACAAATATAGAGAAAAATAGAAACCAATTGTAGCAGTTGACATTTTGAAGACTATTGCACTTGGAAAATAGTTATAAACATCATCAAGGATTGTTTGGAATTGAACACATTTGAGAAGAAAAGTAATACAGCTGTCCTTGTTTTACTATTTTATTATAAACCTCTTAACGTTTTAGCTAAATTTAACTTCATTGGTTCCTTGTTTCACTAGGGGTTTTGCTTTTTATTAATATTTCAATTGATACTTGACTTGCTTTCTTACATAGGCTCTTTAGAGTTCAAAGTGCAAATATTTTTAGATAGTTGTTTGTGTAAATCTATGAGGTATTACATATCTAGTTTTATGTGACAACCTGATCACTCTATTTTACCATAGATTTAGTGAATGAAATTACATCATCCTACCATGCCTTCCAACTGTGTTTATAAGATTTATCACACTATAGTAATATTTGTTGAGCTTCCTTCCAATTAGTCTTTCATGCAACATCCATCCTTACAAGCTATTAAGAGAGTACTTTATAGTTGGGGCTCAATAATGTTGTGCTTTTGACATAGTTTTGGCTTGTATATTTGTTCTTGGGTTTTTTTTTTATAAACTTTTTAGGTGCTCAAAGTGATTTAAACTCTACACGCTCATCTCTATTGTGATTAAGATGGCCTAGCCTTTGCAAGTCCTAACATTGGTATTGTTGGTTGTCGCTGCACAAAAATATTGATATGTTAATGCACAATACAACCACTAGACTTATAGAGCATGGAAGGTGGTTAAGCCATGTCATGAGCCCAAGCATTGTGATGCACATCACAAGGAGACCAGGGGTGCACACCTTGCAACAATCCCCCCTCAAGCGTGAGCGAGGGGTTTAAACTTGTGACCTAGGCCACGATACCAAGTATTGGTTGTAGTTGCACCAAAAGCTCAACTTGTTAGTGCCTGATACAACCACTAGAATTATAGAACATGAGAGGCACTTAAGCCATGTTGCAAACCTAAGCATTGTGTTTCACATCACAAGAAGACTAAGGGTGCACACCTTGCAACAGGTATTTGGATTTGTTGATTTTACATTTGGTTTATTTTTATTGGCATACTAGACATTTTTGTTTGTACACGCTATTTCATCATCAACTTGGAAATAACACACTAATTATCCCAACTAAGGAGCTAAGACATAAACACTTGGTCTACATAAACATGTTTTTCTATATCCACAAAGATGATATGTGAAATTAGCTTCATTTCCAATAGAATTATATTGCTATAATATGTGCCTCACAATCTAATTCCATGCTCTATTATCATATTTCAAATTATAGTATTTAGTTAGATCAATATATAACCTATGAGCATATATTTTCACGTATAATTTTGGTCTTGAAAATACTTGATTTTAATCTTATAGTTCCATTTCAAGACTTCTACTATAGATTAATGCCTACACTCTTGATCTATATAAAATGGTTTGCCTTTGTTATCTAGTTGAAATGACATGTAGATGTAGCTTTAGAGCTTGGTGCGGTAGGAATTAAAGGTGACTTGCTTCACTCCTTATGGCTTAGTCAACTAGGAATTGATTTAAGGATTTGAATAATTCAAAAGACACACAAAGAAAAAATGTAGATGCTTATGTTATCTTAATGATCTTATATGTTGATGATATGTTCTTTAAATGATATAATGTGGTGGTTAAATAGAAGATAGTGGATGCCTAAAATGAATTAGAATTGTCCTCTTATATGATATCCTACTAATAAAATTTAAAAATGGTATAATTTTCTTAGTAAGAAATAACTAGTTAGAGGCAAATTAGATTGAGCTCACAATTGTGTTTGATTTTGAAGATTTGAGGTGCAAAATTGGCCCTATATATATGACTTGGGATATGGAACAATATAAATAAAGACTGGTTCTAGACCATTGAAGATCAATGACTTCAAACTTATTTAGGTACAAGTTATATAATAAATTTTATACAAAAATGTGTAATATATATCATATTCAAGACTACTTATCAAATATAAAATATTAGAAACACATTCAGTTTAGCCTTACAATCTTAAATAATTAAAGATGCATCTTATTTTCCCAACAAATTTAATGTAGACACCTCAATCTATGTCATTTAATATCTTAAATAGAGTATATTTAATATGTCAATGTTGATCATAAAATACTCAAGCTTTCACCATTGAACTCTTTAATGATAGACATGTGGTTTCTCTTTAGGTGAAAGTTAAAATTTAGAGTCTTTAGCTTTTTATTAAAGTAAAAATAGGTTCTGAAGGGACCCTAAACCCTTTAAATAAAGATAATGTAAGATAAACCATGAAAGCCCACCAAAACATGAAATAATAGATCAAGACCACAACATGGGTTTTACTAATAGGCTCCCACAACCTGAAAAAAAAGTTGCACACAAAAACCAACAATCAACCCCACACCAAAGAAAGGTCAAGAGAAAAATCTAGCCCAACCACCCATAACTAGGAACCATCAAGATTTACCTTTAGCACTTTCCTTGTGGGAACGAAGAGTCATATCAAAATAGGGCATATACATCTTGGTTTTCTTACCCGTAACAATAATCCATCTCTCTTCTACCTTAGTAGCCGCATCCTGCCAAACCAACGAACCCAACACTAGTCCAACAACAACCCGATAAAGATTTTTTGTAGAGAGAACACCCACCATCTTTGAGGTAATGTCACATTTCCTCCCTTCAAGAAAATCATAACCATGGATTCTATCAGAATTGGTAGCCTTAACACTATCACAAGAAGTAGTCACCAAATTCCCATTCCCACACACTAGGAAATCAACACGAGGGACATGAATCTGTGAACCAACCTCCACAACCA
Source organism: Chamaecyparis obtusa (assembly GCA_027943335.1). Classification (NCBI taxonomy): domain Eukaryota; kingdom Viridiplantae; phylum Streptophyta; class Pinopsida; order Cupressales; family Cupressaceae; genus Chamaecyparis; species Chamaecyparis obtusa. The sequence goes on along the minus strand of BSBK01003341.1, from coordinate 150,488 downwards.
CACCACTAGTAGCCAGATCATCTTGAGAAGAACTACATTATCCTATGCTACCACCTAAGAGAAAATCATTTATTTTTTAGATTTCTTCTCAATCATGTAATGTTGATTTAAAGCACATTTCCACCATGAAGCTGACAATATATTCTTCCCTAACCCACAATGCTCCGACGTATGACTAGTTTTAAAACATCTTCTACACCTGAAGGGAATCCCTTCATAGTCCAAAGATTGAACCCATCTACCCTTAGAATATTTGATTAAGATCTTAGCAGGCAACCCCTTTAAAACATCTAACTCGACCAAAATAAGGGCAAATTTAGAATGAAAAATGTGATATGATTCCTCATCCACCAACAAAAAATTCCCAAGAGTATTTTCCACTTCCTCAAAAAGAGAATCAAGCCATAGATGAAGGGGGAGATAAGGAAGCCGAACCCAAATCAGAATCTTATCAAACATTTCAGAAGAAGGATTGAAATTAGAGTGCCATGGTTTTACCATCAACAAAAATTTGTCCTTCCAACTAAAACAATTATCACAATTTTTTTTCTTTCTATCCTCATCATTCTCAATTTTTCTATAAAAAAACCTTTATCCATAGGGTATATATGAACAATAATAGAAATGAGAGGCTCCCAAAAAACATATATCCAAGCATGCAGTTTAGGGAGGCTAGGATAAAAGCCCCTGAACTGACATATCAGACCATGAGTGGAAAAAATAGACACATTATGATCTATTTCCACCTCCATATCCACATTTAGCTAAATGAAAATAGCAGAAGAAACATGAATAAACCTTCTGTCAATAAATCGATGCTTCAACACTAGCTTAGGAGGATTCTCCTGAACCAAAAGGGCAGTGGTAATAGGCAACCCAGAGACAGAAAAAGAAGGCAACCTAAAGACAACGGAGAAGGGGGAAGCACTAGAACCACCACCAGGAGAAGCCCTAGTGGACGACATCAAAGAAACAATAGAAAAAGATGGCAAGGAGCTAGCAATAGAACCCGCTGTATTAGACGAAGGGCCAGATCCCCTAACCATAGAGGAAGAAGGCACACTACCACCACCAACATTTGGAGAGCCACCTCTAATTCCATGTTGAAGCTTCTAAAAAACTCCCATAACCAGATCCTTGGAAACCCTAGCCTATGATGCAAATGGACTCCCACCCACCAGAATAGATTTAGGGGTTAAAGTTGCACACAAGGAATATCACCAAATGCAGGAAGGGGAACTGTGTGTGTGCAGGAGCAGAAGCGGAATGAGCTATGACAATAAGAGTGGGAGCGGGCACCATATCAAAATTTAAATTTTGATGTTAAGATCTCTTCTAGCCAATCATTTATCATGCTCCATCTTTTCCATTAACTTGGGTGTTTACTTGTATATATAAATGCATTCTATGAATATTTAAATTTGTATATTTTTTTTGGAAGAATGGTTTAATATGTTTATATATTTATAAATAAGATAATAAATTTTTTTTCTTTGGATTATGGTAAAAACAATTTGATCAAACTTATAAATTGGAGGGATCAAGTTAGACATTTCACATAAGGGAGATAATATATGTGCAAAAAAAGAATAGGATTACCACTTAAGGTTGTTTGAATCTGTACAGTAATGGAAGGGAAGCAATATAATGTAAGGAATTTTCCTCCTTTCCCTAATGCACAGTCGAAAGGAAGATGACCCAATAGGCTCAAGTAGGACGTGAACATTGAATAAGTCAATGATCCTTCATAATAATGAATTGGGGGGAAGTTGGATTTGAGGGGAAATGATATAATGATGCAAGATAGGAGGCTAAATAAGAAAATATAATAAGTTTAAGAAAACATTGACCAACATAAAATAGACAGACAACTGTAATAACTTGAAATGAAAACTAGAAGATTGTACTGGCCCATAGTATGAACTTGGAGCTGATTTGTAGGGTACAAAATGCTTTGGGTGTTATGTTCCTAGGAATAGATAATCCAGGGTGTTTTGTTCTAAGTGATTTCGCCTAAAACTTTCACAATTGATCTGACAAATATTGCACTTTCTGGATTAAGTCCCAACAACTTTGCTACTTGTTTTTGCACACAGAAAAATGGAGAAAAGGTTGTGGAAAAGTATTTTCCTAGGTCAAACCCATGTTTAGGAATCAACCTTGAAAATGTAATGAAATTACATAAACAAAAGTATGTAAATATAAAGGTAAATGTAAGATCTAACTTGTGACGCATGTACCTTCATAAACAAATATTGATATCACATATATTTATGATGATGTGTGTATGTCACTTGAATTATAATTATTGAACCTTGGAATGTAGAAAGGAATCAAGGATGCCTTCACAAATGCATGGATATATATTACATAAACAAAAGTATGTAAATATAAAGGTAAATGTAAGATCTACCTTGTGACGCATGTACCTTCATAAACAAATATTGATATCACATATATTTATGATGATTTGTGTATGTCACTTGAATTATAATTATTGAACCTTGGAATGTAGAAAGGAATCAAGGATGCCTTCACAAATGCATGGATATATAAATGCCACTCCTAGATCTTCAATTTTTTTATGCTTGATGAACACTTGCTATAAAGGAAGAATGCATGTGGATGGAAAAAGGATCTATCTTGGTTGAGAACTCCTCTACTTGGCTATCATGGGAGAGAAGCTTTCTATAGTGGAGAAAATTAACTTCAAATATACCAGAATGAAATACCATTTTTTTCCATTCTCTAAATACATTTTTTATAGATGGTGAAAAAAATTATGACTACAAAAAATACATATATGAATATTGTAGTAGATCACCACCAAATCTCTTTATAAACATAATCACAAATATAGAAAAAAATAGAAACCAATTGTAGCAAATAACATTTTGAAGACTATTGCACTTTGGAGAATAGTTATAACCATCATCAAGGATTGTCTGGGATTGAACACATTTGAGAAGAAAAGTAATATTTTTTTTTATTAAGGAAAATAGGTTTTAATGGGACCCTGAAACCCTTACAGAGTTAAAGCTTAACAAAGATATAGCATTGAAAGTTTACATTAAAAAAATAGCCATAGCAAAAAGGAACAGCCAGACATAGTCCACCAGCAAAGCGAACAAAAAGTCGAGAAAATAGAACCAAGGACAGAAACAGAAAACCATGCCAAACACAAAGTCAGGGGAGATGCTCAAGCAAACTCTCTGAGGATCTCCGCCGCATGAATCTCAAGCTCAGATGCCTTATCCACCGCCTCCTTAAGGTCAACTAGGTCTTTATCAAGTTCCTGGGTGTCCTTCTTCATAGTGCTGGATTTGGTTCTCTTCCTTGGGCCATCCTCCGGAGAATTATCTTTACCACTATTGGGAGACTCCTCCTTGCTACCCTTGTGTTCCTCAATTTTACTGATCAAAACCTTTATATTGTCATTTGAAGCTTTGAGAATGTTGTAGCTTTGTTTGGCAATTTTCTGCAAGGTTCCCTCCACGCTCTTAATTCTTTTCTTCACTTCATCCATTTTATTTTCCATTTCATTCTTCTCCTCGGTAAGCTTGATCTTGCTGCTATTATCCTCCCTCTCCAACTTGCCCACCCTAAATTGTAACTCCTGGATTTCATGGTAGGTCCATTTAGTAGTTCTATAGCTATTAATGACACTATTTTTGGCATTGTTGAGCACATCCATCTGAGGGTTTTCTTTTGTGATGTCACTCAAAATAACCAGGGCAGGGTCAATAAGGTCCTCCATTTGAATTTTTCCCTCCTTATTCTCCTTAACCAAATTTTTCATCATTTCCCTCTTTAAGCCCATCCTGACAGAAACATTGTGAAAATCTCTCCAAACCACACTCTTCTCTTTATCTGAGATCTTGCAGGTGTACTGGTCAGTCCCTTGATCCTCACAATCCTACTCGTGATCATCCTCTCTCCCCTGAATCTCCTCTTCCTCTTCACTATCCTTCCCCTCCTCTTGTCCTTCCTCCTTTTTATCTTCTTCAAATTTCTTCCTTTTCCTCTGCTTCCTACCAGAATTGACATCAGTATCCTCTTCTCTGTCTGCAGGCATCTTAATTGTGATTTTTCTCTTTCCCTTCTTTTTCTCCTTAGTTTCCTCCTCCTCCCCAATCATTTCTTCCTCCTCGTCAGCACTTTCTCCCTCTGTTTCCATGCCCTCCACCTCCTCATCAAAACCTCTATCAGAAGAGATCTCAATGCTCTGCTTAGGTTCAGGTTTCTCCTTTTTCTCCAATTTTTCTTTCTTAATCTTCTTTTTCCCCTTTTTAGTGTGAGGGGAGGCCTCTGCATCTATGTCTGAATGCATATCTTGGCTTTCATTAGTATCAAAAGGGGTGTACTCTTCTTCACCCGAGTCAAGCTCCTCATCAGAGCCCTCCTTCCCCCCTTTCCCCTGCTTAATTTCTTTACCTATAGTTCTAGCTTTCAAAAATTCATAAATCAACAACAAAAGCCCCTCATGGAAAGTAGGGTTGCCAATAGGCTTCTCCCTATAATCATTGATATTCTCATTGATAGATGAATAAAGGTAAAAAGGGATAGAAATTTTAGCCCTAGACTTGAAATGGTTGAGAAGCACGAAGTAGTAGGAGTAGATGCAGTCGAATCTCATTTCCAGGGAGATGTATTTGATAATCACCCTCAACACAAACCTCCACAATGGTTTAATGGACCTCGATAGGTAGTAAGTGCCCTTCTTCACCAGAGCCTTCTTTTCCTCCTTTCCTTTGGTAAATTTTGACATCGCCTAACCTGAAATGTGCCTGTCTCTGTAGAATTTCTTCCCGACAATGGGTATGCCTGTAACTGCTGAAATAACCTCCTCCATCACCATGAACTCGACCCCATCAATTTTGACACTCCCCTCATTTCATTTCTTAACCATGGTTTTGGTAACAAAGGGTTTCCACCCATGCAGTCTTTCAATGAAAGAAGTCACCTCCCCTTTGCTCAAAATGCCCCACACCTTTGAACGCCTCTGCCACTTCTCAGCTTCATCCTCAGGTTCCTTCCTGTGTCTTTCCCCCACCATTTTTTCTCTCTCTCTCTCTCTCTGTAAACAATTCTTCTAATCATAATGCTTTTTGAAATTTGGGGCCAGCAAATAGAATGAGAGGTATTCTCGATCCTTCCTTTGAAATTATTAAAAATAAACCCGAAAATGGGCCTCAAAGTGCAATGATGGTGATTGCCCAAGTGATTCATACTTTGGCTCGCATACTTAGACATCATATATGGGCACATTTCCCCTAACACATAAACTTTCATAATTAAACTTTAATGTTTCCCAATCTGCCCAGGATTCTCTCGCTTTCAATTAATTCCTTGATTTTAAGCAGAAAGATATGTCCATCCATCCATCTTTTCATCTCATCTTTCCTGACTGCCCAATTGGCCAGCTTGTTAGCCACTTGATTAGCTTCCCTGTACTCATGAGCCATGTAGAATCTTTCAAAGGACTTGAGATACTGAATGCTCTCATTAATTATATTTGCAATCATCCAGGTTGGCAAGTTTTTCTCGTTGAGGCAGTCGATTATGTTCCAAGTCTCCTTCCAACCATAGTTTTCTGACTCCTATATCCCTGGCAAGATTTATAGTTTGATGGGCCATAGTCACCTCTACAAAGTGGTTAGTTTTCACCCCCAGAGGAGCCGAGATGGCAGCAATGCCTTTCCCATGATCATTTCTGATGATGCCCCCAATCCCAACCTAGCCTAGGTTGCCTTTCGCAGCCCCATCAAAGTTTGCTTTACACTAGCCCTCGGGCGGGAGATTTCATCTCCAATCCTCCCTCCTACTATGGTCATTCTCCTTTGCATTGAGAAGAGGGTTGTAGCCCTTGATGATAGTATAGTTTTCGACCAGAGTGTTAAGGCTTTTGTGAAAAACCACCATAGAATTGGCTTCTTTTTCCCTAAAAATTCAATTGTTCCACTCCTTCCACACCCCCCAATAGAGATGGAGTAGAGACCACTCCCATAAGCCCTTGATCACATCCCTAGCCACCCCACTTTGCCACTGTTGAAAGAGCTCCCTCATGTTATTGGGAAAAACCCAAGACTGTTTGAAGAAAGTCAAGAAAGAAGACCATATGTCTCTGGTGAAGTGTTAATGAATGAAAAGGTGATGAACACTTTCCATTTGCTTTTTACAAAGGATACATCAATTAGGCATCTAATGGCCTCTCTTGATAAGGTTGTCCACCATCAAGATACGGTTTTGAAGCATTATCCAGAAAAAAATGTTGATTTTGGGAGTGAGACTAGGAAACCAAGCTTTGGCCCAGACAGGGACAGAATCAATACTCTGCATGGTTTCATAGCCTGAGGCCATAGTGTAGTTGCAATCCTTAGTCATCCCCCAAACAATAGCATCCTTGTTGAGGGACAGAGGAGTGAGTCTGATCATGTCCATCAACGGCTTGAGCTCTTGGGATATCTTAGTCAAGTTCACCCACTCTTCATTTACCCTATAGCCTCTCACCCTACAGCCAAATCTTTTCATGCAAGGCATCACCCATCTGTTGTACTATTCAATGTTCCATAAGGGCCCCAAACTTAGCTAGTCATCAAGCCAAAAGTTGATATCTTCACCATTACCAAGTTTCCATTTCACCTTCTCAATGGCTAACCCTTTAGTCTTTATAATGTCATTCCAAATATTGGATCCCTTAGGGTCATTATCCCCGCTAATGAACTACTTGAAATTGATATTAGTCATATACTTATCTTTCAGAATATCCCTCCATTCTCCCTTGGAGTTGAAAATCCTCCATATCTATTTAGCTTGCAAAGCCCTGTTGAACTGCTTCAAATTCCTAATCCCCAAACCCCCCTACTTTTTGGGTCTGGAGATATTGTCCCAAGCCACAAGTAGGTACTTTTTATTGCCATTTAGACCGGCCCATAGAAACTTCTTCTGAATAGACTCCAAAGTATCAGCCACTTTGGAAGGAATAGAGAACAGGCTAAGGGCATAAGTAGGCAAATTTTGTAAAGTATATTTGATCAAAAGAACTTTACCAGCCTGACTCAGAATGATACCCTTCCAGCCCACCAATTTTCTATTGAACCTGTCAATGAGATTGTCCCAAAAGAGGTCAGGAGGTCTAGCCCCCAAAGGGAGCCCCAAATAGGTAGAGGGGAGGGTCCCAATACCACAACCCAAGATACCAGCAATTTTCCCTTGTCTGCCTTCAGGGGTGTTGACAAAAAAGACCAAGCTCTTGCTCCAATTAATGAGTTGACCCATGGCATTGGAGTAAGTATTGAGGATGGTCTTCAAATGTCTAGCTTCCTTCACTGAAGCTTCTCCCCCTAGGATGGTTTCATCCACAAATTGCTGATGGGTGAAGATCAGGGGATCAGAAGAAGGTTTTAACCCGGCAAAATCTCCTCTGCTCCTTTTATCATGAATAAGTCTACCCAAGCACTTCGCTAGAATAATAAAGAGGATGGGAGAAAGCAGATCCCCTTGCCTAATCCCTCTAGAGGATTTGAAAAAATCCATGGGAGAACCATTAACCATCACTGCAAAGGTGGGGGTGGAGATCAGTTGAGATATAATCTTCCTAGTTTTGTCATTAAAACCAAAAGCTTCAAGAACCTTATCCAAGAACAACCAGTCCACCCTATCATAGGCCTTAGATAGATCAAGCTTGAGTAGGAAGCCATCCTTTTTTCCTTCCTCTAAAGAGTGAATAACCTCATGAACAACTATGATAGAATCAAGGATTTGTCTACCCAAGATAAATCATGTTTGTTGCGGAGCTATAATCCCTAGAAGGATTTTAATTATTCTAATGGTTAAAACTTTAGAAAAAATCTTGTAAAGAGAGTTGCAAAGGCTAATAGGACTAAAAAAATCAAAAGAGTCTGCACCTGAGACTTTGGGAATCAAAACCAAGAAGGTAGCATTGATTTCTTTAAGCAAGCACTTAGCACCAAAAAATTCCTGAACTGCTTTAACCAGATCATCTTTTAAAACTTCCCAATACAACTGGAAGAAAAAGGTAGGGAAACCATCAGGGCTAGGGGCTTTCTCAGTAGGCAGGGAGAAAACAGTTTCCTTGATTTCATCCATTTCGGGGATAGCCACAAGGGCCCTGTTCTGACTAGCATTAATCACACTAGGGATGGTCTTGAGAATATCCACCTGATCCTCATCACCCAGGTTGGTCTCTTTAGTGAGGATGGTAGAGAAATACCTGATAGCTTCCTGGGTGATCTCCTTATCTTCCTTAAAAGAAACATCCCCCTTTTTTATAACACTAATTCTGTTGGCAGCCTTGTGCTTCATAGTTGAGAGGTGGAAGAATCTAGAGTTTTTGTCCCCTTCCTTAAGCCACACCGATCTAGATCTCTGCCTCCAGAACATTTTCTCTTTGCCCACAATGTTGTGAAGATTAGCCAGAATAATCTTTTCCGCATTCAGCCTATCCTCATCATAGCCCATTTTCTGGATCTCCTCCCGCACCTCTGTGAGATCCTCCATAATCCTTTCTTTCACCAAAAAAAATCCCCAAAATCCTTTTTGTTCCACTTTATGATCTCCATTTTGATGTTTTTGAGTTTTTTAGCCACTTTGTACATAGTTGTGCCTTCCACATCAATGCTCCACCAGTCTCTGATTTTATCAAAAAGACCAGGCTGAGCATACCACATCTTCTCAAATCTGAAAGGGAAAGCCTTTTTCCTATTGCACAGCTCAATAGTGAGAGCAATAGGGGAGTGGTCTGAGCCAAGTCTAACCAATGAAGAAAGTTTGCAGTGATAATAGTTCATCCAATCCATAGTGATCAGAGCTCTATCCAGCCTAACTTGAATGCAATCCATCCCAACTCTTCTATTAGACCAAGTGAACTTTCCACCCTCTAACTCAACATCTAGGAGCCAAATCATTTATAAGATCTGCCAGATGTTGTCTACTTTCCAAGTCCAGAGGAAGCCCGCCTAACTTCTCAGTAGCCAATAGGGGAGTATTGAAATCTCCCATAATAATGCCATTAAACCCTCCCAACAAGGGCATCTGGTTAGTTATTTTATTCTAGAAATGCTTTCTACCAATCTTAGTGTTAGGGGCGTAGATATTCATAACTAACCAACTTTCTTGATCCTTTGTATTCTTGAATTGAATAAGAAAAATGTTACCTTCATCAAAGATGATATCTGCCATTAAGTTGTCCTTCCATATCACTAACAGTCCTCCAGAAGCTCCCGAAGAGTTAGAAGTCGTTGACTTCATGCCTTTTCTGAAAAAAATGCTCTCAGTCTTCTCCTTCTTCATTTTTGTTTCTTGAATCAAAAAAAATTCTGGCCTATGGTCCCTAATCATATTCCTAACAACCTCCTATTTTTGGATTCCATTGAGTCCATGAATATTCCAAGATATGACCATATTTTCTTTTGGGGGTATGTTTCCTGGATGGATTTTTGGGTCCCATCCGCTATGTTTCTTCTTGTTTCTTCCTTTTTGATTTGATGCTTGCTCCACCTACCTAGGGTGTTTGATTTACTTCCTGTGTCAGTTTTAGCCCTACTTCTCATCGTAGCTGGAGACATTGGAGATGGGCCCCTACTATTCTTCTTTTTCTTTACAGATATCCAAGGACCCACATTTTCATCTTTGCAGCTCTCAAACAGAGCCTCCATTCTAGAGATTTGTCCTGGGGAAGAGGTGGTGACTAGTTCAATGATTCTATTGACCTTTCTTGGGGATATAAGTGAGCTTCTACTTAAGTTTGATTCCTGTGAGAGAGAGGGGCCCCAGACCTCCACAAAACCCCCATTCTCCAAGGAGTCAGGCACAAAGGAATCCTCTTTGATTTCCTCCAATATGAACTCCCCATCCTCAGGGAGGGTCCTGCTTCCTTTATCTCCTTCCCCGATAGAAAATTCTTGCAATACAGGGTAGATTTCACCACCTTCCTTTTCTCTATTACCACTATCATTCTGGGACTCAAGCTGCTCCCTGTTCTCAAGGCTTTTCTCTCCTTCCAAACATAGGTGTTCAGGAGGGATCCATGTTATGTCCTTGGGCCTCTCCCCTTGAGGACCCCCCTCGGGGATATGTCCATCAGGGGATTTCTCCTTCCACACATTCTTGGGTCCCTCAACTTGATTCAGGCCTTTTTGCTACTTCTGGGTCTCTTTTCTCTTCCCTTTCTTGATTTGGGCCTTGCAGACTCTTTCCTTCTCTAAGAAGATTAGGCACATTTTGGCCTTGTGTCCCACCTTTTTACAGTGAAAACAAGTGAAAGGCACATTTTCATAGTCTATCTATTGCACACGCCTTCCCAATCTAGATTGGAACTCTATCACTTCAAGCATATCCTGGCCTTTGATAACCCCCATGCATATTCTAGCATAGGTGAGTCTTTTCTTGGCTATTGTGACATGATCAATAGATAGTAGCTCTCCAAAAGAACTGGCAATGCCAACAAAAACATCTTCATTCCAGTATTCCAGAGGAAGCTCTGGAAGCCTGATCCAGACTGGGGCCTGGGTCAAGAAGTCATTATTTAGATCCAAGTTGGAAGTCCATTTATGGAGGATAAGAGTGGATTTCCCCATCTTCCCGCACAGAGAATCTCAGAGTAATCTTCAGAGTAGGAGAACTCGAAAGACATAAAGCCTTTGGCCATAGCCGTAACCTCAACCTATCCTTTTAAGTCCCATTTTTTCTTAGCAAAGATTCTGACCAAATCTATATTCAGCCTAGGGCCTATGAACTTGCCAACAAGCATAGCAGCCATACTTAGAATGTCGTGATCTATAAGCTCAGAAGGCACTTCTAAAGCAAAAGTTCCTTTCTCTTTGTTAGAGATGTTTTTGATCTTGGGGAAGGAGGACTTACCCGAGGGTTTGAATCCAAACAGGTTGGTCCAATAGCCCAACAAGCCTCGAGCTTCTCTAGAAGAACTTTGTTTTGGAGCATTACCCATTTTTTCACCTGGATCCGATTGCAAAGTCAGTGGGTCCCCATCATCTATCGCATCCTCCTTTCCATTATCCTTACCTTGATTCAAACCCGCATCCTGATCAGCCTGTCCCTTCTCTGCATGTTTCCCGCTCGACTTCCCATTCAAAATTTTTCCCTCCTCTCCGCTGCCTCCACTTGCACTCGCCATTATACTTAGGTTCTATTGTTTTCCCTCCTCTTGTTATCATTGTTTTACTATTTTATTTTAAACCGCTTAACATTTTAGCTAAATTTAACTTCACTGGTTCCTTGTTTCACTAGGGGTTTTTCTTTTTGTTAATATTTCAATTGATATCTAACTTGTTTTCTTACATAGGGTTTCTAGAGTTCAAAGTGAAAATATTTTTAGATAATTGTTAGTGTAAATCTATGAGGTATATCTAGTTTTATGTGGCATCATGGTCACTCTATTTTACCTTAACTTTATTGAATAAAATTACATCATCCTACCATGCCTTCCAACTATGTTTATAATATTTATCACATAATAGTATATTTTTTGAGCTTCCTTCCAATTATTATTTCATGCAACATCCATCCTTACAAGTTATTAAGAGAGTACTTTATATTTGGGAATTAATAATGTTATTCTTTTGATGTAGTTTTGGCTTGTTATTTGTTCTTGGATTTTTTTTCCTTTTTGGGTGTTCAAGCTATTTAAACTCTACATGCTCATGTCTATTGTGATTAATATGTCCAAGCCTTTGCAAGTCCTAACATTGGTGTTGTTGGTTGTCATTGCACTATAATATTGACTTGTTAATGTGCGGTACAACTAATAGACTTATAGAACATGGGAGGTAGTTAATTAATGGCGTAAACCCAAGTGTTGCACTACACATCACAAGGAGACAAAGGACACACACCTTGCAACAATCCCAGTCTCAAGTGTGAGTATCAAGGGTTAGAACCTGACCTAGGTTATGATGTCAATTATTGGTTATTGTTGAACCAAAATCTCAACCTGTTAATGCCTAATACAACCACTAGACTTATAGAACACATGAGGTCTTTAAGTCATGTTTCAAACCTAAGTGTTGTGATCCACATCACAAGTATACCAAGGGTGCACACCTTGCAACAAGTAATTGGATTTATTTATTTTATATTTGGTTTATTTTTACTAGCATACTAGACATTTTTTTTGTGCATGCTCTTTCATCATCTACTTGGGAATAACACACAAATTTCCCCAATTAAGGAGGCAAGACATAAAAACTTGGTCTACATAAACATGTTTTTCTATATTCACAAAGATTATATGTAAACTTAGCTTCATTTCCAATAGAATTATATTGCTATAATATGTGTCTTGCAATCTAATTCCATCCTCTATTATCATATTTCAAATTATGGTATTTTGGTAGATCAATATATAACCTATGAGAATCTATTTTCACATACAATTTTGATCTTGAATCTACTTGATTTTGATCTTACATTTCCATTTCTAGACTTATACTATAGATTGGTGCCTACACTTTTTTCTCTCTATATAATGGTTTTCCTTTGTTATTTAGTTGAAGTGACATGTAGATGTATCTTTAGAGCTTGGTGTAGTAGGCATTAAAGGTGAATTGCTCCACTCCTTATGACTCAATCAAAATATAGGAATTAATTTAGGACTTGAAGAACTTAGAAGACACACCAAGAAAAAATGAAGATGTTTATGTTATCTTAGTGATCTTATATGTTGATGATGTGTTCTTTAAATGATAATGTGTTTTTCTTGTTGACCTCATAGCGAATGTTTGGTCATGGAGAACTTTTAGTGATAAATCCTCTAACCAGGTCACACCTCATAGTGTGTTATTGTAACCTTTAACAGGGTTGGCTCTTAACCGAGCTCACTTCAGAAGAGTGAAATTACTTTGGGTTACCGGTCCCAAGTGGTTTTTCCCCTAACAGGGTTTCCATGTTAAAAATCAAAGTGTTATATGTGTATGGAAGTGGTGAATTGCTATTTTACTTTACACATTACTATAACTGGATTGATCGGTATATACACTAGTTAATTTAATGCTATTCGGTAGATGAACAGAAAGGCACAGTTAAAGTTTTACCAAGTTGATTAAATTGTTTGAAAGATTTTTTTTATACATTAGGGAGTTTTTGGGACTGTAGGATAACTAAACTTAACTGATGCACCCCCCCCCTCTCAGTTATCTAACACGAAAGTGAAAAGTATTATGCTCACTATGGAAGCGCTCTGCAAGAACTATGAGAAATCCACGATTCACATAGATATCAAGCATCGTAAGGAGCCTCCCCAAACCACACCGCTCAACTACTGTCTAATCGTGATTAGATAAGAAGCACACTAATATCAGTGCCTGGGGATAGGCACATTGAAAATATGGGGTAGGAAATGATTCTTGTATCACAAGACACAAGAAAAGTATTAGTATCTGATCAAGATGAAGAAAATCCTATCAAAATCAGTGAATTCAAACATCAAGAAAGCTACGAAAAAATATACTTTCAAAATCGATCTCGAGAAACTAAAATAAACATTGGATTTAAGTTGTGCGATAAAATAAAATTTACCATATTATTGTACAATGAAACTCTATAATGGGTTCGATGAAAGATTTTTAAACGATAAAGTTTCCTTGATCGTACGATACATGGGTATGAATTGTACAATAAAGTATATGTTTACATACGATACAAGGTTTCATATGATTTATCTTACAATAAAAGTTACTGACTCGTACAATAGGTGACTTTTATCACATGATAAACTAGGGTTTATGCCCTAAAAATGTTACAAAAATTTAAAAAATTACATGAAATTCAAATTTTCAAGCTAGGAGATCGAATACTTACTGGTGGACCGTAGTTCTGTGGCTAGTTGTGCCTACTTTGATGCTCAAATTGATGGGTTCACATGGGAAGAGGCATAGTTTCTCTCAAATGGCTCTCAAAACTCAAAAGTCAACTAATGAAAATGATTTGAAAATGACCCCTTGGGCCCCTTTTATACTTTTTGATCTAATTTATAAAGTACTATGATTGATGCAAAATTTGCACCCTTCCCTAATTTTGGTGTCTTGAATCCATTATCAGGAACCAAATTGAAATATGATATTAACATCATGCTCAAAATCACAAATCAAAATTTTGGTCAAATGTAGTTGACCACTAGTCAAATCACACTTACTATCACGACATCTATTCAACAAATTGGTCATTCAATCTTAGATTTTTCATCAAGACCAAAATCTTGAAATTTCTATATTGGTCAAAATATGGTCAAACCAAGTCAAACCTAGGTCAAAACATGGTTAAAATAACTCCAAATGACCTCAAATTTGTTCATAAATTATTCTCACTCATCTGTAATCTGATTACATCATGTTGCCTCACTTTTCACCCCATAACTATGTTGTTAAAAGTGAAAGAATTTGAAGCCATAGTCATGTTTGGTCTATTTTGTGTCTAGGTCTAAGTATTTCATAGGTAGGTTATCCTTGTTGGGTTTCCCTTTCTCTTTCCCTCTCACCTCTAGGCCGGGTAGGTTGGTTTAAAGTATTGTCATGATGGGTAGGTGATAGTTCCCAACCCGACAAGGATATCATGCTCTCATTGATGATCTTTTCTAGATGAAAGTTGACTATAAAGATATGTTCACCAGGCATATACAAGGGATCTAATGGAAGTTTTTCTCACATGATTGATGCAATCATAAGTCTGGCAATTGAAATTTCAGAGATTCATTTCATGGGGCAGTATGTGTAATTTGGAAGACATTTGGTTATTAAAACTCTGCAAATTTGGAAGATCTCAAGGTATGATTTTAGATGGTCGCTGACTGAAGATGATCAAAGCATCTTTTTCAATGAACTATCACTTGCAACTATGAAGTCCTGATTTCATGCGAGTTCAGAAAATGGATTGGTTGCATGATCGCATGAATAAAATAACAGCCTTGCGATCATGCGACAAATCAAAAAGGAAATACGGCAGGTGAAAGAAGCCAATGAAATGACATGAAAGACTAATAAAGAGTGTTTTTCTGGGACCAACATATGCCAACAGTGCATTCCACGTGCACCAATGATAGAGCGGTCGCATGATCGCATGAATTAAAAAAATGTCATGCGATCATGCGACAACATAGGCTAGGCAGGGGAAGATTCTTCATCCGATGGTGGGCGCATATTCTGAAGGGATCTTGGAGGTCTATGTGAAGAAGTGATGATCGTTGATCTTCCAATGGTGAGCTCAGTAAGTTTCTCACAGTCGCTAGGTCGGAGAAGGAATAAAGTACATTCGGTGGTTAGGGAAGATGACCGCACAGTTTCGCGACTAAAGATAAATAGTTAAGAGACAACGTAAGCTGGGCAAGTAAAGTTTTAGTTATTAAATATTATATCAGTTCATTTTGAGTGGTTGCATGATTGCAAGAGTTTAAAACATGCTATGCAATCATGCGAGATGAAGACATGTGGTGGTGGGTTCGGAAAGAGTTTGCTTGCGATACCAAATCAATGGTTACCGCTTTGTCACTAAGTCATGGAAGATTCTTTGAGGCAAAGCGGGATTGTGACACATGTCCAGTGCATATCAAATGAAGGGTGATTGAAATGTTATTATTTCAAATGTATTTGACATGTGTTTTAAGTTACATAAGCACTCAAATTTGACAGGCGGAAAACGGGAGACTTGCTACTTCACTGTTACGGGTTCCGCACCTATTATGTATGATTTCCGCAAAGAACATTTGAAAGTGATACAATCTGTCATTTGTGGTATCAATAATGGATTTTTTAGAGATCGATGGGCTTCTTAGTGAGATAAATTGAAGATGATTTCAATGTTGAAGGTAATCAAAACTTTATCAATCCGATTGAAGCGACATTAAAAAGTTGTTTATCATAAAATGTTAGATGCCTCTGTGCATATAAAAATAGGATGAATTATGATTATGGGAAAGTAAAGGATTGCAATCAGTGCCATTTATCTTTATTAAGGATGACTTCTTATGAAATAAAAATAGAGAAGAAGTCTAATGCAGTGGGGTGATCGGATATTCATGAATGGTGAATAGGGCACTTTAATTAAGTGTGTCAATCAATTTTGTTATATCAAAGTTTCCTTCAAAGCACAGAACAGAGATGTTGGTAATGATAATTCTTGCAAGGATAGAACCTGGCAACTATTCGTGTGACATCTTCAGGTTTATGTTGATTTGATAGAAGGCTGTTCATTTCACCTTCTCAAGTCAAATTAGATGAAAGGACAAAGTCTTTTTAGTTCCTCCTTGTTGTGATGGTGAAACATTAGTCTTCATTCTTTTCAAATTCTGGAAGCTGAAACACTTGGCATTCTCATGAAAGTTGTATATTGTAATCTCTATATAAACTATTGAAAAAGTAAATACAAGGGTCGACAAAATTGTTGGTGTAAGAGACTTGATGTTGCAGAGTCAATTGAAGAGTGTTTTATGTCAATGATTTTCTGTTCCATTTAGTTAGAAGTTAGAATTTGTTTCTTCTATGTTTCTTTCTTTAAATCCGAATTACAGAAGAAAAGGAAAGATGTTTCATTCTTTTGTCATGAGGATATGAATAAACCATAGTAGGATGTGCTTTGGGGTGTTCGAAGAAGGATTCATTAGAAGTCTTTAATCATTTCATTTATATTTCTGCTAGAAATTGTTGTAGATTGGTTAAACACTGAGTGTATGGATTCATAATATGTGTGAGTTCTACAACTTGGTTCATAGATAGAAAGCTTTTCTTGCTTGAATTAAGTTTTGGTTAGACTTAATTTGGTTTGCCTCTTCTCCTCTCAGGTTAAGAGCATACCCCGCATTAGTTTTAGGAACAAAACATAATTCTTGGAATACCATTCACATAGCGAGCTGTACCTACCAATTCAGAGAAAAGCCAGTAATTAGAAAATGGCTTTTCAACTATTGTAACTAGATATTGTTCATCATTTGGGCATTAAGAGTTATTTCCACAAGAAACAAGAAAGGACAAATCTGTTTACTAACAAATTTTTGGCGACTCTACTGGGGACACAAACAGTCATTTGATCGGTAAGCTACATCATCCTGGAGTGAATAAGATTCCTTAGGAGTACCATAGAACAGGGTGGATGAGATTCTACATTTGATACATTAGCAGAGCTTGGTTTTCCCATCCTAGAAGTTCCTAGAAAGAAAAGAGAAAGGAAAAGTCAGAGTAGGCCTTCTTCTCCTGTTAGAAATCAAAGCACTTCACAAAACACTTGTCAAGTGTTAACACTTCACGGTACCACTACTCCCCCAGTTGTTAATTTTCCACCATACTATGCTAGGACTGTCATGGCTGCTCCATGGGCTGCTGCAGTAGGACCATTAGCACTAGCAGCTTATCATCCACTCCCTGCTAGATCAAGAAAAAATTTTCCTAAGTTTTCAGGAGATGGAAAAGTCACCACTAATGAACATATTAAAGCCTTCTTTGCTGCTACTCATATTTTAGGGGTGGCACATGAGGACGTTGCTATGAGATTATTTGTTGAGACTTTAACAGACAGTGCAGCGGATTGGTTTTATCATCTGGATGATGGTTCTATCACCAATTGGAATGCGATGAGAACAACATTTGAGGATCATTTTAAGACAGCAGAAGATGAGCATCTTTTATTGACACAATTGACATCCATCAAAAAGCAACCTCAAATGAGCATGAGGGATTTTGTAGTTGCCTTTAATAAGATTGTTAGTATAATCCCTGTTGCAGATAGACCTACTGCTGGCAATCTCAAAAACAATTTCATAAGTGGAATGCCTCCAGATATCAATTATGATTTGAGAAAGGCACATCCCACAGATTTAGCGGATGCACAAAAGAAGGCCATTGAATGTGAAGATGACTTAATCTCAGCAGGAAAATGGAAAAGAGAATTACAAAATAAAGGAAGTTCTAGTAGTACTACATCATCTGATGAAATGATTCAAAATTGTCCAATGAATTGGTCACTGTGAAAAGGCAACTACCAGGATTCAATAGTTCTAATCAATGTAATTTTCATAATATGCCAGGAAGAAGTGTGGACAATAGATTTCTGCAACTTACAGGTCCTCAACCTAGGTTGCAGATTGAAGCCGCACCAAAAAAGGGAAACATGTGCATGTTTCATTTGACTACAGATCACACTAATGAGAATTGTCTGTATGATGCAGTTATTGACCACCAATGAACTGAATATAGCAACTCCTGTTGTAGAAGAGGATACATACTCAACTGGCGACTCTGGAAATTTATTTGTGGAGTATGAATCTGATTCTGAATCTAAAGGCAAATGCTATGCTACTATAGATAGAAACTCATATATGGTGCTCACTGGGAATCAAAAATTAAAGAACCAGTCTTCCAGCAATCCTCATAAAAGTGATCCTAGCCCTATGAGAATCAGTCCTGATACTGATAAGAAGGCGTCAAGCTCTCAGACAGGTAAAGATAAACTATCTTTTGATATTGTTCAATTCTATGAAGAATCAAAAATTCAGATTTCTTTTCTGGATTATTTAAAATCGCATCCTTTAGAATTTAAAAGATTAGTAGAACGGTGTAAAGGAAGCATTTTAGAATTAAATAATAGTGCTATTGTGGTAGAAGGGGATGAAACGTTGATAGCTAGTTTGTTTAAAGAAGAAGAATCTATTGTGTTAGCAACCTCTCCTGGGCAAAAACCTCCCCCCTTTTATATTTCATTGTATGTTAACGGATGCAAATTGAGCAATTGTATAATAGATTTAGGTGCATCAGATAATGTCATGCCTTATTCCGTAGCCAAAGCTTTGAGTCTCACTCTTACTAAGGTGCATGGGAAATTTTATTTGATGGATGCCAAACAAGTTCCCTTAGTTGGCCAGATCAAGGATGCACAGGTAGCTTTGGCATCTCATCCTGAAAAGAAACTCTTTTTGACTATCCTGGTGGCTGACATTCTGGCAAGCTATGGGCTCCTCTTAAGCAGAAGTTTTTGTAGAGACTTAGGAGGAGAAATAAAGTTAGATTGGTCTTAGGCTTTTATACCAATAGGGAATAAGAAAATCAAGTTAGAGCCTGAGGAAAAGGCAAAGTATACAGTCATGAAATTAGATGATCCTAAAGCTCAAATACTTTATCAAGAACTAGAGTTTGGTAATTATATGTTGTTTACTGAAGAATCTTTGAATGAGAATAAGGATGAAGATGCTAATGAAAAGAAATCAGGTGAAGAAAAGGACTGATTAGACTTGTGGATTATTCAATTTGATGGAAGTTGTTCTTCGTCAGGATCCGATGTAGGTATTGTATTGATTCCTCCTTAAGGAGAACCTAAACCTTTTGCATTCAAATTAGAGTTTGAGAATACCAATAATACATCGAATATGAAGCCTTGCTACTGGGAATAGCAATAGCAAAAGAAAAGGGAGTTAAAGTGCTGAAAGCTCGAGGTGATGTAGAGCTCATAGTGAGACAGGTTAGAGGACAATATTCAGTAAAGAATCACAGGTTGAAAAATTACAGAAATAAAGTTTGGGATTAGATAGAAGGTCTGGACGCTTTTTCCATAGAAGCAATACCAAGAGAAATGAATAACAAAGCTGATTCTTTGGCAGTCTCTACATTTTTATTGTTGCCTCACCCAAAATTCAAAGACAAGAAGTATCAAATTGAAGTTGTCTATCGAGCTTCTGTCCCAGATAATATAGATTCATGGAAGGTTTTTGAAGATGACAAGAGCTTGCAAATGTTTTTAGAAAGTGGTAAAATTATTTCTGAACACTAGCATGAAAATGATGAAGAAAGTTTCAGCCATGGATTAAATAAAAAGCAAATTGATGAAGTTGAAGTACCAGGTGATATCATCCCTCCTTATTTATATCCTTGGAAAAGTTGTTCAATAGGCATGATGCCTATATGAAACAGAAAAGAGAAAGGAAAGGGCCTAATACTGGTGAGTATGAAGGGGTGAATATTGGTGATGATGATAATCCCAAAATGATTAACCTTGGCAAATGTTGTTCGCCTAAGGAGAAGGAAGCTGCCAAGATGCTCTTTCTAGAATACAGAGATGTTTTCGCTTGGAGCTATGAAGATTTGAAAAGCTATGGAGATGGAAAAATAAAACATCAAATTCCTTTGAAGCTTGATGCAGTGCCTTTCTGACAGAAGCAAAGAAATTATAATCCTAAAGTTGCAGATGCCATATTTCGAGAGGTGGATAAAATGTTGAAGGCTCGAATTATCTATCCTATCCATCACTCCACATGGATAGCTAATATAGTGCCAGTGCAGAAGAAGAATAGAGAAATCAGAATCTATGTTGATTTTTGCAACTTGAATCAGGCGTCTCTCAAGGATAACTTTGCACTTCCTAATATGGATTATTTGCTGCAGACAGTAGCTGGATCCGAAATGATGTCCATGCTTGATGGATTCTCTAGTTATAATTAGGTTGAAGTGGAAGAAAAAGATCAGCACAAGATGACATTTACTACTCCATGGGGTACATTCGCATACCGTCGAATGCCTTTTGGACTCATCAATGCCGGTGCCACCTTTCAGAGATGTATGAGTAAAATATTTGCTGATTTGAAAGATCGAATCATAGTGATATACTTAGATGATCTTACTATTTTTTTGAAGAGAAGAAAGGATCACATAGAAGATTTGAGAAAAGTATTGCAGAGATGTTGAGATGATGGGATTTCCCTCAATCCAAAAAAGTCTATATTCTGTGTAACAGAAGGAAAACTCCTTGGCCACATAGTCTCTCAAGAAGGAATCAGAATTGATCAGGAGCGTGTTGAAGCCATTAGAAGATTAAGTCTACCAGTGAACAAAATGGGAGTTAAATCATTCTTTGGACAAGTTAATTTCCTTAGGTGTTTTGTACCAGACTTTGCTGAAATGACCAAATGCATCATAGATATGATGAAAGGTGATTCAAATTTTAAGTGGAGTGAAGTAGGTAAGCAGGCTTTTTAGAATATTAAAAATGACATTGCTAATGCTCCAGTATTATGTCATCTAGATTATAGCAAAGATTTCATTATTTATTGCTATGCATCTGAACATACTCTGTCAGCCATACTTATGCAAAAAAATGATGAAGGAATACAAGCTCTAATAGCTTTTATGAGTGTTCCTCTAAAAAATCATGAGTTAAGGTATTCACAGATCGAAAAACATGCATTTGCGGTAGTCAAGGCACTGAGGAACTTTCAATTTTACATCTTACATTCACATTCTATAGTTTATGTCTCAGACATAGTAGTAAAAAGTGTTTTGACGCAGCAAGAGGTGGGGTGCAACACCAGAGGATCATGGATAGCAAAGATGCAGGAGTATGATATAGAAATTTGACCCACCAAGCTAGTAAAGGGGAATGCTCTGTGCAGAGCAATTGTGGAAGATAAGGCTGTAGGAGAGTTGGAAGAATCTGAAGAAAAATAATTGGTTCTAGCTGTGGGTCTTCAAGATACATGGTTTGAAGACATTGCCTACTTTCTAACATATGGATAGTGTCCAGAGGGCCTAACAGAAAGACAAAAAAGAGATCTTAGGTTAAGGGCAGCTAAATTTGTGATTTGGGATGGCAAACTATTCAAAAAGGCAATAGATGACACTTTTCTTAGGTGTGTGGATAAGCAGCAACAGGAAAAATTGTTGAAGACATTCCATGACGAGGCCTATGGAGGACACTTTTCATCTTCAGTTACAGCCTTCAAAATATTGAGACAGTGTTATTATTGGCCCGGTATGTTCAGAGATGCATATGCCTAGGTAGCCAAGTGTGAGAAATGTAGAATGTTCACTGGACGTCCTCAATTAGCTGCTCTTCCATTGAAGCCTATCATCATTGAAGAGCCTTTCCAATAGTGGGGCCTTGATTTCATTGGGCCAATCAATCCGATATCCAATGTTGGTCACCAGTATATAATAACCGCCACTGACTATTTCACCAAGTGGGTGGAAGCCAAGGCAATGAAGAAAACAACTTCTGAAGTGGTATGTGAATTCCTCAAAGAAAACATACTGGTTAGGTTTGGTGTTCCACTTAAATTAGTAATGGACAATGCGGCCTATTTTTCTTCAGTTGAGATTACTAGTTTCTATTTTGAATATGGAATCACTGTTAGCCATTCATCAGATTATTTCCCATAGGGAAACGGCTAGGCCGAATCCAGTAACAAAAATTTGGTGAATATTGTCAAGAAATTAGTGTTAGATAATCAGAAGAACTGGCATAAGAAGATTCATGAGGCATTGTGGGCGGATAGGGTAACACCGAAAAGGGCAATTGGCATATCACCTTTTGAGCTAGTTTATGGAACTGAAGAAAATCTTCCTTTACCTTTGGAATTGGCCACAAACAAACTCAGAATAGTTATTGAAGATGACATCTACAAGGATGGATTAGAAAAGAGGATTCTTTATTTGAGCAAGCTGGAAGAGGAGAGAGCAGAAATAGTTGATCATATCACCCAACACCAGATGCGGGTGAAAGAGATATTTGATAGGAAGGCAAGACCATGAAAATTCATGATAGGTGATAGTGTGTTGCTATGGGATAAATGCAATGCTCCAAAGGGAATGCATAAGAAGTTTGACAGCCTGTGGAAAGGACCATTCGTGATTCATCAAGCATCTAGAAACAATTCTTTCAAACTGGCTTATCAAGATGGCGAGGTACTACCCCTGACCTTTAATGGTTAGGATTTGAAACTTTACCAAGTGACAAATTGAAAACAGGAGAACCCTATATTGTACATAGTTTGTTTTGTTCCTTTGTGTTCTCTAGGTTAGTTGCTTTGCCTTGTTTCCTTTTCTTTTGTTCTTGCTTTAGTTTTTATTGTGTTGCCACCCTCTTTGTTTTCTGGCCTGTGAAACCAGAGATTCAAGATTCCTTGCTCAAACATGGGAATGTTTAAGTCCCCAGTCAGAGCCAGTTGTTGCCTCACTTTTCACCCCATAACTATGTTGTTAAATGTGAAAGAATTTGAAGCCATAGTCATGTCTGGTCTATTTTGTGTCTAGGTCTAAGTATTTCATAGGTAGGTTATCCTTGTCGGGTTTCCCTTTCTCTTGCCCTCTCATCTCTAGGCCGGGTGGGTTGGTTTAAAGTAGTGTCATGATGGGTAGGTGATAGTTCCCAACCCAACAAGGATATCATGCTCTCATTGATGATCTTTTCCAGATGAAAGTTGACTGTAAAGATATGTTCACCAGCCATATACAAGGGATCTAATGGAATTTTTTCTCACATGATTGATGCAATCATAAGTTTGGCAATTGAAATTTTAGAGATTCATTTCATGGGGCAGTATGTGTAATTTGGAAGACATTTGGTTATTAAAACTCTGCAAATTTGGAAGATCTCAAGGTATGATTTTAGATGGTCATTGATTGAAGATGATCAAAGAATCTTTTTCAATGAACTATCACTTGCAACTATGAAGTCCTGATTTCATGCGAGTTCAGAAAATGGATTGGTCGCATGATCGCATGAAAAAAATAACAGCCTTGCGATCATGCGACAAAGCAAAAAGGAAACACGGCAGGTGAAAGAAGCCAATGAAATGATAGGAAAGACTAATCAAGAGTGTTTTGTTGGGACCCACGTACACCAATAGTGTAGTCCATGTGCACCAATGATAGAGTGGTCGCATGATCACATGAATTAAAAAAATGCCATGCGATCATGTGACAACATAGGCTAGGTAGGGGAAGATTCTTCATCCGACGGTGGGCGCATGTTTTGAAGCAATCTTGGAGGTCTATGTGAAGAAGTGATGGCCGTTGATCTTCCAATGGTGAGCTCGGTAAGTTTCTCACAGTCGCTAGGTCAGAGAAGGAATAAAGTACATTCGGCGGTTAGGGAAGATGACCGCGCGGTTTCGCGACTAAAGATAAATAGTTAAGAGACAACATAAGCTAGGCAAGTAAAGTTTTAGTTATTAAATATTATATCAGTTCATTTTGAGCGGTTGCATGATCGCAAGAGTTTAAAACATGCTATGCGATCATGCGAGATGAAGACACGTGGTGGTGGGTCTGGAAAGAGTTTGCTTGCGATACCAAATCAGTGGTTACCATTTTGTCACTAAGTCATGGAAGATTCTTTGAGGCAAAGCGGGATTGTGACACATGTCCAGTGCATATCAAATGAAGGGTGGTTGAAATGTTATTATTTCAAATGTATTTGACATGTGTTTTAAGTTACATAAGCACTCAAATTTGACAGGCGGAAAATGGGAGACTTGCTACTTCACTATTACGGGTTTCGCACCTATTATGTATGATTTCCGCAAAGAACGTTTGAAAGTGATACAATCTATCATTTGTGGTATCAATAATGGATTTTTCAGAGATCAATGGGCTTCTTAGTGAGATAAATTGAAGATGATTTCAGTGTTGAAGGTAATCAAAACTTTATCAATCCGATTGAAGCGGCATTAAAAAGTTGTTTATCATAAAATGTTAGATGCCTATGTGCATATAAAAATAGGATGAATTGTCATTACGGGAAAGAAAAGGATTGCAATCAGTGCCATTTATCTTTATTAAGGATGACTTCTTATGAAATAAAAATAGAGAAGAAGTCTAATACAGTCGGGTGATCGGATATTCATGAATGGTGAATAGGACACTTTAATTAAGTGTGTCAATCAGTTTTGTTATATCAAAGTTTCCTTCAAAGCACAGAACAGAGATGTTGGTAATGATAATTCTTGCAAGGATAGAAGCTGGCAACTGTTCATGTGACATCTTTAGGTTTATGTTGATTTGATAGAAGGCTGTTCATTTCACCTTCTCAAGTCAAATTAGATGAAAGGACAAAGTCTTTTCAGTTCCTCCTTGTTGTGATGGTGAAACATTAGTCTTCATTCTTTTCAAATTCTGGAAGCTGAAACACTTGGCATTCTCATGAAAGTTGTATATTGTAATCTCTATATAAACTATTGAAAAAGTAAATACAAGGGTTAGCAAAATTGTTGGTGTAAGAGACTTGATGTTGTAGAGTCAATTGAAGAGTGTTTTATGTCAATGATTTTCTGTTCCATTTAGTTAGAAGTTAGAAGTTGTTGCTTCTATGTTTCTTTCTTTAAATCTAAATTACAGAAGAAAAGGAAAGATGTTTCATTCTTTTGTCATGAGGATATGAATAAACCATAGTAGGATGTGCTTTGGGGTGTTCGAAGAAGGATTCATTAGAAGTCTTTAATCATTTCATTTATATTTCTGCTAGAAATTGTTGTAGATTGGTTAAACACTGAGTGTATGGATTCATAGTATGTGTGAGTTCTGCAGCTTGGTTCATAGATAGAAAGCTTTTCTTGCCTGAATTAAGTTCTGGTTAGACTTAATTTGGTTTTCCTCTTCTCCTCTCGGGTTAAGAGCATACCCCACATTAGTTTTAGGAACAAAACATAATTCCTTGAATACCATTCACATAGGGAGATGTACCTACCAATTCAGAGAAAAGTCGGTAATCAAAAAATGGCTTTTCAACTGTTGTAACCATATTGTTCATCATTTGGGCATTAAGAGTTATTTCCACAAGAAACAAGAAAGGACAAATCTATTTACTAACACATCAATTCCACTTCCAAAAATCAATACTTTTCATTAATGGTATTTCTTCCCATATTTTGATTTTGATCCCAATGGGGAAAGAATATTATATCATCAATCAAATCAACTAAGTTCAAAACTACAAATTCAAGCAAGACCTCATCGCTAGGGGCATCTCAACTTCATCAAGACTCACATAAAGTTGAGAATCTTTGATCTTTATGTACGAGTGATTTCATTGTACCACATCATGTTACTCAGGGTAGGTATCTGCATCAATCAAAGCTCTAGGGACATATTAGTTTCATTGCACCACATCAATCTTCTAATGTCTACAAAATTAGTCTCTTAACAAGAATCGGTTTCATCACACTTCATCAAGCTAGTTATTTATTCAAATCAATCTATTGATTTAAGATTAATTTTGACCTTAATCAATTCCATTTCTTCACATCCAATTGGTTAGTTCTTGTCATCAAATCAAACAATTATTTATTTTCATCGCATCGCATCAAGATGAATATTCTAGTCTTTTTTTTGATATTCGTCCAATAAAGCTTGGAGTCGGTAGGCTCGGTTCTTGTTCAATCATGTTCATAATCGATGTCTTGGTCTATTTTATTGATCTTTGTTCAATCAAGCTTAGAGTCAATATGACCAGTTCTTGTTCAATCAAGTTCAGACTCAATGTCTTAATCTTTCTATCAGTCTTATTTCAATCAAGTTCGGAGTCGGTATGGTCGGTTCTTGTTCAATCAAGTTCAAAATTGATATCTTTCAGATCTTCAGTTAGTCTCTGTCCAATCAAGTTCAAAACTGATAACTGGAAACCTCTATTAACTTTCATCCAATCAAGTTTAGAATTGATCTCTTGCAATTAGGAATGGTTTCAACAATCTGCATCAACCTATTTGTTGGTTCAATATCAGAAGTTCTTTGAATCAATATGCAACCCACACATCAATTCAAAGAGGTGCAAATGTAATCACCTAAAAATGTTCTAGCTAACTAAGTTCCCTTGATTTGAGTAATTAATTCAAACAAATATGCTAGACATAATTACATAAGTAACTAACTAACTCAATTGTCTTGCATAATTAAATCAATCATCAAATAATCAAATAATCAATTGATTGAGCTTAAAAGGTTATTTAAAATCAAATCATTAATTAAAAGATCTTCCAAATTCTTTTAATTAAATAAACCAACCTCTTCAACTCATGGACATAAAATTTTCTAATTCAAAAAGAGAGTGAATAGGTGGAAATTTCCATCTTTATTTCAGTCTCATTCAATCATGAGAAATTTCTAAAAATGAAAGAGAATCTCAACCACTCAACAGGATGAATCTCAAGCACGCATTCATTCTAGGATTTCTATATAAACCAACCTCTTATCTCATTGAAAGGATCTATATTTCTTTATTAAATGCATTATGTTGTTTTTTTGCCAGATTATATGCACATCTTTAGCTAGTTTTTCAATTCTTAAAAATCAACTTGCATGCTTACATAATAGCTTTTAATTTCTAGAATTAATCATATAATCATGCTAGTTTCATTGTTTGATTCATTCTTATCTTAGATCAATGAGTCTATCATAGTGATGATTTAGATTATTGAATGCAATCATTGCATCTTAATCTATCATGAATCTTATGTTATGGAGTTGTCTAGTTGCTGATCTCACAATGCTGATTGAGAGCATATTTACATAGATCATACTCGCTTCATATAGGAAGCAATAAGTCAATTTTAGTGGGTTTATTTGGTTATTTTTATTTTATTATCATGCTACTAACCCTATGATATAATTATTTATTGAAGTGTTGTTATTTGCAAGTCAAGACCACAAAATACACACAGAACTCACATTCAAGATCAACCTCAACAAGTTCTACATTACTATCACTTTCAAGTTCTTGGCAAGTAGTTTCTAAAGCCATGAATAACACTTCATTATCATCACAATCAAAACTACTTGATTCACTATCTATCACATCAACAATCAATCTTTTCTTCTTTTTAAAAGAAAACTTCTTTTGTCATAAACTTTATTCTTACTATATTTCTCTTTATCATCATTTTCCTCATCATGGTTTCTAAAAGGATATTTAGATGCAAATATGTTAGTATTATAAGGTACTAAGAGGGGGGATGAATCAGTGCATCTACAAATTTGAAACTTTTAATAATTATCTTTCATAATAACGAACATGCAAATGTTAATATAATAATGAAGCATAGCATATAAAGTATTCACACACAATGAACACAAGACACAATATTTTTTCCTATGGAAACCCTTGTTAGATAGAGAAAACCACGTGTGGGGATAATTCCCCTAAATTTCACTAGTTAACTAATGAAATTTGTCCCGTTAGGAGCAATTACAATAAACCCTTTTGAGGTTATACCCGATTAAGAGTACTTATAGCCCGATTAAGAACTACAACAATCCTATTAAAGACTACACACTAGTAAATTTTAGCTTGAATTTTGACAATGATTAGTCTATTTTTAGATGTAAATTGGTCGACCAAATGACCATAACTGTTGTCAAAGTTTTTTCATTGATTATTTGACACATAAAATCATTGTCGAAAATGCGACCTCTATAGCGCTTGAATTATTTGAAGGTTATGTGTTATGCTAGATACTCAGTATTTTAAAATAGCGATTTAGATGGAGAGGTAAATGGAAAATCGAATAGTGAGTGATGATTAACTTCTTGCTTTCTTAAGATACATGACACATTCCCTTCTTCTATGTCATTATACTTACCCACTAAATGGGTAACTATATTCCTGTTGATGGCATTATGTATAGATGAATTTATGAGTTGAAGTTTCTTGGTTATATGCTTGCCTAGACTGTTAACCTAGAATTAACTTCTGCAATATGTTTTCCTACTTAAATGTCACCAAGAGATTTGTTTGTCTGGGGTTTAAACAATGGTATTCATCTCTAAATCTCTTCTAGTATTGCTACCATATTGTAGGATTTGATAATTACATTGACATCAAAATACTTTCACATCATAACCTTGGTGTTCCACTTAAAAGTATCAACCATGTCCATTATTTTGGATGGTAGTTCACTCCATTCTCAACTAAGTGCCTAGAATTGGTACATAGTATCAAATACAGAATCAAGAAACAATATGGGACACTAAAAAAAAATTCATGTTTTAACCTCAAAACTATAGACACCTACCAACGCAATCCAAAAATGACAACAAAGTCATTCTTCAAGAAAGAAGGAAAATGATCTAGGATTAAGATTTACTTGTGAAAACATAATGTAAAATCTACTTGCTAGTAAAAACACAACATCAGAAAAACAAACCTATGCAAGAAATTCTTGATCTGATTTCTTGTTGGTATCAAGATTCTTAATGGCTGCAGGGCGGCCACTTTTTAAGGTTGAGTAGTACACCCAACCATATGAACCCTCTCCAATCAGTGATTTTGGACCAAATTTGTATCTTGTTTCCTTCAATTCCTCTATAGGGATCTTAGGTACTCTAATAGGTAGAGGTTGGAGGACTGATTCATCTTTGCTAGGTGGATCAATAGTCTTGCAAGCTCCATTATTACCTGCAAAAATGTCTAACATCATAATCAAAACCAATAAAGGACAAGATGGGCTGCATATATATGTTGCCTCTTAGGACTTCCAATCTTGAAAGGAGATTAAATTTGGCTTCCAATTTTTGTTTTCATATCTGTAATGTCCTATTGACTTAAAAAACTTGAAACTTCTGTCACTTTTGAACTGCCATAAAAATTAGAAAGCATTTTTATTTGTACAAGAACAGCTTCAAGAACATTATCATGAAAAGCAAAGAACATCAATGATTCAATTCCATTGGTATAAAGGTCTAATTCTGTAGACTACTAGCATGAAGGAAGATTTGACCTAGCCAAATAAAGGTCTAATTCTATAGACTATTGGTCAGACAAATCTTCATTCTCTTCTAATTGTCTTCTTTATATACTAGCATTTAAATGGAACATTAAGCATAGCAATAATATGCTTAATCTATTAATAATTATCTGCATTTAATCTTCCAATTACTAATAGTTTTGTACTACACATGCAACATATTGTCAGTTTGAAGATAGTTTGTGCCATGTGTGATGGTTAAATGTATGCAAAATTAGGTGAATATTATTCTAAATGATAAATTAACTATTCTAAGATTAATAAATCTATCTAATTAGAAAACTACAATGAAGAATACAATCAAAATGAAGCTAAGATAACATTTTACCTTCACCTACCATGTAGCTTGTCTCCATTGCTCTCCTAGCCTTGATTTCTTGAAGATGTTGAGCTCTCAGATTTCCAAATGAAGCCTTTCCCCAAGATGCAACCAAAGTGTGGAGATTTGATGATGAATGCAAGGAAGCTTAAAGCTTGATTATGCAACTAATGGATGGAATGAAAAATGGATTTGATGATAATATGGATACTTGAATGCTTTTAGAATGCTTGGATACTTGATTGCTTGAATGCCTATTACAAAAATACCTATTAGCTCTCAAAGGGGAAATGAGGCTCCTTTTATAGATTTTTGGAGGATCTAGGACTAGGTGGCACAATCCTACGGTTGAGAATGAAAGGTGGAAGAGCCTAGGGCTAGGATTGACTTGGTTGAAGGAGTTGAGAGAAAGGGGGATGTAGTTGGAGTGTGAGAGGGAGAATAGGGATGATGTTTCTCTCACATTGACATGGAGAAGAACAAGGTGGAAGGGAAAGACACATGTCAAGTGTCTCTCAAAGACCCAAGAGAGAAAGAGGGAGAGACCTTTTCCTCATGAGGACTCTTTGCACAAGTGTCCTATGAGTCACCTTTAACCCTTAGAGGTGGCTTGAGAAGCCCCTTAGGAATAGGGCATGTCTCTTGATTTGGTTTAAGAGAGGACATGTGGTCATGAGACCAAGTCCTATGAGACCACATAGCCCTTAAGAATAGGACATGTGTGGGTGAGGATAATTACTAATAAATAATTAATAATAATTATTTATTTTAGCTAAAGTGATGTGTCAGGTGACTAGGTAGGTGAGGTGGACTAGGGGACTCAGTCATATTTAGGTGATTGTGTATTTAATTAAATCACTTTAATAAGACTAATCAGAAGACTTAGGATAGAGGAATAAACTATAATGAATTTGCTAAATAAATTGAATAATTTATTTAGTAGATAGAGGAATAATTATTAATTAAATAATAAATATTTAATTAATTTATCAAGTCAATATTAATTAAATAATAAATATTTAATTAATTAATGAAGCCATTTTTAAGTGTATACATTTTGCCCCTCTTTGAAATAATGTGTGTGTCACATTGTTTCAAAGAAAATTTCAAATATTTTGCCCCTGCCCCAGACAATGTCTGAAATGACCTAAGCATGCCCCCTCGAGAGATTGATTAACAAAAAAGATTATTTCATTTTTTTTTTAATTTTTTTTTTTATATTTTATGTTGGATAATCAATCTCACGAAAGAAACAGGAGAAAAGATGGGTGAAAACAGGGTGAAACGGAATAAAAATGAGAGGTAGGGTCCACACACCAAGCACATACGGTCCATAGGCTATAAATAGGGCTAAGGGGTCCACAATAAGCTCATTGTGCACACTTGTCATTTGGAGATCAGAGCGCGAGAGAGAGAAGAGCAAAGCCACCAAGATGTCGTTCCCACTGTCAGATCACTACTTCGAGAGGGCCAAATGCTTCCAGTGACCACCCGATTCGGGTGAGCGGATAGGTGATTCAATCCTCTTTGTCAATTTGTGATTTCTAGCATGATAGGATATGATTTAGTATGCGTAGGTTAGGCCAAATCATAGGTTAGATTAGATAAAAAAAATTGTCCTTGGCCAGAATATGAATGCACCGTTGCGGCGCATGAATGCGCAACAACTTGC
Source organism: Chamaecyparis obtusa (assembly GCA_027943335.1). NCBI lineage: Eukaryota > Viridiplantae > Streptophyta > Pinopsida > Cupressales > Cupressaceae > Chamaecyparis > Chamaecyparis obtusa. The sequence continues at coordinate 118,976 of BSBK01003341.1, read as the reverse complement.
AACATTGTGCAAAAAATACAAACTTTTGCGATTTTGTTTAGGGTAGTGGCGCATGCATGTTAGAATCAAATTTTTGTGGCGCAAATGTGAATTAAAAGTGCACATAGGTACTTGATGCGCATTGGTTGTGAATTGTTGCACAAATGTGCAATAAAATTGCGCATACATGATTTTTTGCGCAAATGTGAAAGGTTATGGCGCATGCATTTTTTGGTGCTGTGCATTTGTTTTATGGATAGAATTTGGTCAAATTAGAAAGTCAAATAGGTCAAACTAGATGTCAATAAGCTGATTTGATCCATCGGTAGTTAAATTTGATCGATTAGGTCAAGATAGGCAACATTGTAGCATGGTTGCTAGTTAGCCAGTCTTGATACTAGATGATTAATAAAATCATCTGTTAAAACACATGATAGAACATGTTTGTAGTTGATATAATAGGATAGATAGATGTTTTAGATCAATTTATTGAAATCTGATAGCTTGATTTTATTTGATTTGTATAGGAGGATATTATTGATATTCTGATGTCATGGGAGAGATATCCCGTCACACAGAATCTGAGACCTGCACTGTCAGAGACTGACAAACTCTTGATTGGTGCATCTGGGTTATATCATGTTATTTACACGCCCAAGATTAGGGCAAACCAAAGTATGATGATGGCACTAGCAGAGCGGTGGCACTCAAAGACGAGTACCTTCTGTGTGTGTGAAAATTGTACCTGATCTGTTGACACAACACTCAGTAAAACATTAGAGGTTAGTGATAATCAAAATCGTGCAAAATTGAAAGCTATCTAACCAAGTGATTTACTGCCTTCTAATAGGTGCGAGATTAATGTTCTCAGATTGTTATCGAGATCAGTGACCTAGATGACACCTAAATGAAGGATTTGAATGCAAAAGATGGATATGAAATTGAATGCAATTAATCTATATTTTTGATATTTTCTATGCAATAATAATGAAAAACTTGATATGAATCTATGCTAGATGAAATTGATATGCTATGAATTGATCTATCTAACAATGATATGCAAAGCTATGAAATTCTATGCTATGATATGAAAAATATGCAATTGAAATTGATCTCACAAAGCTTTGAATTCGCAAGTTGATTCTTTCAAGCTCCAATTGTGCAAATTCTCCAAATCTGATATGCTATGATTCCTGTAGAGTAAGTTTGCAATTTGCGAGATGATTGAGAGATTTAGAGATGAATTATGAAGAGCTGAGAATTGTTTTTATAGAAATCCAAGGCTTTGGAGGTGCATGAAAAAAAGCCATAAATCACTCAAATAACTCAAGTTGATTTTTGAGTTATTTTTAAATAAAGGATAATTAACTCACAAAAACATGCAAAAGCTAAGCTTTAACTCAAAATAGAGTTTAGCTTTAATTGATAATTGATAGTTGTTTGCTTTTATGATTGTGCATGTTTTATTTATGAATTAATTTAATAATAAAGTGATTTATTTCCAACTTAACTGCTTTTAAAAATAAAACAATTGATTTATGGGTTAATCAATTATTTAATCAAATTTTTATTAAAAACTATATTATTAAATAATGACAACTTGCTTTAATTAATTAAATAAGAATTTAATCAATTATTCATAGGAATTTTGATTTATTGTCAAAATTAAATAATACAATTAATAATAGATAGAATTAAATTTAATTACATAATTAATTTGGCAAATATTAAATCTACTTAATTAAATATGAAAATATTCAATTAATCAAACTTTAGGATAAATGTGATTTATTGCCAAATAATTATAAAATTAAAGATAATTATGATGATTAGGAATATTACTAGGAATATTCCCCGATGCAAAATTTAAGATAATCAATTATGATTTGATGATGTTTAGATGTGCCTTAGATTAGGACTTTGATGTCGATTTCATTTGAAATTAAGATGTAGGAGATTAATGAACTTATAGCCCATTTTTGGGGTATTACACCTTCCATCTTCTGACAGGGGAGATGATTGTTACACTAGAGGATATATATCGTATCCTCCGGCTTCCTATCATAGGGGAGTTAGTACATTATGATCGACACAGTGGAGTGATGAAGTGCAAAGTCATCTTCAGAGATGATGACATTGATGAAGGGGAGATCAGCTGGGAGGACATGGTGGATTTGTATGAGCCTCTACCAGTGGTACTAGCTGGAGCGATTGGGGGTATCATTTGCCCTAATCGTAGATCACATGGATTTGTAGTTGGATGGGGCCGCACTCTATAGCAGATGTTGGATGGGACCCATTTTGCTTGGGGGGTTTGTTTATTAGCTCACCTATATCATGATCTTCATCAGGTGGTGTATCATAGGGGTGCATCACTATCAGCAGGTGTCATATTACTCCATGTTTGGGCATGGGAGCACATTGCAGTGACATGACCTATAGCCATTAGATTCAGTAGTGTAGGACAACTATACATACATTTATATTCATCAGTTTTGTCTCAGGAAAAATTGGGTCATTTAGAGTTTTGGCGATACACCTTTAATACTTTGGATACAATGACATGGAGACCATACCCAGGCTGTGAGCCCTGGGATGATGAGTGGTAGTTGGGATTTTGCTTTGAGTCATGATGGCTTATAGGGCAGATGCCCTTCATTTTGGAGAGATAGGTAGTTAGCTGAGTTATGCGCCAATTTGGCAGGATCCAGGGCATGCCCCAGGGAGTGACAGAGTTCACTAGGACTCATCAAGAGAGACAGGATTGGGGACCTATGGCATCTTTTGATGTATCCCGATAGGAGTTTTTGGACATGCCATTCCAGGCATGGATGATGTGATAGGGTGTTGTGGACCCAGGTATGACTACAGACCTAGAGCAGTTCCTGAGAGACTTTCATGTTCCTCGCTTGACAGATCCGACAGTTAGGCCACCAAAGAGAGATCTAGTAGATAGACACTGCGGGAGATGCCGAGGGTGAGATAGGCAGGGATGAGGGAGAGGAGATGGTGGTGATGGTGGAGGATGTGATGGAGGAGATGGGGGGGATGGAGGGAGAGGTGAGAGGGCTAGTCCTCAGATGAGATGAGATAGTGTAAGGCAAAGGGGATTGATGCCACCCCTAGCTAGACATGGATGGAGACATCCTCCGGCACAGCCAGCACAGCCAGTTGTAGGAGCTCCACTACAGGTACCAGTGGCTCAGGTATAGATACTAGCTGCCCCAGTACAGGGAGCAACTGTATAGGATGAGACAGACATATTATTAGCTTAGGGTGGAGTAGTACAGGGTGGAAAGATCCCTGATGATGGATTGGATGAGCAGGATGCACATATGGAGGATGTGGATGCTTAGGAGGAGCCAACAGAGATGGATATCGGGGGATAGGATCCCTATGTACAAAGAGATGCTACGGAGGAGGAGGATCCTGATATAGATTCATTTCTAGTTTGACTAGCCATGACACAAGTGCAGGTAGACTATGTTCCTAGTCTGGAGAGGTAGATTGAGAGGCTAGAGAGCTAGATGGGAGTATTGAGGCATGAGCGGGATGCAACGATTGAGAGACTCGTGGAGTCAAAGATGTTTTTAGATGAGCTACAGCATACAGAGGATTTGGGTCCTCATGGAGACAACTTGAGAGCCATGGTGCGTGCTGGGTAGGAGATATCCTACTGGTGAGAGGCTTACAGACAAGCGGTCCTGAGAGATCAGTGGATTGGGAGCTACAAGGAGAGCTCAATAGCTATTAGGACTATGGTTTATGAGAGAGAGGCACTAGCTGGTAGCAGAGGTGTATCATCATGCCCTCCTAGAGCACCGACAGGTTCAAGAGATTAGGGTGGATCCTTAGCATTAGCTGATTTAGCAGCACGGGGCCGCATTGCATCTCACAGATAGAGACAGATAGAGTCTGGAGGCAGTGGATCATAGATTTTTGAGAGATCATTGTATACACTTTTGTATCATGTTATCATTGTATCATTATTATATTTTGACTTGATGGACACTGACTTTGGACACATTGTTATATTTATGTATATCATTGGACATTTGGACAGTTTTTTTGTATCTAATGGACTTTATATGAGTGGCTCTATATGATGGACTCTATATATATAGTGATGCAGTTCTATCATGATTTACTTTGATGATTTTATACATGTGCATACTAACATATGTAGGATGTGATGATTTAATTTAATATGCATAGAATGTATGTCTTAGAATGCAAAATGCTTTATATTCTATTTAAGATTATTAATGCTTAATGATCTTTCATATGATGTTCATATAAATGCATGTCTTAAATGAGTTTACACTATACAATGCTATGTGATGACTAATGAAATGATGTAATGAACAATGTGGATAATGGATAATAAATGGACATAAATAAATGATATAAATGAGGATGTAAAGTGCATATAATGGATAATAAATGAATGATGTAAAATGCATATAATGAATAATAAATGAATGATATAAAATGCATATAATGAATAATGAATGATAATGTTCGTAAGATGACTAAAATATACAATGTTCACCCTAATGAAAAGATAAGGAGATGTGAATGACAACTATAACAACACATGAAACATGCATGTCATATAGATGGATAATATACAAATGAACATAACAAATAAAGATAATGCATGGCCTAAATGAATTTTATGTTTGTAAAATGCAAGATAAAACTCAATGTTTTTGTTGTCCCAAATGCCCTCAACTTAAATAACAATGTATCTGACACAAGAAGACTAGGAGAACAGATAACCTACCAATCCCTATAAAAGGAGCACTGATATGCAAGTCATGAACTATTTAAATGAAATGCACTATGAAATGAGTTTATCTCCACAACTTTAGGTAACATCTTAGAACTTTATAATAACTAGAATTTGATTTTCATCATTGAGCTCATTATGTTGCAAGGAAATGCAAGCATCATGGTATAATTAAACCAGGATGACCTGAGCACTTCTTGCATGGAGTTTAATGTAGCAAACTTGACAAGCATCTAGGTATAATTGAAGCGAGATGACCTGAGTTTCATTTGCATAACAGACAATGAATATTCCCCCCTCCATTGGGGAACAAATATTTGGAGTCGAGGTATGTGCTGGCATATCACCATAAATAGCATTTATAGAGCAACATGATTTGTATGTTGTCAATACTATTAAATTGATGAAGGCACTTATGCACAGACACCCCAACTATTTGTTCCTTCGATTTCATCATAAAATATCCCACAAATAGCAATCAAAGAAAATACTATGCCCCATCCTAGCTATCCTAATCAATGACATATGGGAGTGTCAAACTCATGTCAAAGATATCATGGAATAGCATAGGAAACATGATAACAATGAAATCTAGATATGAATGCTTAATCTACAACAAATCATTCTAACATGCCTGCCATGAATATACATTTCTTTTGCCAAAAGATAGTGTAAGATATAGTGATAGATAAGCGGCCATGTTTCAAAGGATAGATTACAAATTTTGATTCATCATAAAGATAGCATTGTGAAAGAACATTTGATTGTGTTTGCTTTGTCTGGTGAAAATACTCCATTGTGTCCTCTAAGAGTCATGACTATCATAGATCCACTTCCTGAACTAGGTCGAGGACATGCCCCCAACTAGGTGATGGACTGACTTATTATGGATGAAGAAAGACGCAACAAGACTGAGATGAAGACCATGAAAAATGATCAAGCTATTATGGGGTTTTATTATGGTTAGATACAATGGATGGTGTATGAACTGGCCATTTTATTATGATATATACATGGCGGGAATGGGGACTGACTAGCCATTTTATTGTGGATATATACAATGAATGGACAAACTAGAAGAATCCTAATAGATAAAGGAGCTAACTTGATACACATGGTGCCTATTTCCAAGTTTTCACCACATGCTTTTATTGCAATTTTTCTTTTGATTTTTTGATTTTTTTGATTGATTTTTTTTTTCTTTTTTGGATTTCTATGATTTTTTATATTTACAAAATATATACATAGCCCTTGCATTGGGATTTCAAGGATAGAACTTCTTGAGATGGATACTGTTAAGAGGTTCATCTAAAAGATCTCCCTCAGGTGTGGACAATTGATAAGCCCCAGAACCATAAACTTCTATAACTACAAAAGGACCTAACCAATTGGGTTCAAACTTGCCCTTCTCATGATGCAATTGAGTCTTTGGATTTTATCGAAGAACTAGGTCACCCAACTAAAAGTCTCTAATCTTTACCTTGTTGTTATACTGATAAGACATATGCTGTTGATAGACTTTCGAATGATCATAAGCTCTCTAACGGCATTCATCCAACAGCTCTAGTTCAGTCAACCATGCAACTCTATAGTCTTCATTAGGAATCAAATCTTTGAGTGACATGAAGTGAAGGCAACTCGACCTCGAGGGGCAAGACTGCTTCGGATCCATAGACAAGGGAATATGGGGTGGCTCCAGTAGGAGTATGGATGAAGGTATGATAAGCCCATAAGGCTGGATTCGGTTGGATATGCCAGTCACGGCCAGTGTCATTGATAGTCTTTTGTAGGATTTTAACAATAGTTTTATTTGATGCCTCAACTTGGCCGTTTCCTTGAGGATAGTATATGGTGGAATAGTTAGGGGTGATATGGAATTTTGTGCACAGTTCATCCATGTCCTGATTTTGAAACTATTTCCCATGATCAATAATGAGATACATAGGTATACCATATCGACAAATGATATAATTTAGGATAAACATGGATATTTGTTTCCCTGTGGTGGTAATCAATGGAACAGCCTCAATCCATTTAGTAAAATACTCTGTTGCAGTGAGAATCCATTTGTGACCATTGGAAGATGGAGGGTTGATAGCACCCACGAGGTCAAGCCCCCACTGACTGAATGGCAAGGTAGTTGTAAAAGGATGTAACTCTTGTGCTGGATCATGAATAAGGTTTCCATGTATCTGACATTTCTTGCATGCCCTAGCAAAATGAAAGGAATCTATTTCCATGGTAGGCCAATAATAACCCATATGCATGAGTTTCTTAGCCAAACAGGGACCACTCAAATGTGTCCCACAAATACCCTCATGTACGTCTCGCAAGGCAGTTTGAGCTTCATCATGCTCAAGACATCGTAGGAGAGTATTGTCAAGACCTCGTCGATAAAGGGTGTCAGATATTAGGACATAGCAGGAGGCTTGGTAGAGAAAAGTTCATTTTTGATTTTGGGATAGGTCAGGGGGTAGGATGTCATTTTTCAGATAGGAATAAATTTTTCCATAGATTGGGGAGTCGTGTCCAATAAGATGACATATAATACTCGTATCAAGATCATCATATGCAGGACAAGTTAGGGATTCCACCAAGAACTCAAAATAGACCTTGGCATCTTTTGTATCAAACAAAGAAGTAATTGTTGCCATTGCATCGACACTCTTGTTATCATGCTAAGGAATCTGTTCAAAAGTGATGACTGAGAAATATTGTTTGAAGTCATCAACCATATGTTTATATGGTAATAACTTATCATCTTTAGTCTGATAATCATCATTAATTTGGTTTATAATCAATTGAGAATCCCCATAGACATTTATTTTAGTTACTTTCCATTGTAAAGCCATCTTTAACCCAATCAACAAAGCTTCATATTCTGCTATATTGTTGGTGCAAGGAAAGAGCAGCTTGTAAGATTTTGGAATTGTGTATCCTTGCAGTGTGACGAAGAGAATACCAGCTCCTGAACCCTATTGATTATACGATCCATCAAAATATAGTTTTCATGTTTGTGTGGATAAAGCTAAGATGTGTGCATCAAGAAAATTTGTGTGTATAGGTTGGTCATCCATTAATGGAGCATCTGCTAGTTGATCTGCTATCACTTGACCTTTGATAGCCTTCCTGTCTATATATTCAATATCAAATTCACTAAGTAGGATGACCCACTTAGCCAATCTGCCTGTCAATGTTGTTTTGCTTAATAGATACTTTAAAGGATCAATCTTTGCGATGAGCTTGATTGAATGTGACAACATGTAATGTTGCCACTTTTGTGAAGCAAAAACAATGGCTAGACATGCTCTTTCTATAGGAGAATAGTTTAGCTCATATCCCACTAGGGTACGACTGATATAATAAATGGATTTTTCTTTTCCTTCATGATCTTGTTGAGCCAGAAGAGCACCTAGTGAGACTGTCATAGCTAAAATGTAGAGCAAGAGTGGCTTGCCTAGAATTGGTGACATCAGAGTTGGAGGATTCACCAAATATTGCTTGATTTTGTTGAAAGTTTCTTCACACTGATCAACCCATTGGAATAAGATATTTTTATGCAACAAATGTTGAAAGGGATGACTTCAATCTGCTAGTTCAGAAACAAATCTTTGGATGGATTGGAGACGTCCCTGCAAGGATCTTAATTGACTGATGTTAGTGGGTGAAGCCATCTCCATTATTGCTTTAACTTTTTTTGGATCTACTTCGATTCCTTTGGCTGAGATAATGTATCCTAACAGTTTACCAGATGTGACTCTGAATGCACATTTCTTTGGATTGAGTCAAATCTGATACTTTTCCATCCAGGTGAATATTCCATCCAACACTCTCAAATGACCAACTCTGTCTTTGGATTTTGCTAAAATGTCATCAACATGATCTTCCATAATGGTATGCATCATATCATGAAAGATTGTGGTCATTGCTCTTTGGTAAGTTGCTGTAGCATTTTTGAGGCCAAAAGGCATCACATTCCACCAGTATGTACCCCATGGACAAGTAAAAGCAATCTTTTCTTGGTCTTCTAGTGCAATCTTGATTTGGTTATAGCCAAAAAATCCATCCATTAATGATAACATCTCATGCCCAGCTGTCAGATCAACAATAATGTCAATATTTGGCAGAGGAAAGTCATCTTTTAGACAAGCTTTATTAAGATCTCGAAAATCAATACAAATCCTGATAGACTTGTCTGGTTTGGAGATGAGGACAATATTTGAAATCCACTCAGCATAACCAATAGCATGAATGAATCCAACATCTAGGAGCTTCTTCAATTCTACTTTAATCATTAGTGCAATGTGCGAGTGCATCTTGCGGAGCTTCTGCTTAACTGGTTTTACACCTGGTCTGATAGATAAATGATGCATAATGAGATTTGGATCCAGGCCAAGCATATCAGCATAGCACCAAGCAAATTTGATTTGTCTTTCATTGAAATTTTTTGCAAAAGCTTCTTTCTCTTATTCTATCAAGGATGCTGCTACTTTGAGGATGCGCGGAGACTCTTCTGTTCCAATATTAAGAGGCACTGTTGGTTCGATAAGAATAGTAGATTGCTCTTGATACAGATAGTTGGGAAGAGTGTCAATCCTTACATCATCAGGTGCCTCAGAGAGGTTTTCACCATCAGATGCATCATTTCTTTTTACTATTTTTGGATCTAATACTGCCACTGAGTGGTTTTCACCATTAGATCTATTGATTATTTTTATATTTTTATGACTGAAAGGATTGGCACTCTCACCAAAGTAGACCATGTCATTGAGTTCTATCAAAAATCTTGACTTGTGATCTCCTGGTGGTAAATGATCTCTGATTCCAAGATAGTCAATGATTGCATCATCATTATGGAATACATCAAGTTCTGGATGATTGGGAGAATCCCAATCAATAAGCTTGGGTTGTACAAGGGGCATTGGATCATTCGGTCAGTTTCAAAGGCAGAGATGGTATTGATGGAAAAATTGTCAAGGTTTATGATGTTATCAGTGAGGTCTATTTCCATACTCTCATCTGATTCATCTATCGCAAGATAAAGGTCACTTTCCTCACAATTGACAAAAGTAGTATCACGTGGGACTAATCCTAGTGAGTCAGTCTTTGAACTCTCTCCCTCATGTTAATTGTTACTATGGTGATGGACAACATCAATTCCTATCTCTTCAATACAATAAGATAGTGAATCCCATTCATAATCATTTGAGTCAAAATCATCATTATCCCCAAGTCTATCAATGATTCTCTATGCTATCCTTTATTTCTTTGGATCTATATACATACCATTCTTCCTGAATTGTAAGGCTAGAGCTTTAGATATCTCATGAAAAGGTGTGACCTTTGCTTTTCCTTTTGGTTCTTTTGGTCCTTCTCCTTTGTATCCTAATCCTGTAGTGTCTCTTTGATAGTTTGGATTTTGCAAAATCGGTTTGATAACACCTTCTCTTTGTAACCCTATAGGTCCAACACCTTGGTATCCCATCTTTTGTAGCAAAGTATACCCTTTACCATAGACATCAGGTGATATATATTCATGTTTGATATCCTCTTCATTTTTCTGTGACTTAAGCAAATGATTAGCATTACGCTCAGCTGCCTCTTTGGAGATTGTGCCCCCACTTATAAATGTGTCATAAACAAGTGTTGAAGGGGGTTCTGATTGTTGTTTAGTGATCAAAGATCTACCATATGATCTAGGAGATAAAGGTAACTCTGTGATGCAAAGAGCTTGACCTAAAGTGTATTCTCCCATACTTCTTTCTTTGATGTCGATCTTGATCCCATTTGATTTTGAAGTTGATTCTATATTACTAGGATCACTGGGTGTAGTTGTAGAAGATCCAGTATGGTTATAAGGTATCAAAGAATTAGATGTCTTCACAGAGCTGCAATACTGGAATGGATTAGTGTCCCCTTTAATAGTGACTTCCTAACCATTATGAGGGAATTTCAAGCATTGATGATAAGTTGATGGTACAACTTGCATGGAATGAATCCATGGTCTTCCCAAGAGAATGTTATAAGCAAGATCCATGTCTAGAACTTGGCAAGGTACATCTTTGATTATAGGACCTACTCTGATTGGTAAAACAACAGACCCCTTGGATGACCTCTCTTCCTCATCATAAGCTTTTATTGTGATTTTCTTCTTGGGATCAACAACATTTTCAAAAAATCCCAATGCAAGGACTAGTTTCAATGTATAGATATTTAAGCCAGCTCCTCCATCTATTAGTACTCGTTTGATTTTATAACTCTGGACAAGGACTTCAATATGTAAGGGAGCATTATGAGGTTGGGTAGTATCTAATTCATCATTTTCAATGAAGGATAGGTAATGCGGGGTTGTTAAGTGGCCCACCATAGCTTGAAATTGATCATGATCTAAATTTGTGGGGACTTGGGTCTCTAAGAGAGCTTTTTCAAGGATATCTTTGTGAGATGGAGATAGACGCAAAAGCTCTAAGATGGATATCTGGGTAGCCATTTTCTTGAGTTGTTCCAAAAGATTGTACTGGTTGGAAATATTGGGTGTAGACTTTGGGACATAAACCGGCTTGTTTTGAGGTGCATTCGGTTTAGACTAGACTCCTTGAAGAGTAACTTTGGATTGAGCACGAGTAGTAACATGGACTAGTTGACTCTCTGATTTTCCTTTGATGGTAATGACATTGGCATAATATTTAGAAGGATGACATTCATAAATGTTACCAACATATCGATAGGGAGTGGAATTATAATTGGCTTGATTGTCACTCTTAGTGTTGGAAGAACCTCCTTTTTCATGCTTAGGAAGTGGATCTTTGAAAGCCATAAGTGATTCATTTGAGGTATGTCTATCAACACCAATTTCACCATTTCAATTAAGTCTTGAACTACATTTTTGAGTATTAGGCAGTCATTGGTTTTATGTCCTTTTCCTCTATGAAACTCACAATAATCATTTGCATTCCACCAAGAAGGTTTTACTCTAGGTTCAAAGTCTTTCATTTCAGGAAGTGTAATGAGTTTCTTTTTGATTAACTTCCATAATGCTGATTTGAGGGATTCCCCTAAAGGAGTAAAATTTCTTCAAGGTGACATAAAAGGAAATCTTGGTTTAGATGAATCTTTGTTGGTGTTTTGATTTGATGATTGATTGTTGTAGGTACCTTGAGTAGCATTAGCCTGAATTGTGAGATTGAGAAGGGGTTGTTTTGGTTTGACATTATGATTATCAACAATCCCATCATTGACAATATTTTTGTTTTTATTCGAGAATTTTGATTTGTCTTTGTTGTAGTTGTTGGAATTGGAATTAGAGGATCCAACATTGTCTTTAGAATAAACTTTGATCTCACCTTTTCAGACCATGGCTTCTTCAATCTTGATACCATTTTCTATGAGCTTATTGAAGTTTGGTGGGCATTGCAATTGTAACCTATAACTCATTTATGGTGTAAGGTTGTGCACAAAAATATCCATCTTTTCTTGTTCAGGAATCATTTGTGGATATTTGGCAAACAATTGATGCCATCTTTGCAAAAAAGTAAGGAAGGGTTCTCCATTTTTCCATCTTTGCAAAAAAGTAACGAAGGGTTCTCCATTCTTTTGATGTGCATTGCAAAGATCAAGCATAGTGACTTCATGTTTGATGTTATATGAATAATGAGTCACAAATTTGTCAAGAAGCTCATTGAAAGATTTGATGCCTAGGGGTAGTTTAGAGAACCATTCCATGGCTTGTCCTCCTAAACTTTCTGGAAATAGTCGCATAAGATAAGTGTCATTATGAGCGAATTCAATACAAGCAGCACAAAACTCACGAATGTGGTCTTGTGGATCTGAATTCCCTTTGTATTTGTCAAATTTTGGTACCTCAAAATGACGAGGGAATGGAATCATTGCTAAATTCTTATCAAAAGGATAAGGACATATATCATCCAAGGAATACTTCTTAGTTGATGATCCAGTTTGGATGTCACAGATTTATTGTTGAAGCATCTAGATTTGTTGTAGAACGAGATCCAAAGATAACATGTTTCCTTGAGTGTTTTGGGAAACATTATTGTGGGAAGCATTATTTTGAGAAGCATGATTTTGGGAAGCATGGTTTTGCTAATCATTTTGAGAAGCATCAGATGGTTGCTTGGTTTCTTTTGCTCCATGAGTATCTTGAGAACTAATAGGAATTTCTTGATTGGTTACAATAGTCGGTTCTCTAAGATGAGAGATATCAAAATCACTTGGTAGTTTGGCTCCTTGTTGAGCAAGCATGAGGAAATACATCTCTCTATCTATGTCTAGGAGTCTTTCCATGACATGATAAAATCTAGGATCTTGTGTAGCATCCCTAAGTTCTTGATCTGTGGGTTCTTCTTCGGATGTAAAAAGTGAAGTTTTCTTAGGAGCTTCAGGCCAAGGATTCTCATCATGACTTTTGTTTCCGTCTATTTTGTCTAGGGATTTTGAATCAACGGGTTGTTTTAGTTTCTAAGATCGAGTTTGAACCATAAAATGGGAAAATTGATTTGTGGAATGAAAGATTTTTGATGAAAAGATATGGAAATGGTTGATAGAAAAGATAGTGAAAAGATGTTGAAAAATGATGAGACAACTTGATAAAATCTAAGTCAATAGGAAGTATAGAGTTTACTATGATATGACAAAGAAAATCAAGAGATAGTGACCTAGGTAAGTTAGATTGAGGATGATAGATCCTGATAGGATAAACTCACAAAGATCAAAATTTGATAGATAGGGTAATGTTTCAACACTATATTTGGAATTTCAAAGAATTAGAAGAAATGATTTGATGATTTTTGGTGAAGAAAGGTTGATGAAAATTTGATGAAAAGTGATGAAAATGGTCAAACTAAAGATCAAAGGTCTATGTAACTCGAATGTTTTTCCAGAATCTTACTAAGGACGAAAATGGGTATCTGAAAAAGTGATTTTGAAAATTTCAAAGTTTGTGAAAATGCTCATTGTTGTAAATGCGTAGGACAGATTGATAAATATGCAATAAAATGAGACAAATAAGCAGCAAGTTGTGACCGATGTGTGGAAAAAGTATCAAATGCGTAGAATAGTTTAATGTATGCGCATCAAATTGGTATGAATGCGCAGGTTTTTGTTTCTGATTGATTTGAACAGCAAGATTGTGAATTTTGTCTGATTTTCTGGTTTTTGGCAAATGAAAAATGCATAAACACACACACACAAGATAGAAATGATTTTAATCTAACTATTCTAATATGAATGCACAAACACACTTACAATCCTATGGTTGGCAAGGATGATATCTGTTGAATCCCCACTAGGATAATAAAATCCAGCCACACAAATTCATAGCAGACAACCTAGGAACTTGGAGGCACGAGCTCCTCCTTACAGTGCACTCACTTCTCAGGCACACCAAGTTCTGAATTCAATGGGTCATTACTTCCCAAAGAATTGCTATCTCTACTATGAACCGTGAGTAATGTGGGGTGTCTTCATGAGCTTCGGTGACTCCTTGAGCCAGCAGATAGAAGGTTTTTGGCCACTATACAAAAGCTTTTAATAAGGACATTTGTTCAGGTGGTTGTGATCAATTCATTTTCCCAATTAAGGGTGCTCTCCCAATCCTTTCAAAGCAAGGCTTTCACCTCTACTAAGTAGGACTTTAGCACACCACTAGGGTACTGGAGGAGATTTTGGTTGCCACAATGAATTCACACCATCTAATGTGAGACTAATCACATTAGCATTTTTTATATACCAGTTTGGAAAGGCTTGGCTTTAGCTTGTTACCGGTTGGGTCGTTCCTTTGGGTGAGTACCTCTTTTCCCACCAAAGTGTTAGGATTAACAAGGCAGAAATAACAATTATGTGCAAATATAACTAATATCAGAAAATAATAAACCACACAGAATAGAACACAAGACACACAGATTTAACGTGGTTCACCCAATCCCTGGGCTACGTCCACCAACAGCGAGTCCAATATTATTATTATCCAGTGATTACAACCTGATTACAATTCGTAATCCCTTACAGCCCAATTCTATCGCAAGTACTAAAATCATACATCATAAAAATCCCTAACCCTAAGCCATATTATACAATATTTTCCCGCTTTAGGGTTAGAATGAGTTATAAGTAGTCGGCCCAAATGGCCGAAAAAGTAGTCGGCCTCAAAAAAAAATTTCCTCGGGGGCTGCGCCCCCGAACCCCTGCTCTTGGGGGCTGCCACCCCCAAACCCCCGCTCGGGGCCCGGCCCGGCCCAGCCCCGAACCCCGGTGAGGTCGGGAGGAAAAATGTACAGTACTTTCCTGGATAGTACTTTCCTGATTAGTCACCACAAGCTAACAATCTCCCACTTGGTGACTGATCAGTATCCACACTATACTAAAAAACCTCCCACTTGGAGACTGATCCTGTAGCAATACCGCTACCCACATGAGGCACCCACTGGATTGAACCACCCTGGACTCAGTTGTTCTTTTATTTTGGTCAGCCTAGAAGACCAACTGAAGCTGAACATGAGTTCAACTTCTCCCTTGTTACTACCTTTGTAAACATATCTGCTAGATTATCATCAGTATGAATCTTTTCCAGCCTTAACTGTCCATCATCCAAAACTGATCGAATGAAATGGTACCGCAACTGTATGTGTTTTGTCTTTGAGTGCAAAGCAGAATTCTTTGCAAGATGAATGGCACTTTGGCTATCTGTATGTAGAAAATTATCCTTTTGTGGATGTCCCAATTCTTCCATGAAGAATTGAAGCCATATCATCTCCTTGGCTGCCTCTGTAGCAGCAACATACTCTGCCTCTGTCGTGGATAAAGCAACCACCTTTTGTAGTCTAGAAATCCAACTCACTGCTATCCCACCAACAGTAAATATATAACCTGTAGTACTCCGCCTGCTATCTATATCTCCTGCCAAATCTAAGTCAACATAGCCTTGTACAGTAGTAGTAGAACCCCCAAAGTGTAAACACTTACTGGATGTGCCTCTCAAATATCTGAGAATCCATTTGACTGCATTCCAATGCTCAATACTAGGGTTACTCATATAACGGCTAACGACTCCCACTGCATGTGCAATATCTGGCCTAGTGCATACCATAGCATACATTAAGCTCCCTACAGCTGAAGCATAAGGTACCTTAGACATTTTAGTCTCTTCTTCTGGTGTCTTGGGACACATATCCTTAGTCAATTTCAAATGACCAGGCAAAGGTGTGCTGATAGCTTTGGCATTTTCCATAGAGAAACGTTGCAACACCTTCTCAATATAATCAGCCTGAGATAGAGACAATTTCCTATTTTTCCTATCTCTACAAATTTTCATACCAAGGATTTGTTTTGCTGCCCCCAAATCCTTCATAGCAAAAGATTTTGCTAACTGTTGTTTCAACCCCTTAATGTGATCCATGTTAGACCTAGCTACAAGCATATCATCAACATATAAACATAAAATAATGTAGCTGTCATCATCCAACCTCTTAAAATAAACACAATGGTCAGAATGACACCGACTATATCCATGCCCATTCATAAAAGTGTCAAATTTAATATACCATTGCCGAGGTGCTTGCTTCAAGCCATATAAACTTTTCTGCAATCTGCACACCAAATTCTCCTTACCCTTGACCTCAAATCCTTGTGGCTAAACCATATATATTTCTTCATCCAAATCACCATGAAGAAAGGCTTTTTTAACATCAAGCTGCTCTAAATGCAAATCTTCAGTAGCTACAATACTTAAAATAGTACGAATAGAAGTCATTTTAACAACTGGAGAAAATATCTCATCAAAATCAATACCATGTTTCTGTGCAAATCCTTTTACGACTAATCTGGCTTTAAATCTTTTCGTACCTCCATCCTCTTCTTTGATCCTGTAAACCCATTTATTCTGTAAAGCCCTTTTACCTGCAGGTAACTTACATAAATCCCATGTCTGATTTTTCAGCAAAGAGTCCATTTCATCTGTCATTGCAGACTCCCACTGAAGCTTTGTATCCACCTGCATGGCTTCATTATAACATTCAGGTTCACCAGCATCTGTTAACAGAATAGAATACAAAGATGGAGAAAATCTTTCTGGAGGTCTACTTAGCCTTGTTGACCGTCTAACACTCACTGGGGTGTGTGGTATTTGTTGTTGCTGTTGTTGTAGAGCATAAGGAACTATTGGAACATGAACTTGTGGAGTATCATCCAGTACTACATAGTCATTTTCTTTCTTCTCATGCTGCAGCAACAGATCTTTGTACAATACTTTCTCATTGAATATGACATCCCTGCTTCTTACAATTTTATGATTTTTAAAATCCCAAAGCCTATAACCAAATTCATCAATGCCATACCCAACAAATACACATTTCTTTGACTTAGCTTCTAGCTTGGTTCTATTTTCAGAATCTATAAGTGCAAAAGCTTCACAACCAAAGGTTTCGAGAAAAGAATAACTCACCTTCTTACCACTCCATGCTTCCTCTGGAATACCACAGTCCAAAGGAGAAGAGGGGCCTCTATTGATTAAATAAACAGCAGTGTTCACTACCTCTACCCACATATTTTTGGGCAGCCTAGCATGCAACCTCATACTCCTTGCACGCTCCATTATTGTCCTGTTCATGCGTTCAGCCACTCCATTTTCTTGTGGAGTCCTTGGTACAGTTTTTTGCCTACGAATACCATTAGAGGAACAATATTCTTCAAATTCTATGCTGCAATACTCACCACCATTATCAGATCTGAGACATTTTAACTTTTTACCAGTCTCATTCTCAACCAAGCATTTCCATTTCTTAAAAGTTTGAAATAGAACACAAGACACACAGATTTAATGTGGTTCACCCAATCCCTGGGCTACGTCCACCAACAGCGAGTCCAATATTATTATTATCCAGTGATTACAACCTGATTACAATCTGTAATCCCTTATAGCCCAATTCTACCGCAAGTACTAAAATCATACAGTACTTTCCTGGATAGTACTTTCCTGATTAGTCACCACAAGCTAACACAAAGACCGCCCTCTAAAAATTATAACAAATTCTCTAACACCCAAGATCCACGAATGGTGAGGGGAGAGGATACATTGTTATAATTTTGGGATTACAAATAGCTTAAAAAGCAAAACACAATAGACACTTGATTCTATGCTAAAGAAGACACACAAAGCAAAAACATGTCTTTTTTTAAGCCCAAACAAGATTGTAGTTTATTTTGCAAACCCCTTGGCAATCTGCAATCAAACTGTTAGAAATATTTCTTAGCAAATGGGGTCTTCAAAATAACATCCTGCAAAATAGCCTAAAACACTACCAGAACGAATAGAAAATTGTTTAAAAGTTAGCTAAAATCAAATCTAACATAAAACTAAATTTTACTACAAAATCTAACAAATGCATAGAATAGTGAAATAAATGTGCAACAAATGTGAATGTATGCATAGAAAGTATGTATGCGTAGCAAAATAAGATGGATGCACTAGGATATGGTATGAATGCAGAGAAAGTACAAATGCGCAACAGAAAAGTATGTATGCGTGAAACAATTGAATGAATGCGTAGTAATTTGACAGAAAATGAAAAGTCAGATGGAAAGTTGTGTGGCTGTGGTAACAAAAAATGTATGCACAGCAGAAATTAACAGATGTGCAGGAATCGTGGATGGATGCACAGAAATAACTTGTAGAAAAACCTACACACGGAAAACTAAAAATTGAAAGTGAAAAATGTGGGTCTGCCCCACGGTGGGTGCCAAAAATGTATGCAAAATTAGGTGAATACTATTCTAAATGATAAATTAACTATTCTAAGATTAATAAATCTATCTAATTAGCAAACTACAATGAAGAATACAATCAAAATGAAGCTAAGATAACATTTTACCTTCACCTGCCATGTAGCTTGTCTCCATTGCTCTCCTAGCCTTGATTTCTTGAAGATGTTGAGCTCTCATATTTCCAAATGAAGTCTTTCCCCAAGATGCTACCAAAGTGTGGAGATTTGATGATGAATGCAAGGAAGCTTAAAGCTTGATTATGCAACTAATGGATGGAATGAAAAATGGATTTGATGATAATATAGATACTTGAATGCTTTTAGAATGCTTGGATGCTTGGATGCTTGATTGCTTGAATGCCTATTACAAAAATACCTATTAGCTCTCAAAGGGGAAATGAGGCTCCTTTTATAGATTTTTGGAGGATCTAGGCCTAGGTGGCACAATCCTACGGTTGAGAATGAAAGGTGGAAGATCCTAGGGCTAGGATTGACTTGGTTGAAGGAGTTGAGAGAAAGGGGGATGTAGTTGGAATGTGAGAGGGAGAATAGGGATGATGTTTCTCTCACATTGACATGGAGAAGAACAAGGTGGAAGGGAAAGACACATGTCAAGTGTCTCTCAAAGACCCAAGAGAGAAAGAGGGAGAGACCTTTTCCTCATGAGGACTCTTTGCACAAGTGTCCTATGAGTCACCTTTGACCCTTAGAGGTGGCTTGAGAAGCCCCTTAGGAATAGGGCATGTCTCTTGACTTGGTTTAAGAGAGGACATGTGGTCATGAGACCAAGTCCTATGAGGCCACATAGCCCTTAAGAATAGGACATGTGTGGGTGAGGATAATTACTAATAAATAATTAATAATAATTATTTATTTAAGCTAAAGTGATGTGTCAGGTGACTAGGTAGGTGAGGTGGACTAGGGGACTTAGTCATATTTAGGTGATTGTGTATTTAATTAATTCACTTTAATAAGACTAATCAGAAGACTTAGGATAGAGGAATAAACTATAATGAATTTACTAAATAAATTGAATAATTTATTTAGTAGATAGAGGAATAATTATTAATTAAATAATAAATATTTAATTAATTTATCAAGTGAATATTAATTAAATAATAAATATTTAATTAATTAATGAAGCCATTTTTAAGTGTATACATTAAGTAATGGGAAAGTTATGATGATTTAATTGTAGAACTATTAGTCCCTTGAAACGTTCAAAAAAAAATTCTCAAAAGATGCACTCTCATGGAATACAATGACTTCAGGTTATGCACAAAATGGATTTATCTTCTATCACTATTGTCTTATCCTATGTCAAAATGGGAGAATTATGGCACGGTATAGATTTATGGGGTCACTTGAGTGATCCAAGGATTTATGTAAGGGTCAAGGACCTATAGGTATGTCTAAGTTTTTTATATGGCCATTGATGCCATTATTATCATGTAATTGCACTTCAAAGCGCAAAGATGCCAAAAAGATGTTAAATTGCATTTTTATGCAATTATGGCCTAAAGGGCTACATGTGGGTTTAGTAGAGGTTTAGGGAGTTTAGGGGATTAGGATAGGAACCTAAAACCTTTTAAAAGGTTAAAGATGATGCAAGAAAGATTAAAGTGGTTGAAGTTGACAACTAGTTGTCAACTAGACAACAATGCAAATGAATAACTAATTGTAACAGTCGTATAATTAACTGTGTAGGTTAAGATGAAATTGAAATTTAGTTTATAAGGGTATTTTGGTTGGTTTTGTATGTGAATTTTATGGGAGAGGAGTCTTAGAAGTTGTGGGGAGGTGTGTATGGTCGAAGAAGACAATGTAATGAACTACCAAGCAATAAAATTTTAATTCTTTACAAACAGTCACTTCTCTGCTCGTGAAGACACAGTCTGGTGTTTATATGATTAAACTCTCTATTTAATGCAACATTGATAGGAAAAGAATTCATTTATTGGTATTATAAGTTTTGATCACTCCATTAACTGATTATATTATTTTGAAGTCTTAAAATCAAAGAATTTCAGTCATTTTATTGATTGTTCCTGTACAGTGCTTGGCGTGCAAACAATCTTTGTCTTGAAGAACCAATGATTTCCTAGGCTCTGTCAAATAGTTGGAAAGCAATGATGTATTCAATATTTCTAAAGTGCTTGAAAAGGCTTAAACTCACCAAGACTCTTCACAAGACTTCTAAGTGATATATTTGGTGTTATTGACTTACATTTGCTTGGATTCAAGGACTTTAGAGTATACTCTAAAAGTAATTATGTAACGAAGGAAGTGAGAGGGGAGGATCTTGATTTTCATAATAATACATGTGTTGTTGGGTCAACTCCCAGTAGTTCTTAGGAAAATCTACATGTTCATCACTTGTTTCTTTGAAAAGTTTCCAGATTCTGAGAAGAGGTATGAGTGGAGGTGAAAGAAGGGATATTTGTGAAGGTTTCATAGAGCTATGTTACTTTTGTCCCACCTCAACTCAGTAAAGAAGATATTCTATAGAATTTTATAGATCTATCAAATCTTTACAAACAGTGACTTCTCTGCTCATGAAGACACAGTCTGGTGTTTATATTATTAAACTCTCTATTCAATGAAACATTGATAGGAAAAGCATTCATTGATTGGTATTATAAGTTTTGATCATTCCATGTACTGATTATATTGTTTTGAAGTCTTAAAATCAAATAATTTCAGTCCTTTTATTGACCATTCTTGTACAGTGCTTGGCGTGCAAACAATCTTTGTCTTGAAAAACCAATGATTTCCTAGGCTCTCCCACCTTTTGTGTTTAATGTGACTTGTGGGAGAAGCTTTGCCTTGTATTACCTAGGCCTATAAGTGTTTATGCAGGGAAGGTGAAAGGAGGCAAGGAACAGTGACTGTCTTCCAACTTTTAAATTACATTTCTATTGCACTACTAATGTTGTTGAATATGAAACCTTCATTCCAAGTTTGATAATTTGGTGTTAACAAGGGAAAATAGTAACTGCAACATCACTACCAAGATATTACAACAAACTTGCAATTTTTTTCAAGTATAGCTTACGTTTATTAGAGGTCTTGTGAAGAGTCTTGGTGAGTTTAAGCACCCTTTTGAAGCACTTTAAGAATATTAAATACATCATTTCTTTGTCAAATAGTCTTGGTCTAATCGAACTCCCAACAATTCTTAAACATACTTTATCTAATATGATGAATTCTTAAATAATTAAGGTTGGAGTAGACATAGTTATCACATAGTTTTTTGTGTGGTACAAGGAAGATTTGGCTAGGTCAAATCTTCCTTTGTGCTAGTAGTCTACAGAATTAGACCTTTATTAAGAATTCATCATATCAGATAAAGTAATTTCGACCAACACGAGAATAGAAGTAAAAAAAAAAGGTCAAATTTTATACTATATCCCGCCTACTGACACATTTCATTTTATTTCATTTTGGCAGAGTTTGCAAGCAAAGGAGTGCCAAAGGAGGCAATATAAGGTGGGAAGCTTCACTAGGTTGACATCACATGCCTATATGCAAGTGAGTTTGAACCAATGGTTGAATATCACGGAAGTACAGACCAATGAGCAATAAAATCTTCATTTTAAATATTAACTAATAGATTAAGCATATTATTACTATGCTTTAAATGTTCCATTTAAATGCATTTAACACAAAAAAACAAAATTACAAAACTGAACCAATGGCATGTTTACAACAAAGGTCTAACAGAACTCCCAACAATTCTTAAACATACTTTATCTGATATAATGAATTCTTAAACAATTAAGGTTGGAGTAGACATAGTTATCACATAGTTTTTTGTGTGGTACAAGGAAGATTTGGCTAGGACAAATCTTCCTTCGTGCTAGCAATCTACAGAATTAGACCTTTATTAAGAATTCATCATATCAGATAAAGTATGTTTAAGAATTGTTGGGACTGTTCCTTTGGCGTGTATTAAACAAAATATAATTTTCAGCATATTATTATCATTCTATTTCTTTTTTGTAAACATGCCATTCTATTATCTTCATTGTCTTTTGATTATCTTCTTTATATACTAGCATTTAAATGAAACATTAAGCATAGCAATAATATGCTTAATCTATTAGTAATTATCTACATTTAATCTGCAAATTACTAATAGTTTTATACTACACATGCAACGTATTGTCAATTTGAAGATAGTCAGTGTCATGTGTGATGGTTAAGTAATGGGAAAGTTATGATGATTTAATTGTAGAACTACTGTTCCCTTGAAATGTTCAAAAAAAAATTCTCAAAAGATGCACTCTCATGGAATATGATGACTTCAGGTTATGCATAAAATGGATCTATCTTCTAACACTATGCTCTTATCCTATGTCAAAATGGGAGATTTATGACACGGTATAGATTTATGGGGTAACTTAAGTGATCCAAGGATTTATGTAAGGGTCAAGGACCTATAGGTATATCTAGGTTTTTCATATGGCCATTGATGCCATTATTATCATGTAATTTTTTCAAAGTGCAAAGATGCCAAAAAGATGTTAAATTGCATTTTTATGCAATTATGGCCTAAAGGGCTAAATGAGGGTTTAGTAGAGGTTTAGGGATTTTAGGGGATTAGGATAGGAACCTAAAACCTTTTAAAAGGTTAAAGATGATGCAAGAAAGATTAAAGTGGTCGAAGTTGACAACTAGTTGTCAACTAGACAACAATGCAAACGAATAACTAACTGTAACAGTCATATAACTAACTATGCAGGTTAAGAAGAAATTGAAAATCAGTTTGTAAGGGGATTTTGGTTGGTTTTGTATGTGATTTTTATGGGATAGGAGTCTTAGAAGTTGTGGGGAGGTGTGTATGGTTGAAGAAGACAATGTAATGAACTACCAATCAATAAACTTTTAATTCTTTACAAACAGTCACTTCTCTGCTCGTGAAGACACATTCTGGTGTTTATATTATTAAAATCTATATTTAATGCAACATTGATAGGAAAAGAATTCATTGATTGGTATTATAAGTTTTGATCACTCCATGTATTGATTATATTGTTTTGAAGTCTTAAAATCAAAGAATTTTAGTCTTTTTATTAACTGTTCTTGTACAATGATTGGCGTGCAAACAATCTTTGTCGTAAAGAACCAATGATTTCCTAGGCTCTATCAAATAGTTGGCAAGCAATGACGTATTCAATATTTCTAAAGTGCTTCAAAAGGCTTAAACTCACCAAGACTCTTCACAAGACTTCTAAGTGATATATTTGGTGTTATTGACTTACATTTGCTTGGATTCAAGGACTTTAGAATATACTCCAAAAGTGATTATGTAATGAAGGAAGTGAGAGGGAAGGATCTTGATTTAGGTCAATGGATATTTCAACATGATTTTGGACAAGATCTTGACATGAGTGGATGGGTGTGGATGGTGGGATGGGGGGTGTATTGGTGCAGGGCATCTAGGCCATTCAGTTTTTCTTTGGGACTTGAGTTCTATATTTTGTTTTTCTTTGTAATAAAGGATGTCTTCTAAATTCCTAGACCATCCTATGGTTTTATTTTAGTCCTTCCTGTGTGGAGGTGTGTATGGTCGAAGAAGACAATGTAATGAACTACCAAGCAATAAACTTTGAATTCTTTACAAATAGTCACTTCTCTACTCGTGAAGACACAATCTGGTGTTCATATTATTAAACTCTATATTCAATGCAACATTGATAGGAAAAGCATTCATTTATTTGTATTTTATGTTTTGATCATTCCATGTACTAATTATATTGTTTTAAAGTCTTAAAATCAAATAATTTCAGTCCTTTTATTAACTGTTCCTGTACAGTGCTTGGCATGCAAACAATCTTTGTTGGAAGATGTGGCCCTAACTCACATTTTCACCATTGGGATTCAATGCCACTGAGTGAAAGTTGAGTTAAGGCAATGCTTTATAAGAGGTCAAAAGCTCAGACTTGGGAAGGTTAGTTTTCTTCTTCAACAATGATGCCCTAGGTTGAATATTTTGTATGTATTCAACCAGAAAAGATGAAAATCGATTGTAGCATCAGACAAAAACCACGCGGGATCAAGTTGTTGGATGAATTGGGCCCTTAGAGTTCATGGGATTTCCATATATTAATAAAAACTTAAGACTGTTACAGCCGAATAAACATAAGAATTTACACCAGGCATACAGATTTTCAAAGCAAAGTAGAGTTCATTAAAAAATGGTTTGAAATGGAATAAGAAAAACCTGCTAACTCATTAACACACCAAACCAAGTAATGAAATAGAAGAAAATGAAGGTTTTATTGCTCACCGGTCTGCACTTCCATGATATTCAACCACTAGTTTGAACTTACTTGCATATAGGCATGTGGTGTCGATGTAGTACAGCTTCCCACCTTATACTACCTCCTTCAACACTCTTTTGCTTGCGGACTATGCCAAAATGAAATAAAATGAAATGTGTCGGTAGGTGGGATATATGTATAAAATTTGACCTTTTTTTTTACTTCTATTCCCATGTTGGTCAGAATTACGACTACTCTTTAGGGTCGTAATTCCGACCAACATGGGAATAGATTTTTAAAAAAATCAAATTTTTCTTCTATAAAACAACCATGGAAAATCATTTTATAGCTTGGTCATAAATGTTGGTCTAAAAAGTGGGTCAAATGTACTAGTGACACTATCAAGGGATTTAAAACTCCTTTTGAGAGTTCACCTTGTTAGAGGATTTATACTTTAGATCCTATATAAGATCTTGTGCTCACCCTGTTAGAAGTGACCTTGTTAAAGGATTTATCTTGCCAATCTTATAGAATCAACAAGTAAAGAGTGATTTGATGTTTACACTCAATGCATGATAGATCCAATGTATTCTTGATCAATTATGCTTCTTTAAACACTTTATTGCCTCTATACTATCTTCAACCATCTCTATCAATCACCACATACCATCATAACAACATACTTAATGATTTTCTTAACCATTTATATACTCTTTCTAGGTCGGTGCTAGAACCCTAAAACATTTCACAAGTTGGATCTCAAATCCAACTTAACATATGAGTAAGAACACCCAAATAAATATTCAACATCCTTGATGTCATCTCAAAACATAAAATCTTGAAAAAATGTTTGTCAACTACTTACATTTGACCACAACACTGATCTAACCAATTGTACTAATTGGTACTCTGTTCTAACTATATGTGTCACTTCAATCTGCAATAACTCAATCAAATCTTCAAAATAACTGATGTGATCATAGAAGTAGTCAAATATACCCTTTGTATATAATGTTTGTATGATCGTACACCTTAACTTGATCTCCAACTCTAGGTCCGGTCGTCTGAACCTTGCATATTGTCTTCTTACCAATTGATTGCACACTTAGTTTCTTCTCCATTTTATCCTTCAATACCATTGATAAATCTGATCTCCTGACACCAACATAAGAGGTTTCCAGCAATGAAAATACCACAAGACACTCATGTAATCAAAACATATATAACCTTCATCAAATGCCAACAATCTCCCCATTTGGCATTAATGGAAACACTTAGAAAATTTTGTTTCTAAGTACCGACAATACATATATCCAATACATATCTCCCACTAAGAATTAAAAACATGATGCATGCATCCTAAAGATCTTAGCCAATTACTACTACTACTCCCCCTTTGACGACAATGACAAAGGAATTACAAGATATAAAAAAAAACCCAAAATTTTATTAATCAAGAGTAGCATAATACAATTTACAGTCTACTGAATATCTCATGGAAATTAGTCTTCAACACTTGCCAATCACTGAACCATGAGTTGTGTAAATTCTCCAAAATAAGTATCTTTCCATGAAGCAAAAATGATGAGTCCTCTAATCCTTCAATTGTGTTTAGTAGGCAAGGTGGTAAGGCTTTCTTAGCTTCCTTCAGACTTTGTTGTAGAATGTCTGATTTAGGAATCAAAATTCTCTATAATTATATCAAATTTCCAAGTCTCTTATTTTGTTCAACCTTGTATTTTTTCAACTTTTGATTTATCTTTCCTACCTCAACTCCAAAAGATGTAGCAGTCATATGAATGGGATCAAAATTTTGTGACAAAACATTCATATCCTATTGAGATTCACCCTTTTTCTTTTCAAGATCTTGTATAAAATGAGAAAAGTCACAAATGGTCTTCAGTGTCTTACCTCCTTCAATTAATGCTTCCTTTATCTGGTTCACAAAAAATGTAAGAGTGTTCATGTCTCGGGCAATGGACTGTGATAATTTCTTTGATCTTTTCTTTTCATAGACCTTTTCTGCTCTTTCTATTGCAGCATCCTCCAAATTCTTTATCTTCTCACTGGTAGCTATGATTAAATGTCCTAAATGCTCAATCGGAGTAGCCTTCTCATCATACTCTACATCTGGCATCAAGCCATAAAATATGTCTTTGATTTTCATTATGACATGTGCCTCTTTCTTGAGCTTATCTTTCTTGGCCTTAGGCTTGATCGCCATAGAAAATTTGATCTTTTCCTTTGGGCTCATTATGATTAGTTCAAATTGTCCCCTGACCAGTATATCATCATCATCAACTCTTATTTTTGACAACGAGTAAGGTGGTGTATTTTCTTGTCTTTTCATGTCATTACCTCCTCTTGTTTTATTTGCACAACATTATTTGTATCCTCCTTTTCCTCTTCTTATTCTTCCTGTTGATCATCTGTAGGAACATTTTATTGTTCACCATCGGTCATAACCTAACCGGTACCCATATTTTTTTGTCTCTTATTCCTTTTTCTCCTTAGGTTCATCTTGTGTATCCATGGGCTCATCCTGTACCTACATACCTGGGATATCACCTGAATAATCTATTTCATTTTTTAGTTCCTCAAGTGTGACCTTCACACCATCAATGGAAAATACCTCATCAGTTTGAGTAACTACTAGGTCATATTCTTGTTCTTTTTCTTTTTCCTCTTCAATCATACCTAAGTGTTTCATCAATATCTCCTCAATTTTATCTTGAACTCCAAGAGACTCACCACACAATAATCTTTTTAGCCTCTTCTTAGTCTTGAAGATTAGTCTTGTCTCTTCAAGTATCTTCTTCATTTATTCTTCTATAATTTCCAGTTGAAGTTGTAGTAGAGCATACAAATCAACTCCTTATCATGTCTAATAGTAGTATGCCACCTAGCATCAATTTTATTATATAATGAGGTAGGTATCTATCCTTGTAACTCCATCAAAGTTAGGCTAAATTTGTTCATGTTGTACACTACAACATCTTCAATTTTTTCTTGGACTTCCTTCCCAAATTTATCAAAATAATTCTAAATCCAACAATTATATGCCACTTTATCACTTCATTGATAATCTTATCAATAGAAACAATAAATTTGAAATCTAATTCAAGCTTAACTGACTTAGTTGTGGGGTAACATACCACTTTATATTTCTTGCTCTAAGCCTTGAGTTCCTTCTTCTCTTCTTTTGATTTTGTTCCTTCAGCTTCTGCATATCCTTCTTTGTATCCCTTAGCTTTTTATTTCTTTCACTTTCCAACAACTATTGTAGCAGTAGTCTCCTTGGCTCTTGTAAGCTCAGATTGTGTCTTCTTGACTATACTTCTGACTGGAATCTTCATTGAAGTTTTTTTCTCCTTCTTTATTCTAGTAGAACTTTGTGTTTCCTAACCAGTTGAGGCACTACTAGTTGCACTAACAGTTTCAACATCTTCATCTTTGGTTGTTCCTGAAATACTAGCTTGTTCAGCAACATGCTTGGCTCTAGCTTGTTTAGCAACAACCACGAAAACCACAATGACAACCACCATTGATCGGATTTATCTTTCAAATCACCACAAAAAACTCCTTCTTATCACTTGGACCTCTGCAAATGGCTCAAATAAAGCTTCTTTTGCTCCACAACAAATTTCAAAATATGCAACGCGAAAAATGAAATCCAAAAATGCCTTTTTATCTACCTTAGCATGTGTATTAAATTCTTTTACAATAGAACATACCTTTTCACTGATTGACTCAAAATCTCATTATCAATGACCAAAACACCATGTAAACTAACAAAACCTCACATTATGCTCTAAAATACTTTAATGCATCTTAAAATGCTTATAGATCTTACTGCACACCTATAGGGGGTCCAAAGATGGATTCACAAATACTTTCTCCCCCTAAGCCACATGAAGGCTTAGTTTGATGAAGAATTATCCACACCTGATGGATATGTAGTGTAATACCCCAAAAATGGGCTATAGGTTCATTAACCTCTTATATCTTCAATTCAAATGAAATTGACATCGAAGTCCTAACCTAAGGCACATCGGCACATCATCGAATCCTAATTGATTATCTCAAATTCTGCATTGGGGAATATTCCTAGTAATATTCCTATTCATCATAATTATCCTTAATTTAATGATTATTTGGCGATAAATCATATTTATCCTAAAGTTTGATTAATTGAATGTTCTCAATATTTAATTAATTAGATTTAATTCTGCCACTTAATTATTTGATTGAAGTTAATTCTATTTATTGCTAAATTGTATTATTTAATTTTGACAATAAATCCAAAATCCTATGAATAATTGATTAAATTCTTATTTAATTAATTAAAACAAGTTGTCAATTTTTAATAATATTGTTTTTGAATAAAAGTTTGAAAAATAATTGATTAACCCATAAATCAATTGTTTTAATTTTCAAAATCAGTTAAGTTGGAAATAAATCACTTTATTATTAAATTAATTCATAAATTAAAACATGCACAATCAAGAAAAGCAAACAACTATCAATTATCAATTAAATCTAAACTCTATTTTGAGTTAAACTCTACTTTTGCATATTTTTGTGAGTTAATTATTCTTTATAATCAGATAACTCAAAAATCAAGTTGAGTTAATCTGAGTGATTTATGGCTTTCTTTCATGCACCTCCAAAGCCCTGGATTTCTATAAATTAAGGCTTTAGCTCTTCACAAATCATCCACAAGAATTGCATAATCATGCTGCCGAATTGGAGACTGAAGAATCATCTTTGCGAATCCAAGCTTTGTGAGATCAATATTGCATAGTTTTTCATATCATATTAGTTTTCATTTGTTAGATCATTTAGCATATCATTGTTAAATCAATTTTCATATTAGCATAGATTCATATCAAGTTTTTCATTACCATAATTGCATAGAAAAACCAAAAAAAATAGATTAATCACATCATTCCATATCTAGATTTTGCATTCAAATCCTTCATTTAGGTGTCATCAAGGTCACTGATCTCAATAACAATCTGAGAACATCATACTCGCACCTATTAGAAGGTAGTAAATCGCCTGGTTAGTTTAGCTTTCAATTCATTGCATGATTTTGATTTTAACTAACCTCTAATGTTTTATTGAAGTGTTGTGTCTACAGATTAGGTACAAAATTCACACACACATTTCTGGTGCCCACCATGGGGCCCTGATACGGGTTTCCAATTTAATTCTATCAATTTCTATCTTTTCTTCTCAATTTCTGAGCCAAAACTATGATTTTTAAATTCTGTCCGTATAATTTTCGTATGAGTTTCTGACAAAAGTCATCTCAGACTATACCCACTATCATATGACAGTCTATTGGATAGAGAATCATGCAAAACTGTACACACTGTCATTTGGAAGTTCAACTGTCATATCATCATACACCCAGTGTCATACAAGTTTCGAGACTATTGTCTGGAAGCAGACCCAGTGTCGTACGAGTTTTGGCACCAGGTTTTCATTGTCATTTCATTTTTTAGGGTAGTTTGTCAAATTTGGTTTTCAAATTTTGACTAACGGGTAATCTTAACAATTGAAATTCTCTATTTTTGATTGACTCCTGCTGGTTTTGATTGGAAAAAGTGCAAGAATTGTTAAAAATAGGTAAAAATCTACTAAGCGCATTGCAAGGAATTTAGGTAATCTTCTCAGCTGATAAGACTTTGATTTTGGATCTAAAATGAACATCTCATGTGTCTAGCTTGAGTGACTTTTATTGCTTTCTTATCACAGACTTCATTTGGGCTATAAAAATGAACATAGTTTGCTTTCAGCATCTTTGTTACACATAGTAATTAGGCCCCATGAACACTATTTGTGGATCTTGAGAGAGTGGGTTTCCAGTGAAACTCTTCTCAATGAAGGATCCCTTGTAGGTGGGGAGGATACTGAGGGAGTCTCACATTCCACTAGATCTGTGTGTCTTCAACTTTTGATCGAGGCATTCTCTCTTCGGAGAGGTTGATAGATCATAAGGGGTTGATGTCATAGATCTTTGTGAGATAATCTTGGTCTCAGCGTGTCAGATTAATCTATCTACTTTGTTTGGGTTAAAAGTGAAAAGGCTAGGGGATTATGCTCTACTTCCTTTTTGGATAGTACTAGAAACCCAAATCCTTGAATCTGGAACCAGTCTCCATGTGGTATATCTTGTGAGTCACCTTTAGAGAGGATTAACCATAGTGGACATTCCCTTAATTGGGTCAACCA
The DNA here is from genome assembly GCA_027943335.1 of Chamaecyparis obtusa. Classification (NCBI taxonomy): domain Eukaryota; kingdom Viridiplantae; phylum Streptophyta; class Pinopsida; order Cupressales; family Cupressaceae; genus Chamaecyparis; species Chamaecyparis obtusa. The sequence continues at coordinate 87,927 of BSBK01003341.1, read as the reverse complement.
TGTTGATGGAACCTCAAGCGGTAATAGCTATTTTCATCATGGTAGTGACAACTGCTATATAAATGTCCTGTTGGAAGAAATCTCCACAGGTGTGGTCTCTTGTTGGGCTGTCAGATCTCCCTAGTAGATCCTGAAGATTAAGTTCTCAGACTGTGTCAAAACCTTGGTGCGCCTAGATTGGAGTTCACCCTCTTGGATCATAAAAGTTGCAGAGTCAAACCATTGCTAAAAACCCTAGCGAGGCCAAATTTTCATTTTCTAGGGTATATGTGCGTTATTGTAAAACATTTTTGGAACATACACAATTAGCACTTCTGAGGATTAGAACGAATTAAATCACTTGATTGTTCATGTGCAAAGTTGCTTTTTCCCTTGTTCATTATTTTCAGACATGCTTGAAATCACTTGCTTGTTGTTTTGCGTGCTTGTTTATCTATCTGGTTATTGAAATGAACAAATCTGTTACTATCCTCAAAATCTAGACATTAAAATTTGCAAACAATCCGAATCTGAAAACTCAAAATTTGCAAAATCTGAATTAAAATTCTTTTCTCGAGTCCACTGTCATCTCAGTCATTCAGAAAGTCATATGAGTTTTTATCAAATGTCATTTCATTATTGCCCAACTATCATATGGTAAAGAACCCAATGTTGTACGAGTCTTTCTACCAGCCAAATTCAAAAGGTCAAATCCTGCTAGCAACTGTCATGCGAGTTTTGCAACTGTCGTATGAGCTTTTAAACTATCATTTCATAGCATACCCACTATCGTACGAGCTTTTCAACTGTCGTTTCATAGCATACCCACTGTCGTACGAGTCTACAAAGTGTCATTTGGGAAAATTTTGGAAAGTTGTCAAAAAATTATCAGAATTGCCAAAGACTTAGCTTTTCCAGCCTATTTCCAAAATCTGTCGAACAAATCACTGTGTCAAGAACAAAGTGGTAGCCATTGAGAATGTAATCATTTTCCTAAAGTGGCCTTTTGAATTTGATTCAGCCTTCTATTTAATCGATTTGAGTCCTTTTCATCTTGTGTCAAAACCTTGTCAGATCTATCAATCTTCTATCAAATCTTCAAAAATAGACTAAGTGTTGTGAACTCATGTCTGCTATCTTTTGGGAAATCTACCCATACATCTAGGGCACAGTCTCCTTCACCCATGTCTAATCGAATCTTCAAACCAATCATAATCTTGACAAGTTTGCGTCATCTGATTTTCTTGCATCAAATCATTCTTCAGTTGTCTTCATCCTATTCTCTTCGCTTCACCTAAGGTTAATGGTGGAAACCAGAGCTTCATCACATAAGAAATCAGGAGAGATGTCTCAGACCTTACCTTTGACTAATATTCAGGGTCCAAATCTTTAGCAACTCATCAATTTTGGTCTTTATGAGGATGACGGTCTTGGCAACTTTCGATTGAAAACTGGTTACATACCTCCTCCATCAACCCATGGAGATAATCAACAAACTCCTCCTCAATCTATCTTAGGGAGTCCTAGAATTCCTACAATGTCTCAAGTAGGGATGAATCATGGCTCTCAAGGATCTCATTTCCAACATGGTGCAGATCAGGAACCCACACCTAAAGAAATTGCCCGATACCAAAATGATGATGAATTCAAGAAAATGATGAGGCATTTCTTGAAAGAAAATAGAGAAACATAATTTTTGGAGTTAGCTCATCAAGGAGCTAAGCTTCCTCCTAATTTTAATGTCAAAGATATCATCAGTCATGAGGAAGAAACTTTGATAATGGCCATGATGAAACAGATGCATGCTTTACAAGTCAAACTGAATAAACTCAAAAAAGAGAAGGAACCCAAGGAGTTCTCCATGGAAGCTCTATGTCCTTTTCCATTTGACAAAGACTTGTACATGCCACCATTTCCAAAAAGAGTGGAGATGTCAAAGTATGATAAACATGACGGACACTCTGATCCTCAAGATCATGTCAGAGAGTTCTGTACACAATCCATGGAGTTCATGCATGAACCGACCTATCTGATGTGCCTCTTTCCTAGATCTCTGGGTGGAGCATCCATTCATTGGTTTTCTAGATTGCCTCCTACGATTAAAACTTTTAAGGAGTTGATTAAACTATTTTATCAACAATACTCCTACAATATTCAACACCTGGTCACCATGATCGATATCTATAACCTCAAGCAATATCCAGGAGAACCATTCCTAACATTCCTCAAGAGGTGGTGAAAGAAGTTCTCTCTATATGCTAGACCAATTCTCGAAATGGAGAAACTCAAAATCTTTATCAATAACCTTGTCCCAGAGATCAACTACCCATTACAAATGCAAGATCATACATCTTTTGATAAAATGGTAGCTAATGCAATCAAGATTGAGAAAGTACTTGTCAAGAAAGGAGATATCATATTTCAAAAGGACAAATACAAATCTAGATCAAGTTCTGAAGATAAGAACAAAAATTGGAACAAGAACAAAGGCATCGTCACTGCTAGAATTGTTGACACTATCCATGCCCCATCAAAGGCACCAGCCTACAACCTAACTCTTGGTTCCTAAGCCATTAAAGCTTCAGAACAAAAGTCATATGAACCATTCCAAAAGAAGGTAGAACACAAATCTTGGGATAAAAAGTGAAAGTTCACTCCTCTTGGACAATCTTTAGAATCAGCTATGAGAACTCTACTAGCTGATAACATCATCTCTTTGCCAACAATCTGACAATCTGATCCAGACCCTAAGCCACATTGGTGGAAAGAAAATGAATCCTGTGATTTCCATCGAGGTAAAGGTCATAAAACAAATAACTACTTACGGTTGAAACACACCATTTAAGATCTGATCGATAGTGGAGACATCACAGTTGACAATCCTAAGAGCAATAATGATCATATGGCATTTACAAAACCATTTCTACAACATGGTCAAGGAGTTTCAACTTCTCAGCCTAATATGGGGGCAAAAGTCAATTATGCCTACCCTGGAAATAATGTTGTCATCAATATGGTTGAACCATGTCTCTCTGAAAGTTGCAATGTCATCACAATTGTATGAAGAGAAAGAGATCATTCCTCAGCTAATGTAGTTACTCGATCGCAAGCTCAGGCACATCTGAATGGACAAATCCCAGATTCATCAAATGTCCCTAAGATGCCCTTCAATCTTTCTTTCGCTTCCAAACAGAAGGTTGTTTCTAAATCTTCCAATTCTCAAGATACAAGGCCTACATCTTATACCATTGTTCAACAACTCCAGCACACTAATGCCAAAATCTCTATGTTTGAGTTGCTTCAAATATCCCCAGCTCATAGAGCCATACTAGACAAAGCTTTGCTCGGTTCCAATGTTCCTAATGACCTTGATTTAGACAGGTTCCAGACTATGGTTGGACATCTTACATCTCCGCAATATATCTCCTTTTCAGAGGAAGATGACAACTCCTTGAGTCACCCACATAACCAGCCCTTGCATATAGAGGTCTTGATCTAGAACCATAGGGTCAAACGTGTGTTGATAGATAGAGGCGCTAGCCTAAACATTTGTTCTTACAGCTTGATCACACAATTGGGATTTTCAGAATTGGCTATTGATCATAGAAAGAAAATAACTATCAAAGCCTATGATGAATAAGAAAGATCTTCTAAAGGCACCATTGTCTTACCTATCAGAGTAGGTCTAGTTATCAGAGATACTATATGTCAAGTTCTTGATCTACCTTTGGCTTACAACATTCTTCTAGGGAGACCATGGATACATGAAATGCAAGCTATTCCTTCAACATACCATCAATGTTTGAAGTTTCCTTATGAAGGAGTAGAGGTTACTATCCCCATAGATCTGAATACAACTTGTAATACATTGAAGGAAAGTGTTGATAAGCTTGTTCCCAATAATAGAGAATCTTCTACTGAACAACTAAATGTTGCTTCAACATCCAAAATGGAAGACATTGCTAAAGACGTCAATATCAAAGAAAATGGGATGGGAGAATATATTATAGAGCCAGTCTTATCTTTGACATCTCTCCCTATCTCACCTAAGTCTTATGGACAATCTTTGAAATAGTCCAAGCCTGAACCTAAGGAACCTCTTGAAACATATAAAAAGAATTTTGTGGCAAAACAAGTATCCAAGCAAGAGTTTGAAGAGGATGAAGTTGTGCTATCATGGCTATACAAAGATGACTCTGAATCCCATAATGTTCAAACTAGCGACTCTACAACACCACAGATCCCTTCTAAGTCATACGGTCTAGGAAATAAATTGATAGCTAAGATGGGATATCCAGGTCAAGGACCTCTAGGAGTCAGAGGAAAAGGTCTTGTCGCACCTATTTCACATACAAGTAGGGCAAATAAGAATACGGTTGGCCTAGGCTTTAAGAAGAAACCCTATCACCTTAAGGGAAATTGTTCTCATGTCATAGAGTAGATCACACCAGACAAACCTCTTCTTAAGAAGGAGTAAGCTGAACCATCAGATAGTGATTCAGACAGCTCAGAACTCATCCCCTATGAAAAATTGCCTAAGGAGATCAAAGACCTTCTTAATGATAAAGATGATCCTATCAAAAGAATTAATGTAGTAGAAACACAAGAACCTACTATCAATCAAGAGATAGTTGCAACACAAGAACCAGCTAATCTTGAAAACAATCAAGAAGAAGAAGGTGGTAGTTATTCTAAAACTGATTCCCATGAGTATGAATTCAAATCAGAAAATGAGGGTAACCCTTCTTGGGGTATTCACCCTGACTTTACTCATGTTCTAAGATTTCCTAGAGATCCTAAATCAGAAGCTAAATCAAATGACTATGAATGGGGAGCCATTCCAGAACTAGATGAGCTTATTATAGAGAAACATGTTGATGTTATTCACCAATATGCACCTAATCCCAACGTAAGTCTAGAGCGAAATGATGAACCTATCAAGTCTGATCCACCTATGGCTGAATTGGACTCCCACGATGACATTGAGCCTATTCACAAATTGAATGTCTTAAGTTGTAATATCACCTTTGAAATCGAGCATTAGGTTAGGACCAATGATGACATATCCATATCCATAAACACTATCTCCCAATCTTTCCCCACTTTGACTATCCAATATCCAGAACTTATTGATCAAACCTCCACAAATCTGAGCCATGGTGTTTATACCTTCCCAAATGACTATGCCCTTGCTTGCTACCTCAGTGTAGTTGAGCCTATGAGTACTTCCATCAATGAACTAAGTGTTAGCATGACGGATTCGGACATCAAATATCTCAGTCAGAAAAATAAGAATAAAAAGAAAAAGAAAAAGAGTTCTAAGGGTGAAAACCACTTTGTGGCAGTCTCAGAACCTACAAAAGTAAAAATAAAAGATGTATCCAAAGGTGAAAACCTCTCTGAGGTGCCTAAGGATGAGATATTTGATGTCCTTCTAAGTCATTTACAGGACAGATCTCTAGTTTTAATTGAGCCCACTCAATCTATCAATTTGGGAACAACAAAAGAACCATAGTTGATTCATGTAGCACAATCTTTATTATAAGAAAAGAAGAAAAAAATTACAACATTCCTAACAGAGAAGAAGATCAACTTTGCATGGAAATACTTAGATATGCTAGGATTGGATCCTAATCTTATAATCCATCATTTGTCTATAGCTCCAAATGTCAAACCTGTCAAGCAAAAATTGAGAAAGATGCATCCTCATGTTGCACTCTTGGTAAAAGCTGAATTAGAGAAGCTCTTGAAAGTTAGATTCATCTAAGTTATTGACTATGCAGAGTGGATCTCTAATATTGTACCTATTTCTAAACCAGATGGTTCAATCAGAGTTTGCACAGACTTTAGAGATGTGAATAGAGCGTGCCCTAAGGATGATTTTCCACTACCTAACATTGATATGATAGTGGACATGACTGCGGGTTTTGAGATGTATTCCTTAATGGATGGTTTCTCTGGATATAACCAAATAAAAATTGCTCCAGAGGATCAAGAGAAAATTGCTTTCACATGTGCATGGGGTACCTTCTGTTGGAATGTCATGCCATTTGGGCTTAAAAATGATGATGCTACATATCAAAGAGCAAAGAAATCTATTTTCCATGACATGATGCATCGAACTATGGAAGATTATGTTGATGATACTTTAGAAAAATCTATGATTAGAACTAAACATCTAAAGGACTTGAGCATGATCTTAGACAGAATGGAACAGTTTAGTCTCCGACTAAATCCTAAGAAGTGTGCTTTTGGTGTCACTTCTGGAAAGCTCTTAGGATACATAGTTTCGAAGAAGGGCATTGAGGTTGATCCAGCTAAAGTAAAGGCTATAATGGAAATGCAACCTCCAAATAATATCAGTCAAATGAGGACCTTGCAAGGAAGAGTTCAATCTATCAGAAGATTTATATCACAGCTTGCTGATATATCACAACCTTTTACAAAAACATTACATAAAGGTGTAACCTTTGCATGGAATGAAGAATGTGAAAAGAACTTTGACCATATCAAGAAATATCTATCAAATCCTCCTATTTTGATGCCTCCTATTCATGGGAAGCCTTTGATCTTATATGTCTCCGCAACAGATACATCACTGGGGGCATTGCTAGCACAACATGATGAAAACAAAAAGGAAAGAGCTATATACTATATCAGTAGAACATTGGTTGCATATGAGAAGAACTATTCAATGATTGAGAAAGCTTGTCTAGCTATGATCTTTGCATCATAGAAACTGAGACACTACATGTTACCTCATACCACAAAATTGGTAGCTAATATTGATCCACTCAAGTACCTACTAAGCAAAGCTGCCCTCACAGGTAGATTAGCTAAATGGGTTATGCTCTTAAGTGAACTTGACATTGAATATGTGGAAAGAAAGGCTATCAAAGGATAGGTTATTGCTAATCAATTAGCAGATGCACCTATGATTGATGATACACCAATGCAAATGGAATTTCCAGATTCCTCTATCATGGCTCTTTCTTCTAGAGAATGGTAATTATTCTTTGATGGCTCCTATACATAGAATGGATCTAGAGTAGGCATATTGTTCATAACTCCTCAAGGATACTCAATCCCAAAAGCATTCAAGTTAAAGTTTCCTTGCACAAACAATATTGCAGAATATGAAGCCCTTTTGAATGGCATGAAACTAGCAATTGAGTGGAGAGTGACAGAGCTACACATTCATGGAGACTCTCAACTTGTTATTCATCAAGTCAATGATGTGTACCAAACTAAAGATGAAAAGCTCATTCCTTACAAGAGAATGGTAGATGATCTTAAGAAATATTTCATATCTATCACATTTGAGAAAATTCCTAGAATGGAGAACAAGGTTGCCGATGCAATGGCAACACTATCTACTTTATTACAGTAGCCTGAACATGAGCTACGCTATGAGTTCTTGGTGGAAGCACTATCTTATCCTGCATATGACTCCCTTGAAACCCACATGATTTACACCATTGTAGGTCATGATTCATCTAGATACAAAAACCTATTTTCCTATCTCCAAGACCAAATCATTCCCGATACCTTCAACCACCATGAAAAGAGATACCTTATCCATAATGCCTCCCGATATGTCATCATTGGTCACGATCTATACAAACAAGGTTTAGATGGTACACTACTTAGATGTTTAGAATGGGAAGAGTCTCAACATGTGTTAGAGGAAGTCCATGATGGTATTTGTGGGTCACACTCAAATAGTTTAACACTAGCTCGAAAACTTATTAGGGCTGGGTACTATTGGCCTAAAATGGAGAAAGATTCTATCAAGTTTGCTAAGAACTGTGAAAATTGCCAAGTACATGGCAACTTAATTCATGCTCCAGGGAGAGATTTAATTCCCTTTACAACACAATGGCCTTCTCACCAATGGGCATTTGATCTTATAGGAGCTATACATCCTCATTCTTCTAATGGACATACCCATATAATCATAGCTACAGATTATTTTACAAAATGGGTAGAAGCAGTCCCTTTGACACAAGCAACTGGAAAGAAAATATCTATGTTCATATTGAACTATATCATGTGCAGATATGGGATACCTCATTCCATAATCGTAGATAATGGTGGACAATTCAAGAACAAAGATCTAGATGATTTATGTGCCAAATTCAAGATTACACAACATTGGTCTTCTATCTACTATCCTCAAGGGAATGGACAAGCAGAGGCTTCTAACAAGAATCTATTGAAAATCTTGCATCGTACAGTTAATAAAATAGGAAGAGACTGGCATCTCATGATCAATCCAGCTCTCTGGGCCTACAGAACAAGTATCAGAACACCTACTAGGGCTACACCTTTCACTTTAGTTTATGGGTCTGAAGTGGTACTGCCTATTGAGGTTGAAATCCCATCACTAAGAATCAGAATGCATGGTCTAGTAACTAATGATGACTATAGAGTGTCTAGGTTACAAGAACTTGAACTACTAGATGAGCATAGACAAGTAGCATATGATCATCTTAGAGTATATCAAAAGAGAATGTCTAGAGGTTACAACAAGAAAGTCAGACACAGAGAATTCCAGGTTGGTGATCTAGTCTTGAGAGAGAATCCAAAAAATCAATCACATCGAGAATGCAAGGGGAAGTTTTAACCCAACTAGCTGGGTCCATTTGTTATCACTGCTACTTTTGGCTCTGGTGCCTATCAACTCTCAATGACTGAAGGAGAACAGCTCTGAGAACCAATCAACGTTCTCTAGCTGAAGAAATTCTATGCCTAAGGCATTCAGTCTATGGTAAAATGTCCTGAAAAAATCTTTAAAATTGGAAAAAGTCCTGAAAAAATGAACATCTTGGTGAAAACCTAGCAATAGGCACCTTGATGATTCACAAAAAAAAGTAAAAATTCAAAATATCAAAAAATTGAAAAAATGAAAAATACAAAAAAATGAGAAAAAAGAAAAAAGTGCCTTGGTGAAAACTTGGAAACAGGTGCCTTGGTAGCAAAAATAGAATCTCTGCCAAGATGGTGAAAACCCGGCAAACGGGTGCCACTTGTTTCAAAATGCTCCATCTATCAGTGCAATCTTGGTCTTTCCCAGCTTTTAGTCTTGCTTTAGTTTGTACATATCTCCAAGTTTGTTTTCAATAAGTCGGTCTGTACACCAATCTACTCAAGTGTCTATATCCTATCAATGTTTAACACTTGGGGGCAATCAATGTCATATCCTATGGTCTCCAATATACTTTAGACATGTCATATCCAGTCAGAGTGCTTTGAAGCTTCATCCGAGTCAGTCAATCAGTCTCCTCTCCAGAAAGGATTTTGCATCTACAACAACACAATAAAAAACAAACTGAAAACAATCTGTGCTTTTCATGCTTTTATCTCCTTGTATGCTTACTGATTCGCATTGAGATTTTTGCATATTGTGTCCCTTTGAGCTCTTCGATGATGTCCTTTACAAGATTTAGAGAGTGATGACTGGAGGCATAATATTTTCTTTGTTTTCTTCTTGTATGTGAAACTCTAACAACTTTGGAAATTCTGGATTGAAATGGTGTCCAACTGTAAGAACCTCTATCTCGTATTGGATGGCCATATGTACCTCGACCATTGATACCCAAAAAATTCAAGGAAGTTTGATCTAACTATTGTCTTTTTGAGTGAGTTCTTTCTCCTACTGTGAAACGTGATCTTACCTAAGGATGTGAACGATAAAGGGTCACTATGGGTAATTCACATTGGATTTAGAATGATCTCTTGACTGCTTGATGTGTTTGTACCACCACTAGTACATTTGACATCATTTTTTGACCTTTATTCTTGACCATTAATTAAAAAGGTTTAGGTTGGTCGATTATAGAAGGAAACATTTGTTTTTTTTTAAATCCATGCCCGTGTTGGTCAAAATTTTGACCAATACCATGTGTGTTGAAATTTTGACCAACACGACAATATTACCTTAAAAAAAACATTTCAACTCATTTCATTTTTACAAGCATTTCATTTTATGTTGTGCCCACGTGAAGACATTCATCAACGGAGTGAAGGGAGGGAAGATTGGAACAAAGCACAAAATCAAAAATTTTGAGTATGTTATCTCCTTTTTGTTTCATCCTCGGGTTTGTAATGACAGTCTTGACATTGTGAAAAATTAGCAGTTCATGTATTAAATTTCTCAGCTGTGTGTATCAAAACAACAGTCAACTGTTAGTGTTCAGCTATGTGTCCGTAATACATTTGTTAAAGTTTCATTTTGCTTTGTCTAGGTAACAGTAATAATCTAGCAGACTGAGCACATAAACACCAATCTCGGTTATGTTATGAAGTCCCAACCCTGAATTGAGTCTTCACCATAGAATCATCAATGCCGCTGGATGGAGATCAATTTAGGGTAACACATGTCAATATTTCCTATGCTCAGACTGGTTAAAGTTGTCGAGTGCTTCAAGGACCGATGCCCTAACCGGGTAAAATGCATAATCTATGTTCAATTAGTAAATCAAACAAATGTTACGACAGAGTGAATACCGATTACAAGCTCTGCGGAGGTAGCGACTATTGTAACAGTGGATTGGAATTTAATGAGTATTGAAACCAAGTGGAATCAGGGTCTTTGACAAACATGGAAGACAATAACTACAACCCAAATTCCCACCTTCAATCATTCCAGCCGACCCTAGCCTAGCCTGATCAACTAGGTTAGAGTGTTTCTGTGACCATTGAAGGCACTGGTAAGGTTACCTATTGTTGTCCCATGATGAGTCAATAACATAACAATGCAAGTAAGGGCACTGTTATAAGATAATCGAGGAGTAGTCAATAACAAAGCATTCTATGTTTAACAATTGGGAATGTCTTGAAAATTGGTGAGACTGTAACCAACAAAACATTAACAGACTTGATGATCTATTCTACCTACTCCTACATCTGTAATGTCTTTACTCATCCATCTTTATCTATAATTCCAGACAATAGAGTATCATGAAGTCCATTAAAATTGTAGATCAACTTTCTTATTCTTCTCTCAATGTCCTCAGGAAACATTTGAAACTCCTAAACAGACTTCACCAATAAATGTGTTGGTTGAAGTGCCAATGGCATGTCAAAATGATACCTTGATGCAACAAACATCATCTTCAAATTATTGGTCCTTTGCATCCATTATGTAGACAATGGGGAAGAAACCTCCTTGTCCTTGTCAAATCTTTTAAAAGATTCAAATAACAAAGAGTAGAAAGAATAGACACTTTCCAACTTGATATCAACCTTCTCATTTAAATGAGTTGGCACTACGATGATTATTTCCTTTTGTTTCAATATAGAGCTCTTATCTATCTCAAAAATATTTTCCTCCAACTCTTTTATTTTCTCCATCATTTGAACCCTTGTTGGATCCATATAAAAAGTAGGTTCTTCAATTATTGGTACTTTCGTAGAAACAAGAGAAGTAGCCTTAGTAGGGACCTATGGAGCTATCATAGTTGAAGTGGTGGGAGGTGCATCTGATATTGAAGGGGTAGATGAAATTGCAGGAGCAACAGAAGATAACTTTGTGATTCTTTACTCCAAAATTTTCATCTCAATACACATCTGATGTTTTTTATTGTATTCTCAAAAAATATGTTGATATTTTATTTTATACTCCTACTTCTCAACTTTCTCTTTATTAGCAACCACCTGACATAATTATGGCATATCTAAAACCAAATTTGATGCCTCAAAAACAAACATATCTCCATCTCTCTTTATAATAAGACCCCTCCCAAATAAGGGTTGATATCTTCAATATTTGGCTTTCTCACCCCATGGGAGGATGACCAAATGGCCAAAGTGGCATAATCATAACTAAAAGTAGGACCCTTTAGTGTAAGATTTGTTTCCTCTGTAGAACCATACAATACATTTTTCTTCCTCACTACACCAAAGGCAATCGTATCAACAATGTTCAATTTGGGAAGAATCAAAACCCCTACTTGAAGTAAAATTTTCTTCCCCTCTTCAGAGGTAATGGCATTGAACTCTTTCATCATTTCAGTGTTTATCTCTTCCTCATTCTCATGAACACTCTTCTTAGTATACTGAGCCTTTCTTTCTTCACATCTCCTTTGGTACTCATCAATCTTTACTCTCCATATCAATTACAACAAAGCTTGAATTTTCACAAAAATCTCATCTTCCAAAAATTCCTCACATGCCTCCTTTATAGCATGTATGAATGCTCTACCTTGTATATCTAATGAATTTATGTCAAATTGAGGTGCTTGAGGTACTGTAGGAAAACCTACTTGTAATTATTTGTCAGTAATAATAATAACACCATCATCATCACTCTCCACTATAACCTATTCTTCAATTTTCACTTCAAACTACACTTCTAGTTTCTCCATTCCATTTTGTATGGGAGATGATGGAGGTGAATGATTTGGTGAGGATCAATGAGGATCCTCACATTGGTTGATCCTCAACATCAATGATCTTAACTCCTTTAAATGGTTTGGGCTGAGACATACGATGTTTGTCATACTTCAAAATCTTCTTGCCTTTAATCCTCCTCTCTTCATCATTGTCTCCTTCTTCAATGTCAATCTCGCCTATCAACCTCTTAGATATCCTTTCATCTCATGGAGGCATAGGCTCAAGTATTGATTCCTCCTTTCCATCCTTTGACTATAGTGGTGGATATTATGTCTTTGAAGGCCTTACTCTTGTTTGAAATGATGAAAGTGATGCATGCAAAAACTTCTACAAAGTATTAGTATTATCACCTAACTCCAACTGAGTTCTCTTTCATTCACACAGCAACAACTGACCAAATTTGTAACACTCCTTACTTCCAATGTCTCCTCAAGGACTTACCTTCCAGGCTACCCAAGTGCACCTAATGCTCCCCAAACACCATAACTTCTTCCAAGGCCTTAACCTTCATTCTTCCTTCAAGAAACATCTTCTTATGGCCTAATAACCATGTTCCATCCATCCCTTCATTCTGGACCACTAATCTCTTACTCAACACTCACATCTAGCCCTTAAAGCTAGTAGCCCTCACCAATCACTAATTTGGGTTTTCCCCCAACTTTTCCCAAACCACCAAGGAAACTCAAATGTGTTTTAGATACCTTTTTAGGGTCTACAAATCCTCCCTAAGTTTCAATACCAACTCTTTTGGACCATACCCAAGATCCAATACCCCTAGCCTATCCACACTAGGCCTAATTCCTCACATTTACAAAGCAACCCACAACTCCATTCATCCCTATGACTCCAAAGGCTGAAACAATCTTGCTATAGGTAAAAAAACAACACATTTTCAAGGTTTTAAGGTTCTACCCCTTTCCAAACTCATTTGCCATCAAACCCTTGATTCTAGGGTCACACCATGAGGGTTTGATCAAATGGTTCATTCTCATCTACTCCAGACCAAACTAACTATACCAACACTTCACCTTGGGCCTATATATGAAGGATCTACCCCAAAATTTCTTCAATCACCAACTAAACCACTCCCCATATGACTGGTGCATCTACAGGCTTGTTCTCTGTCAGCAGACAACTACCACCATTTGTGGTTCTTCAAACATATCCTTCAATCTCCTGCATAAGACAAAAAATATACAAATATGTACAACATTGTGGCACTCTCCCACCAATCATAGAGACTACAGGGGGTGGAAGAGTTGCCACATTGTGGAAGACTTCAAGTCTTAACCCGACTGTGCTCTGCCAGTCACTGTCTTACAAACACAGCAGTCAGATTATTGTGACTAAAAACATAAAGAAAATAGTAAACAGAATGTGTGGAAGGTAAGAAATAGATAATGCACTATTATTACATTAAAAACCAAATCAAAATGTGTTTTCATCCATCATAGAGACTCACTGTTCCATGACTGTTCCACGGGACAGTGTATTAGTTTGCGGAGAACAATTTTTGCTTTTATTGATAGGATACTTCTTACATTACTTAGTCAATCCTCTACCATCTCCACATGCCTCTAGAGACACCTACTTTCCTTCTATAAAGCCAAACAATAGAAAAAAGCTGCTGACTAACTGTAACAGTCAGTTATCTAACTGTTACCAGTCGGTTATAAATTGAATTTTGTTGTCTAAGTTGACACAAAGTGTCAATTTTGATAACCTATAATATTTTATGCTTTTATCACATTTCTCTAACCTTTTTAAAGGTTATAACTTCACTAGCCCTTCTACAGACACCTAACTCCCTTACAAGCCTTATTAGGCCTCATTTGCCAATATTACAACCTTTGAGCACTTTTAGTGCTTTTACAATAATTAATGGCTTTTAGAGACCATATTACATTGGTCCAAGACCATATAGGTCTTTAAATCCCATAACTAGGCTAGGATCAACAAAATGACCCTTTATAACCCCTTAGGTACAAAATGCCATTTACCTCTATTATATTGCCTTTATAGTTTTAGGCTTCATTACATCAAAACATCAAATACAAAGATGGATCATAGATCCAATTACAACTCTCAATCTTTCAAGATCACTTTGATCTTCATGAGTCCAAATGACTCTCCTCTCATGCTCTTTCCGGGGTGCCCTGCACCACTTTTGGTTGTTTTTAAGAGCTACATATTGTGCAAGGTGAACCAAATGTTCAAACTTGCTGACCACAAGCTCTCACAAGTCATTTCCTACATTACAGTCTTCATCTTTCTTTGCCTAGACACTATAATTTTGTCCATTTAAGAATTGTAATTGTTTCTAAGTCTTACTATCTTCAGTTATGTCTCCAAAATAATAAATATACAACTTAAACAAATGACCGATCTATTTTAAACAAAATATATTCCTTCTCTCTATTTGTTGCTGACCACTTGAAAATTCCCTCTTCATTTCAAAATTTGAATCTAAATTTTCATGCTTCTTGTTGTGTATAAGGTACCTCAAAATCTTCAACGGATTGCTTCTAATAGGTAATTGGTTGGACGAGGGTTCAAAGACATTTAGTTTTCTAAAAAATCTTCTATTGAATATGAAATAGTAAATGGGCTAGACGAGGGCTTAAGACAACTAATTTTCCAACAAATATTCCATTGTATATGAAGTGGGTGTACATTTTGTACTGTAGAACTATACCTTTTCTTGAATTACAGTCTACACATGCTAAAACTATGCTCCAACACTGGTCATCTGTGCATGCTAAATACAACATATCACTTCAAATGTATAGAGAGAACTCAACTATAGTTCAAAAACAAAGAGGCATGTTTTTAAAATAACGAAGAAAAAAAGTAAGACTTCTTGTGGGAATCTGTGGCTACTCCTAATAAAGACCGCAACCAGTTTAATGAAACCTTTAAAAATTGTGCAGATCAAATTTAGATAGCTGAATGCTGAAATGGGGATCTGCATTCCCTCACCAACTGCCAAAGTCTCTCATATATAACGTTGTAGTCAAAATGGTGAACATTTGAGATCTGCACTAGCATACATTGCAATTAAGAGAAGAAAAAAAATTTAAACACTCCAACTTCAAATAAACACAAAGGATTACCTTGCATTGAAGTGTAACAGTGATAAGGTTACAAAGGAGCACATCACAGAGACCAAATCAATAGAATGACTTTCATAGTAAGAAAGGCCACTATTGTAACAGTGATAAGGTTACAAAGGAACACATCACAGAGACCAAATCAATAGAATGACTTAAGAAGATTCCCAAACTCTTTTTTTTATGGTATAACACAACCAGTTCAATTGATTTCTATCCCAACAAACTTCTTTTGAAAGACTACACCTTCAATCAAACTTTGATGGCTTTTAGGTGTTAGGGACACTAGTCCTAACTCTATCCTTTAACCAAAAGTCTTTACCAGTGGACTTCTTGACCAATCCTAAGCATGTGGATAGTCCTCATATGACCTAAGGACTTTGAATTGACAACTGGTTTGTTACCCTTACAAACATACAGTACCAAACTAGACCTGCACATCAATTTCCTTGTAGCCTTCTCAACATGGAATTTTCACTCTAACCTCCTCACAACTTGGTGTCTTGACACAATCATGATATTTTCAGATACCCTTTTGGAAGTTCATTAAGATTCCAAAGCCTTATTTCTAAACTCCACTCCAGCACCATCTAATACCTACTTGGGACACAGACCTAATTGGCCTAGTTAAGCTTGGTTTCCAAAACAAGTATGAGATATAGGGTTCATGGAATTGATACAGGGCCTCAAACAATCTCCTTCACCTCCAACTAACTCAAATCCAACACTATTTCACTTCTTCACTCTATATACCTATTTGCTAATTTCTCCTACTTTCTAGGCTGAATACATACAAATATTCAGCCTAGGGCCTGATGCATGAGGGCCTTTCCCTTCAAGCCAACACTTGAGCCTTTGGAATCCATTGGAACACTGACCTAACTTGTATTTTCTAGGTTCTTAGGTGAAACCTATGGTTAGGATGCAAGTTAGGCCTCCATTTGTAATCAATGCCCTAGAAAGGCCTGTTTCCTGAACTGTCTTGAAGAAACTAATACAAACTTCAACAAATGAACTTAAATTTTGCCAAATCAAGCACACAGTGCACTAAGATGAAATACAACTTGTTCACATTTGCATCTCAACTCTGCAACTCCGTACATGCCCGTATAACATAGAAAATGGCTCAAAAATGTTTGATCTTCCTCATTAATTGCACCAGTATTACAAAAAATCAAGTTTATGGTGCAAGGGATAAGCCGATAGGTGTTGATGTGAAGGTTTACATATTAAAGGTAGTGTATTTAAGTGTCAATCTACAAACAAGTGTCATGTTAAGGCCGAAAATAGGGTTGTAGAAACTATTGATCATTATTCTGAGTTATATTCCTATGATAGTTTTGCAATTAATTGGACTACCTCCTAAGTGCTAAAATAGTATTAAAAGCCAAGATCGGAAAAATAAACCCTAGATTATTGAACTATTTTGACACTATTGATAAATTATTTGTGCTACAAAACAACATTCTAGAAGATTTTAGACAAACAGGTATTTCCAAGGTCTATAATGAAACAAGAAGTATTTCATCTGACTTCATCATCTAGAAAAGCCTTAAGTATTTTTGTATGTAAGAAGTCATAAAACCTATATTTGTGAATTGATAATCTCAAAGAACCCTAAGGGTTTGGCAAAAGCTATATCGTATTCTCTCTTATGAAATTTTATAAATCTCAAATATACAAAGAATGTAAGTAATAGAAGAAAACCCCACTGCTAATATTCTATGTTGTGAAATGTGCTAACTTTTTAGTTTGAGTTTTTTCCCTTCATTTTAATTAATCAATTTAACTTAATTATTCTTTAAGCAATGATAGAGGTAAAAATGGTGTGATTTCTAATAAAAGTTAGTCATAATTTAGATAATGTGTGGTTCTATTTATACACATTTATACATTGGGTTTGTAAGTTTTTGAATAAACTGTAAACCCTTGTTTGCATAGTCATGGCCAATATAGAAAATTTTGTTTTGACCAAAACCCAAAAATTGACAGGATCTTCCTTCTCAAATGAGGAAAGCCTCAATTCATTGATTCCCTCAACTAAAATAATTGTCTCTTTATCCACTCCCTATAGTCCTAAAGAAATGAAAGCTATGAATTAAGCTTCTCAATTTAAGCTCTAGTTTCTGCATCCTTATCCTTTGAAATATTATATATATCATTGCCAATTGTGTGATCTATGACTCAATGGAGTCAATCTCATCCTTTATGCTTTTTTGAAAAACTAGGTCATTTCAAGAAAAATTGATAGAACACATACTTAACTTCATTAGCACATTCCTTAAATAATTTCAAGTGATGCTAAAATATATCAATTGTGTGCATTTTCATACTGATTAAAGGCTTCTACCTTTGTCTTATCTTTTATCTTACTTAAGGCATCCCACTCTTCTTTATTCTCAATGAGAGAGGAATGATCCTTGAAGGAACCTATTGAAAGCTTCAATTTTTGTTTTAGAAGCAATGAGGAATCAATGTTTACCACTTAAATTCATCACTTGTCTTAGTAGTTTCTTGAACCTTCTTAGTATTTTCCTCTTCCTCTTTCTCATTGAGCACTATAGTTTTCTCTAAAGGAACAATGTCCTATTCTTTGTTTCTAGTTGTGTTCCTTGAAGGAGGGACACCTATTTCTCTATGATCTTCTGCACCACTACTCTTTGGATGAGCAGTTTTCTTATCCTTCTTATCACTCTTCTTTGTTGTATCCCTCTCAATCATAGGAGCATCAAAGGATGATAAATGGACAAGTATGAATGTCAACATTCAGTTCAGAAATGAATCCCACTGAAAATGGAGGCAAAGAGAGTTATCACGGACCTAATTTCAATGAGGAATGACCAAGAAAAGTTTATCTTTGGATGAGCTATGTCAATAAAGTAACTCCCATTACAACCACTTTGTATCTCATTCAATAATAAATAGAGGCCACATACATTTCTTTTTAAATAGTGGCTATTAAATATATCATGCTGGTAGACTTGATGTTAAAATACATTTTGTATACAGGCATTTATTGCTTATGTTAATGATGTAATAAGACCCCATTAGTTATGCCAATAAAGCAACTCCCATTACAACCACTTTATAGCTCATTCAATAATAAATAGAGACCACATACCTTGAAGTGTGTGCCATCCAATTCTCTCAAACTTGATGAATATGTTCTTTCAACATTTGTAGCAGAGCAAGGAATCCATAGGAAGTGTATGCTGATTTAGAGAGAGGAAACCCAAAGAAATAAAGTTGGTATCTAAAAGGGAAGAAATATGTTGTGGACCTGCCGTCTAAGGAACAATTGTAGCATAGATGAATTGTGGTAGAAGGCATGGGTAAAACGTGATTGGGTATGGATAAACAATACCAATAGTTTACTATCCAGATGAAGAATTATCTGATACATCTAAAAAATAAATTGGATTATGGAAGCTCTGAAGATTGCTTTATGGAGATTTAGAATTTAGCAAGCATTTTTCTAGCATCTCTTTTGTGCATTTTCATCATGAAGGTAACAATGCAAATAATGCCTTAGCTAACGTGAGGATTCTCCAAGACCATCTCTTTTTTCTTCAATGATGATGTGGAATCATGAACTTTGTTAGGAAGCATTCTACTGGATGATAAGTCACCTTGATTACTTTAAAGAGTATCAACTTGTCATTCCCAATGGTAGTTGTCTCTTAATCATTGGTTTGTTATATTTTGATGTGACCCTTTGTTCTATCCTTGGTGTATGTTGGTATTGAAGGCATTTGTATTGATGAGAGCTATTTATTTCAGTCGCTGCTATGTTCTCACACATGTCATTTCTCTATTTCTCATGGTATTCTAGGTTTTGAGTTATCTTGCTTGTTTGATGCTTTAGTATGTTTCCTAGTGTCTACATTTTGGTTATGTATAAGGCAATTTAGTTATTCCCTTGTGTTCCATTTATGGGTACTAAGGGCTTCCCTTTGGTAACAAGAGACTTGTTCATGTCTTCAAAGGAAAATTTCAGTTCATGAGCTCTGCTCTATTGTTTGGCCCTCTTTCCATTATAATGAGAATTATCTTGAGTTTAAATAGAAATGAAGATAATGGAAGGCTCAACTTGAGGGCTTCTATCCCAACCGACTTCAAGGAAAAGCTTCATTTGTTCTATGGTTGAGAATTTGGTTCTTTTTCCCAATGATATATATTTCCAAATGATATATATTTGCTACGCAAGGGATTTTAGTCATTTTGGACAATTTGAGGCAATCTATTGGTATTGACATAATTTTGAATAGGCGTCCTTATATTACATAGAACTCTAATTAAAAGTTAAAATATACCATTAAAATCTAAATGATAAAGATATTTCATATGATGTTTTCGATATTAAAATGGTTGAGAAAATGGTTGTTCAGTAATGATTTTTATCTGCAGGTTGCAAACAAATCATCCTTCTTCCACCAACGAGTCATTCCATTCAAGAAAGACCATGTCTGACGATATCAACGCACAAAAAAATAGGGAGACAATTGCTAGACTATGGTCTAACTTAAAAAGAAGGGGTGATGGAAAATTTTATTGTCCTTGAAAACTCTGTAAGGGCTTAAAGACTCGAAGATATCTAATCGAAACAGCTGAGGAAAATTGTAGGCAACATGGTCACATTGAAGGGGGAAACGAATTTCGTCCATTGGTATGTATTTTAATATTTTATAAAATACATAAGACATGATTTGATGATGACAACATGGTCATGGTTAATATAAGGTCATCATTTTCATATAGGTCAACGTCCCTCAGTTTCATGTTATGGACCATGACAATTTGGAGAATGTGGATTTCCAAATGAGGGAACATGGAGGTGTGAATATAGAAGTAGAAGGTAATGATATCATGGAAGAAGACCACAATGATGAAGAAGATCAAGATGATCACGATGATCAAGATGTTGATGATGTTGACAGAGAGCTTGATGTACCTATACTTGAGAAGGCACACGAGCCCCTATATGAAGGCTCTGAAACAACTCTTCTTGCCGTTGTATTGTTGTTGGTGAACTTGAAGGTTATGAATGGTTTATCTAACGTAGCAATGACATGTATGTTAAGGTATGTCATCTTTTTTCATTATTTTAGTCGTAATTCCCTTACAATTAATATTGGGTGAATCGTGTAGCAATTAATATTCTTTAAATTAATAAATTATATTTTTGGTCGTAGGTTGATAGGTGAGTGTTTTTTACCACCATCAAACATTCTACCTCGCTCGTACTGAGAATTATGTGCCATTATGAAAGATATTGGAATGGAGTATCAAACAATACATGCATGTCTGAACGATCATATCGTATATTATAAACAGCATGAATTTGCAACAGAATGCCCTATTTTTCATATTAGTAGATATCAATAAGATTGAATAACAAAAAAGGTGCCTCACAAGGTTCTTCAAAATATTTCCATTATTCCACGTCTACAATGATTATTCAAGTGCAATAGCTTGGCACAATTTATGGATTACCATGCACGCAATAGAAGTCAAGATGGCATTATGCGAATGTCTGCGGATGGCTCAACATTTAAGGAAATAGAAGAAAAATGGCCACACTTTAAAGAAGAACCTCGTAATCTCAAGCTTTCATTGGCAGTAGACGGTGTCAATCCGTTTGGAGAGATGAGATCTACTTACTCGGTGTGGCCTATTTTTGTTATCAACAATAACATTCCTCCTTGGTTGTCCATAAAGAGGGAGCACATAATGCTATCACTGATTGTTCCAGGTTTTTTTTTTAATGGCCATCTAAATTAATTTATTATTAATAATCCATCAAAATGGTCATAATAATTATGTAATGTTTTTGTTCATTCAACTAGGTAAGTACCAAGTTAAAGATATCAATATATATTGAGCCCCTTATCGACAAGTTGATGGTGTTATGGAATGGGGTCACTATGTATGACATCTCTAGACCAATAGGACAAAGACAATTTCAATTTCATGTAATGCTTGTATGGACAATACATGATGCCCCTGGGCTAACACATTATTGTGGTATGTTCGCTTCTTAACTCCTCTTTTTTGGTATGTTATAGTGCTAACACAAAGTTAACACATTTAATCCAATTATACATGATCTTGTAGGTCTTCAGACAAAGGGAAAATTTGCATGTCTAGTTTGTGGTCCAAAGACAAAATCTCGTCATTCAAAAAGTTTAAGAAAGCAGGTGTTCGATGAGAATAGACACTTTCTCCATAGAAATCATAAGTACCGAATTACTGAAAAACATTTTTTCAATGGGAAAGAAGAGAATACATCAAAGCCACAGAGAATGACACCTCGCCTATGGAAGTTGGCATACAATAAAATAAATAATCGAGGTAATGTCATTCCATCTGATGGGTTTTGTTTCAAATTTATATTTTGATATTGTGTTTTGTTTATTGATGATGTAATTGATGCTTGTGAAGGTCGTCAAGGCATCAATGACCAACTTCCAAAAGGACTAAAAAGTTATCCTACGTGATTTACTAGGTTGTCGTACTATGAGCAACTCCCAATTGTGCATTTGTTTGATCTTATGCATATTGGAAAGAATGTAACAGAGACATTATGGAAAATATTGGATGGAAGACGTGACAAAGACTAAATTATCAAAATTTGTAGTGACATTGAAGAATCCAGCCATGCAATGAAAAATTTTATTCGATCAACTAACAATGGAGACCAGATTGATACAAGTGCCCTTCCATGGTTATTGTTAGAGTAGAAGAGCAATGCTATAAAAGAAATTATAAAAAAAATATGATTTCCCACAAGATTTGCTGTGAACATAAACAATCTCATATCAAAGAAAAGTGAATTTGGGCCAGGGATGAAAACACACGATTGGCATATATTTATTAAGGTAATTCATATTATTTTATATTCACTATATATTTGTATACTGCATGTGGTTTTCATTGCATTCTTTTATAAAATATTGACAAGATCATTTTACAAATATTGCAGTACGTTCTACCTCTATCTCTCCCACACCACTTTGCCAACGGTGTCAAACAAGTTATATATGATCTTAGAAAATACATAAGGTGGTTGTCATCTAAAGAAATCAATAAAGAAGATATAAAATACTGGAAGAGAAAAATTCATCTTCTTATGTGTGAAATGCAAAAGTGTCTACCTTCAACTTTTTTCAATGCACAAGAATATTAACTCATACATCAAGTTGAGGAGATTGAATTGTGTGGACCTATACCAAGTAGGTCAATGTGGATGGTTGAGAGGCAATTGAAATTTTTGAAAGGCTTGGTTTGATAGAGAGAACATCCTGAGGGTTCTATGGTGGAGGGATAGATGGTATACCAGACCATCGTGTACATTAGTGAATATCTTCCTAAGTTTGCAGCAAAGGTCCATGTAGATCGTATTTGGGATCCCAACTCCATTAACAAATTTGAAGGGGAGTACTTGATGGGAAAAGGTAGATTGAGGAAAGTGAGAGGTAAATCTAAGATTTTATTGTAGTTAATTAATTCTTATAAATCTTCAATATAAGTTATTTATAATTGGTATTTGTTTTTGATACAGCTGGTCGAGAGTGGGATGCAATACATTTGTATATTGCAAACAATCTTGATTGGATGACGGTATGGATTGAATGATGTCAACAAAATGGTTGCTCATTAACATGGGAAGGTGTTGCTTCATTGGTTAGAGAAGCTCATCGTAATGGAGATTCCAATGTTACTCCAATGGTAATTGATCTAGCACATGGTTTAAGAGGTGGACAGGTATGTACAAATTTATTAATGATCATGACTCGTATGTTTCATATCAGCTCATGATGCAAATAATTTACACACTTGAAAAATTGCAGGTCAAGCACCACAAAGCTATGTACTATCATGGCCACAAATTTTGCATAAAAAAGTTGGATGACACAAAGAAAATTTGTGATTATGGGATAAGTGCAGTTTTCGAGGTCACCAATATATCATCTAGAAATGACATACATCCTCAATAATCTCAAAATCAATACTATGGAATCTTAGATGATATAATTGAGTGTGACTTTAACTCCTTCAAAGTAGTTCTATTTGTCGTCAAATGGTACAGGCTACAACTGAATTAAAATGATCCAGATAGAACTGTTATTCAACATGATAATGGATTTACAATGATTAATACAAGGTCATTTGAGCCAGTTGGAGATGAGCCCTATGTTCTTCCAAGCCAATGTGAGCAAGTGTTTTACTCAGAGGTTCCACATAAACAGGGTTGGTCATTTGTTGTTAGACATGATCCAAGAGGAAGGCCGATAAATTATAATGTTATGGAAGAAGAAGATATTGAAGATGATGAAGAAGCAGATGATGATGATGATGATGATGATGATGATGATGATGATGATGATGATGATGGTGGTGGTGGTGGTGGTGATGATGATGATGGTGATGATGGTGATGATGGTGATGACGATGGTGATGGTGATCATGGCGATGATGATGATGGTGATGCTGTTGATGGAGATGATGATGGTGATGATGGCGATGATGATGATGATGATGATGATGATGATGATGATGATGATGATGATCAATGACATAATTGAAATGGTTACATATTTATTGTGTTCAATTCTAATGATTACATATTTATGTTTTGCTTTAAATTGTAATGATTACATATTTATTGTGTTCAATTCTAATGATTACGACATATGTGATTTATAATTACCAATTTTTTATTTACGATGCTCAATTAATTGTTGTTGATACATGTATATTTGTGTTTGATTATCACCCTTTTTGCAAATAGGCAATTGACTATAGACATCGTCACCCCAGCCTTCTGTTGATGATCTTGCATTCCATATATAAGGTAAATTTGTTCATGTTTACGATGTTGCATATTGTTCATGTTATCTTCTAAGTTATTTGTAGCATATGTATCATGTAATATTTAGCTAACTTAAGATAAATGATTAACATATGCAGGAAATTTGACCCCTTTGGCGTGGATCGTGCACAGTGACATGGATCGGCAGGTATAAGTCAATAAATAGACATAATTTTCTTATATTCTTCTTGTTTATCACTGAGCACGTATGTTATAAATAGACATATTATATAATCATATAATGTATATATAGACAAAGAAGAACCATATAGAAATATAATATATAATCACTTTCAATTACCTAGTACATTTTATATCTCTCATGTATAGACAAAGAAGAATCATACGTATGGGTCACAACTTGATTATTCTATATATATTGACGTGACAATATCTCATTTGATGGATTGCAGTACCCACCAAATAGGTACTTGTCAGATCTATCTACATCGAATGAGGGAAATGAGGGAATGCTAGATGAAAGTTCTACATGTAGTACGGCTAAAATAGGGAGATCAACTAGAGGTCAAAAGATTAGAAAAAAAATTTGATAAATGCATGCAATATTTCCTTGCTAATGGGGGGTCATGTTCTTATGATGATGAGACCAAAGGTGACATCAAGGTGCCCTTTCGGTACACACACATTGAGAAAGAATGAGTACCCAATGAGCTACCTCCAATTAATACTAATTTTTATGTTAATGAGAGGATATATCGCATTGCTCCATCCTCATTACATGGTTTGGGCCTATTTTCAATGGATGGGATAAAGGTATATTACAACAGAGTTGTTGAATTGTTCAAGTATGTCGGTCCATGTTACAATTACAATGATTGGATGCGGATTGTTCAATATAAAAAAAGTATGCGTAGGTATGCACTATTAGCTAATTATATACAAAGGAAAGAAAATGATCAAAGTAAAAGATTTGCAATATACATTGATGGGAGACCAAAAGCAATAGGTAATATTGCGGGTTTTATAAATAGTACGTGACCTTCGTCAACTAATAAGCAACCCAATTGCATATTTGAGGTGCGTGAGGGGAATCAAGTTTTTGTATGTGTAATAAAATCAATAAGTGCAGGGGAAGAACTGCTAATAGATTATCATTTAAATTGCATAGATACAAACAAAGTTACTATCATGAGGGTGGTAAGTACTATATACCATTTTATTAATAAGTTTTTTTTTGCTAAGTCTATTGCTTTTAGTTCGCTAAATTTTTTATATTTAATCTTTGTCACAGGACGATATGGATCTTGCACATGATAGAGGCCACGAGGATGCTCCTCCCACCCATTCTTTAGCAAGGGTAAACCTTATTAAAATTGTACAAATTAGATAGTTGAAAAATGTTATATTATTACATTATTTTATTTATGGTTTTGGAGTTTTTATGATAGTTTTACTGATATTCCTATCACAATTTGATGTTCAGGATAAGGGAAAAGCACCCTCAACAGTAGAGGAAATAGCTACCTCCGAGGATGATGATCATTTTGCAGATTTTCCTAATGTAACAATCATGTTGAAGAAAAAAATGAAACAAATCAATAAAGAAATAATTAATATTTTGTATGAAACAAATCCAACTGAGGAGATGCTGATGAGGCTAATTGAATTGAAAACTCTCGCACATCAGTATCAAGTAAGCAGTAATGAATCTTTAGTTATAACAAAATTTCAATAAAGGTTAATATTTTATACTCTTTTATGTTGTGAAGTAAAATATATGTAATATGTGTTCTTGTTGCAGGATTTTATGGAATCTCTAGTACTTGGTCAAGGACAATGTGCGGGTGAGGCCGGTACTAGCAGACCATTGACCGCCTCAGGTAAAATAATCTTTTAGTTTACAAGTTAGAAGGAATTTTTTCTTTGGAACATTCAAAAACTTCTCAAGTTAACTCTTACTTTTATTATTTCAAAATGTCTCTGCTAACAATGTATTGTTCAGGTCATCAATTGCAGGAGACTCCTCCTAGCCAGGTTGTCCATAGAAGATTGTCGAGTGCAATGTCGGCCACAAGGGCCATGCAAACATCAACGCCTTCAAGGCGTATGGCAGCTGGTAAATCATTGTTTTACTATATTTGGTTTTGTGCTAATTATGATTTCATAATTTGTACTTTAATCTTGGGTGCATCACATAGTGGATTATTTTTTTGGAGCAGGAGATACACCGGTGGCACCATTTGGTACACCAAATACTGATCAATCTACATGTATTGGTGATAATTCACCACCATTTCCTGGATCTACCCGTGTTACTAGCACGGGAGCTACGCAGATGTCATTATTGATTGACAATAATGAATCAATGCCTATAAAATGTCCTCAGATTCTAGGTACTTTAAATAATTATTTTTTATATTGTAATATGCATTTACCTATTCATAACAAGTTTTGGATTGATTATCCCATGACATTTTTTGCAGGAAATGATATATTTTATAAGAAGCTTTATGACCTCACATTGCATATATTTGGGCCCACCATATGTACAAGGTGGAACATCATAAGTGAACTAAGTTTATCCCACTATTTTTTTTTCATATCATTAATCGGTACAGTATTTTTCCTTTCATTCTGGTCTTTTCTTTTAGTGGCTATATCTAACAATTTTGTGTTTTTCCTTAAAAGGTGGAATTTGCAAGAAAAAAGTTTAAAAGATCAGCTCGTCAAAGATTTAGAGCATGAGTTTGGTAATAATATTTTTGATGAGAAGAAAATTTTAGAAAGAACTTGCAAACATCTTAAGACTGTGAGGGACGCATATAGAAAGAGTCTCGTCCATAACCCAAAGTATGAGCATCCTCCCTTTATTTCAGTGAGGGATTGGAATGAATTTATTTTAGATGCAAAGGAGAAAGTGGATGCTCAAAGAGGAGTTTCACCAACAAATGTGAGAAGGTATGCAATAGTATTAACTACTAGTGATAAGGTGTTTGGCATGGACTTTTGAGATGATAATTAAATTTTGAATGCAATCATCATTTTTCAATATAATATCTTGGTATGATGTTTTAGACATTTTCACCATTGAATGCAATGTGTTTAGCATTTCAAAGTTTCATTTATTATTCCATATACATGTTTTTATAACCATTTTTTCAAACTTTTCATAGGTTGCAGGACACTTCAAAGGCAACAAAGGCCAGGGTGCAAAAGATTGGGCAACACAAACTTGGCACTGGAGGATATTCAAAAATTAAAGCTCACATTGTAAGTAGCAGTAAATGAATTACAGAGAAAAAATATTTATAAAATGCAAATAATTTTGTTTAATCAAAAAATGCAGGGCTCTGATTTTAATTTAGAGGCCACGGAAGAACACAAAAAAATTGCCTTCAAGGAAGGCTATCAAGCTATGGCTGAACGCCTACAGCAAGCTTCCACTGGCCCAACCAAAGAGTCTCCTACATCATGTGCACAGGTAAATATGCCAAAAAATATATTAGAAATTGAATACTTGAGCAACAATCAATTTGATAATAATGTCCATTACATTGCAATGCAGCCTCTTAATCATGACACAGATCATACGCCGCATCATGAAGCCCCTGATGTGCATCGTATTGTCCAAGGAGGTGCTCATTTGCTATTTAAAACTAATTATGTAATTATTAATACAATTTAACATCTTAAATTGAACTTGGTGTAACATTTTTGTGTATATTTTAGAGGATACAGAATCAGGTCATGCTGAACGAGTGTCGGAGGATGTTCAGACTGATCACCATGTAGATCATGTGGCACATTCAAGTAAAGAAAATCTATGTTTTGTTCTTTTAATTTAATTTTTTGATTTATAGTTCTTTTACTTACATAAATACTTGTAATTCAATAGTATAAAATAGTGTGAATTTAACTCATGAAGTAGTTATTGCAGCAAACCCCCCTTTAGCGCAGTGGCCTCATGTTCCTGAACAAATGAGGAGGAGACACACATTGGGATTAGAATCAATAGAGGAGGGGAATGATGAGGACATTGATCTTCCTCTTATAAATTACATGATTAAAAAAAATAGCAAGAAACCCAAAAAGAAATGATTGTAATTAACATTTATTGCCAATGAAAGAACATTGTCTTAATGGATGTAATTTTATACTAGTACTGTTGATGAATGATGTGTGTTAATATGTGTTAATGAATTATTCGTGAATGTTGTGTGTTAATGAATTATTCATGAATGTTGTGTGTTAATGAATTTTATGTGTTAATGAATGTTATCATGTGATTATAATGATTGAATGTTATATTTCAAAAATGGATGAATGAATGAATGAATGTTATTAAATGTTAATGGGGAATTTAGAGTGACGTTTAGGGGGTGGGGGGGGGGAGGGGCCAAAAAAGCTTCCACCTTCATGTGGTTGGCCTTGTTTAGTAGAGAATATTAAACTATTCTCGAAACCAAGTGAAGCTCAAACTTTAAAGACAAGCTTAGATTTTTTTATGCAGAGCCTTCTAATATCCCCTTAAGGAACCCTGTTCAACTCGAGGATTCAACAACGTCTTGGAATCCACTCAAGGAACTAGAGTTCAACTCGAGGATCAATAAGAAGTCCCTAACTTTAGGATATCAACCAAACACTCCTCTACAATAGGTTCACTACCTTGATTCATTTTAGACAACTTATCAATTCACTTTGTCCATGTTCCAATTTCCCTCTCCTTGGGAACACTCCTAATTCACCTTTCATGCAATCACCTCTTGATTTCTATCTTCAAGGATTCCCCTGATCCTTCTAAGGCTTCAGCAATCCTTAAATAGCCTAACTAAGGAGTTCCAACCCCTACCAAGCATTAACTCTATCCCAATCTTCAAAATTGCCTTTTCTAGGACTGTCCAATTAGCCTTGTCCTACCAGTAAATTGCACTTTTCTCTAAAATTCCTCAAACACTATGGTGACTTCTTCACCTTTCTAGATACCCTTCATGGAGTTCTTCAAACCCTGCTAATACCAATCCTTCAACTTGTGATTGTTGCACACTTCTATGACTGTCCCTATCAGCAATTAGGCCTAATTAGCCCTCCTCTTCCAAAGAAACTCCTATTTACACTTACTCTCAACCTTCCAACCTTTATACAGTCTCAAGGCATCTAATAAACATCAGAATTCCTCAATTAGTTTGAACCTCCAAGCTTTCCTAGATACTTTTTCATCAAACCCTCCCTTTAAGGGTTTCTAGCCTAGGGCTTCCTAGAAAAGACCCTAAATCAACTCACAAGACCTTTCTAATGGCTCAAATACCTTCAAAAAAACTCTCTCAATCATTTCCAACACTCATTTACCAATTCCACCCTCAACTTGTTCATATTCACCATGTGGTGCTTCCGAAATGCACCCTTCACTGCCTGTTCAACAGTCACCTACTATTCCTTTCTCCTTTCACTGACACATACGTCCAGATCATGATAAAAACATAATATTTATAGGCCTTAGTACATCTCCCACAAGTTACATTCCAATCACAGAAAGTGGGAGAGGCTTGTCTCCATAAAAGACTATAAAACAGTAACAATCTGTCACGTTTCCTGTGACAGCAGAGGACTTAAAAATAGTTTTGTTCGAAAAAAACTTACAAAAGTCTTTGATCAAAGTTGTGAAAGACTTAATAATTCATGAAAAACCTTTCAAGGAGATAACACAATAACTTTAGAATGGAAAGAACCTTACTGAATTACCAATTTGAATCTTGCAAATTAGAAAATTGTCACTATGACAGTGAAGTACAGAATTCTTTTATTTATGTCTTTTCTTGTTACATTCACCTCTCCTCAACTTTTGCTCCCATAAAATCAAAAGACATTCCTTTTTAAAGACTCTTTGCCTTCTAACTGTCTTCCAGACCTCTTGGATCGAATCAACTTCCTTATAACTGTCATAGGACAGTAAACAAGCAATTTTTTGTAACGACAGTCATTACTTTTGGATAACAATTGTTTCTTGTTTTATATACTTCATGACAAGGACTTATTAGACTTTGGATAAAATTCCTAAAGACTTCTAAAAGACTTTTTAAAACAACCTTCACACCCTATGATCTCAACTAACCCATCCAAGCCTTATTTGGCTTATGTTGCCAACAATGGCAATTTACAATATCTTGCACCTTTAGTGCATTTTACATCATTTAGAGGCTTTAATAGCCTTATTACATTCTTTATGACCTTGGATAAATTTAATACAAACTTATAACACATAAATGACCTTTTACATCACTTGAAAGATTCTTGACTCCTCATTTATGCCAATTTGCTCATTCTTGGCAATGCATCACATTTTAACAACTTTATGAAATCCCTAACATTTAATGGCTTCAATAGCCATGATTCCTCATCAATTGACTTGATTAGGCATTGATTTCCCTTGTACCTTCATGGTCTCGTTCATGACTCCTGGTGTACCGTGTAGGTTCATGTGTCCCTTGGGTGCTCCTGCACCAGTTTTGTTTACTATTGACCAATGAAATCTTGGATTCAATAGTTTACTGTAACTAGTATGCATTTTTTTTATTATTATTTGATATGCTTTGATGAAAATTTTGTCCTTACATTTCCAGGTGCTTTTAGTGAATATCCTATTAAATTTGCAGATTGAAAAGGCCATTAATATCATAGAAAGCCTAGAAAGGACTGAAGATGTAAATTTGAGTTTGGAGGGTGCCATGTGTAAAATACTTCTAGGAGAGGTAACTTTTCTCTGCACCCCAAGATCTTTTACCAGATGCACACATTCCATTATTTTGTTAGTTTTGTAATTTGAAAATCAAAATTTTCATATAAAAATTTCTTCTACTCCTTCAATATCATGCAGGTTGTATGCACAATATTTATGGGCTTAGGCCAAGACCAGATCAATGCTTTGTTAGTTCTTGTCATGCCTATGGTACCTTCTCGTATGACTAGATTAAGAGTGAATGCTATTAATCCAGCCAAACTTTATCCTGTCAAAAATTCCAACTGGATTGAGATTGTGACTAAGGAGGAAGATGTGGACACACCTAATGCCACTACCTTATGTCAACTTGATTGAAAGTTGAAACAATTGTAAGTTATATTAACTGATATATCTGTCATTTCATTTGTTTTCTATTTTGTATAAATACACTAATTGATGAGCTGTTACTGTCACGATGCCAGAAACCATGGATGGGTATTGGTTCACAACATATATTCTTTGTTGCGCTGCTTGAGTACATATATGATTGTACATGTATCATTTCTCAGAGTAAGTTGTTTTGACATTGGAGTATATATTTTAACAATACTTGAATATATTGATTGAATTCTAATTGCTAGCGTATCACGTTAGAATTGGTAATTGTTGAAATCATTCTCATCTTAAAGAAGCTGCCATATGTGTAGGAGCTCCAGAAATTCTTAAAATGCTATTAATTTTAAATATGGCTTTCTCTGCACATCCATGGAATAATTTTCTGTAATAAATTTTGCAAAAATTAATGAAAAGTATTATTTTATAGTCCAAGACACTTTGCAATATTCTAGACGAAGATGTGTATGGCTATATGCCATCTGTTGTGCTCTACACGGATTTTGTTAATGTGAAATTAAGGTCATTGCCAAAAGATATACAGACTAATCCACTAAAAAGTTGAATATCTCTCTGATAGTAATTGCATGAAACAGTAAAACTACCTGTAAACATATAGTAGATTTATCCTCAAATCTTTTTTTGAGAAAAGTTAGTTTCATATATTTTACTTAATTTCCTTCTATAACATGGTCATTAGAGTGCTTTGTCTCCTTAGAGACTTGAATATTTTTTTTGATCTTATTCCTGCTAATATGGTTGTAGTGATTAACCATATTCAAAGTAGGTGTCTGATGATTTTTTTCATGGTAGTTGATTGATCATTTAGACATCACAATATGGTTAGCTCTTTAAAAACAAAGTAGTTATAAAAAAGGGAAAACTATTACACAATGAGCCAAGTAAAAGCATAAGCATGATTAATGAACAAAATGTTCTCAAAATTTGCTAGCATGGTGGTCTGGTAGAAATTGATTGTAGAGTTTGTTCCTATAGAAATTAATTGGA
Organism: Chamaecyparis obtusa; assembly: GCA_027943335.1. Taxonomy (NCBI): domain Eukaryota; kingdom Viridiplantae; phylum Streptophyta; class Pinopsida; order Cupressales; family Cupressaceae; genus Chamaecyparis; species Chamaecyparis obtusa. The sequence continues at coordinate 55,493 of BSBK01003341.1, read as the reverse complement.
GAATTCAGTGTGTGTATATATATATATGTTTTTTCATCACATTGGGAATATACAACAATTCATATTTGATGCTTACTATGAAATAACATTTGAGGCTTCTCCCTACTGTTGTTTTATTATAACAGAATAATTGCTCTTTGAACTGTGTAAGGTGTTTTACCTTTTTAGTTTTTAAAGCACAATGTCATGTTTTAATATTGTGTAGTTTTTTTCTTAAGTCAAAATATTCTTTTACTATAAGAACATAATTTATGACCATTTTACTAACTATTCTAACATCGCTTTATGACAAATCATGTTTTGGCAGAGATGGCGATAAGTGGTGCTGTCTATTCCTTGGGAGATTAGATTGCACAGGTCTGTATCTCAAAATCATTTGCATGTGGTAGAAATGCATACTTACAACCATTTCATTCTACATTTAAAAACATTGATGACACTCTAGAAATAGCTTACAATACCATATCTATGTTGCAATACCATCTTTTTTATGTTGTCTACCAAGTCTAGCTAATGAGCCTGATGGTTGACCTTATTGTCCTCACCTTTCAAGGATCATAGCAAATGACATGTCCACACTTCATTGACAATTGGAGCTATTCAATATTTTACTTTATTTTGAGTATCCACATATCATTGAGCAAGCATAAGCAGCTGGTTAGAAAGCATAAGCATAGCCCTGTAGATATAGGTACATCAACGGGCATCCTGGAGATAATAAGACTTATAAGTTTGATGAAGCTCCTTGTAATGCGGAGCCAATAGCAAGATAGCAGAGTGTCCTTCTACTACCTTTCACAACTCTCAAACTTGACCCAAATGCTCAAAGGTGCTATCAATCTCCTAAGATGGTGTGATACACTCAATTTACTAAGACAGTGTTCCAATAAACTCCTTTTAGCAAGGTGGGTATCCAATCAAAGTTTGGTGCCAATTTGGCTTTAGGGACACTAGATGATTGATCATGATTCATTATATCATATCATGCTACTCTTCTCATTGTAATCATGATCATCTTTATGATATATCATATATGACAAATTTGATATTTTAATTTCATATTACTATGTTTACTTTAAATGATTATCATTATGTTACTATGTTGAAAACTTGAATGTTTAATAGTTCTAGTTCGTGTATTTCAATCTGGTATGTAACTTAGTCATTCAATTGGTATGTTGAACATTTCAAGTTATATATGTATAGTATGCAGTCCCCCCCCTTCCCTCGTACCCCCGCCGCTGTCCCCCCGTTGTCCCCCTGTCGTCCCGAAATTGAGGCCCTTTTTTTCCCTGCACTTGAAACTCATCTCAGCATCCCCCTATCCCGACATACCCATGTACCTATGTTTCATTGGATATACCTAGACAAATTCAGAGTCCCAAGTATAAACCTTGAGTATACCTAGGAAGGAGTGGACCCAGGACCCTAAGTCTGGTTTGGTATGGGCATATCCACAGAAATGGGCAAACCCAGTTACATACATTATTCTACATAAACAAGAAAATATAGTAACACAAGTTATTGATATAAATGCTCACTCATGCTCTTATTTGCACTTCTTTTGAAGTTTAAACACTTAATGTTCTTATAGGGAGACGCAGAGTTTAATTGTTGTTCAGCACTTGCCCCAAATATTTTAAATGTTCTTTATGATCTCTATTTTTCTTTATGTGTGCATTTGGTGGACATTACCAGTACCTAACTCTTACATTTGTGCGAGTACTTCATCTTGATTATTTTTCTATCATGTACAATGAATTTTTTGTTATCAAATTTCATTACTACATTTAGTTATTTGGCCTGTATCTTGTGGTTTTGATGAACTTTGATGTCAATCTCAAGGTAGAATATCTATGTAATAACAAGAAAAATTCTATTAAGTTGTGAGTTGACCTTACACTGATAAATGGATGGAAAAATGCCTTATAGGCTTATAGCTATTTGATGAATACCTTCTTAGATTGATGGAATATTCTTGTAGGATTTTGATTAAGGTCCTAGTTACATTAGCATTACGACGACTTATGACTTATGAGCAGTATATGATTATGATTCAACTTCTGGAAATTAGAATTTTCATTTATTGGAAAAATAGAATACTGACAACATGTATTTCTTCTTCTAGGCACTTGAAACTGTGGATGAATCTGGAGTTGGTACCATAGTCCATATATCATTCTGCTCATCATGTTCGTACAGGTGCATTACAATGGCTACAATCCTGTAACCATTTAGACAATTAATGTTTTCCAAAACTCTTTGAAATTGATAAGGTAGTTTTTATGAAAAGGGAGGAAATGCATATTAACCATAGAGCTTTATTTTAAAGAAAATGCCTTTGTTGTTCCTAGGAAACTTTGTTTTAAGAATGTTAACTTATGCTTTAGAATTTGCAACAAAGATAGTTCTATTTTACAAGTGTAAACAAAACACTGATGTATAATTTTTTTATATAGAGTAAGTTAAAAGCTAAAAACTCATGTCAATTCTTTATTTAGATTAGCATTATTGTAGAGTTAGACCACAGACACAATCCTAAGTAGACACAAAGATGACTATACCAAAGAGCCTTACCCTGCTTGAAGAAATTACTTTTATATTGAATTACTTAGGGATTTTGAGAAATATTGATTTATCAAAAAGAGAAGCATATTTTTTCAACACATTAGAAGGACAATATTGCATTTGAAGAATGTGTTTCTGATTGTATTATTTTAAACAATCACAACCATTAGTTAAAATAGGAAAATTTTCATTTATAATGGCTTTCATATTTATTTTTTCATTTTCTGGTTGGATGAAGTGTGTTGATAAGGTACTGGTCCATTTTCTTTTTATTATTTTACAGCTATTTAGCTTTTTATTGGGTGAATCCTGATTGGACCCAAACTAGGGTCAATAGCCAGTGTGGACCGATCTAGGCTTGCCTAGGTTTATGGGTGGGCCTAGTATCATAGTATGGTAGTAATGCTCATTGTTTGGCCTAGAGTAAGACCCTGGGTGAACCCTGACCAGATACTAACCAGGATTATACCCATCCCAGACTGGTTTAGATTTGGTCAGAGTTCTAGGCAAATTTGGTGTCATACAATGGTACTAATTTCATTGCATACCTTTCTGTTTCTCAACATCTATATTACAAGGTATGCTATAAAATTACTCCTGTTAAGTGATACCAGAGTGAGGAAAAAATCTACAAATTATAAACCCCTAATAGTGGATATTGCGTAAATGCATAGCACTGGGTAGACACCTTACTGGGATTCTTATCTCTTCAAAGGACCATATGCCTAAATAACCACATTTCCAAGAAGTTTGGAAAAATCCCAAATTATTCACTTAGATTGATGCTTTTGGTCAGCATTTTTCTTGACAACTATCTCATCTTTGCTAAGATAAAATACATTTATTAATCTGGCAAAGTGAACATATGGAATATAGAGGAAAAACCAGGAAAAAATATTTGGACAAGTGTGACAAGCCGAGTCGAGGTAAATGATAAACCATACTAGCATTCAACAGAATCAAAATTAACTTGGCAAACCAATTACTTGTGATTATAATTCAATTACTTGGATTTAGCTGGGAAAAACTTTAGATATAAAAAATACAAGTTTCCCAATCTATGCCGTCCAATTTACTATTTTAATTTGTCTTAAAATTAGAGCCAAACCTGATATACATTGCCCTCTTGAGGGTCCACAAGCAGTAGTGCTTCTTGCACGTTCCCTATTGTGATACAGAGTGTGGCATAGGGGTGGATCACCCACCAGGCTCAAATTAAGGCCTTTGAGGCCGCATGAGCTTCCATGGTGCATGCCATTTCTCAAAGGAATGCCACAGTTCAAGATTAACTTATCTGTGGCAAATTCATTGAACTTATGTTTTCAACTTCAGTTGAATTCACTAAGGCCATATGTGTTAAATATTGTAGATTGCCTTTTATGTCTTTCTGAGATATATCATCTAAATGGACCTGAATAGATCAATTGGAGATCATGTAATGTAGCTTTAATATGATGAGTAGAAATCACAGTCTATCTTTTTTCCAAGTATTTTGTGAATTTATATTCAAGATCATTTGATAAGTAGCATCAACAATATCATTACAAAGGCATCTCATTCCCTCATATTTTGGATCTCTCAGGCACTATGAATTTGGACCGCATCTTTGAGAATTATGACAAGCTGATTATCAAGATTAGACAAATATTAATACAATCATGGACAAGTTTAGAAAATTTTGAGACCATTGAGATAACTTTTGCCCAAATGTGATTTAATCAATCCAATAAAGGATGCTTAGTAACAAGAATATCTTCTGTACCATTAGGACTTGAGCAGTTTAAAACAAAAAATGAATTCCCATCCATAATAATCTTAGATCTAAAAAAGCCACATGAATCTTTGTGATATTGCTATTAGGATTCAACTATGTAGTTTTTTGAGTCAAACTCATTGACCTGTGATTCATGAGTAGTGGTTTACATGAACCCATCTCTCATGAGAATGAATGGAACACTTAGCACTCATTGGCTCTAGGTGATGCTTACAGAGGTGAAGCACTGGGACTTCCTGGGAGGTCATCCATCCCAGTACCACTCCAGCTCAAGCGCACTTAACTACGGAGTTTCCTCCATGGTTAAACCCACTCTACTTGCATCCTCATTTGTAAAACCTTCACCAATTGTTGTGCCTTATGAACTATTCATTAGAAAGCCCCTTAAGCTCATCAATTAATAAGTAGGAGATATTTTCCACAGCAAGTCAAATTGTGATATTGCTATCAAGATTCAACTGTGTAGTTTTTTGAGTCAAACTCATTAACCGGTGATTCATGAGTAGTGGTTCACACAAACCCATCTCTCATGAGAATGAATGGAACACTTAGCACTCATTGGCTCTAGGTGATGCTCATAGAGGTAAAGCACTGGGACTTCCCGAGAGGTCACCCATCCCAGTACTACTCCAACTCGAGTGCACTTAACTATGGAGTTTCCTCCATGGTTAAACCCACTCTGATTGCATCCTCATTTGCAAAACCTTCACCAAGTGTTGTGCCTTATGAACCATCCATTAGAAAGCCCCTTAAGCTTATCAATTGATGAGCTTAAGGGGCTTTCTAATCAATGGTTCATAAGGCACAACACTTGGTCAAGGTTTTGCAAATGAGGATGCAAGCAGAGTGGGTTTAACCATGGAGGAAACTCTGTAGTTAAGTGCACTTGAGTTGGAGTAGTAATGGGATGGGTGATCTCTCGGGAAGTCTCGGTGCTTCACCTCTGTAAGCATCACCTAGAGCCAATGAGTGCTAAGTGTTCCATTCATTCTCATGAGAGATGGGTTCATGTGAACCACTACTCATGAATCACGGGTCAATGAGTTTGACTCAAAAAACTACACAATTGAATCCTGATAGCAATATCACAATTTGACTTGCGCTGGAAAATATCTCCTACTTATCAATTGATGAGCTTAAGGGGCTTTCTAATGAATGGTTCATAAGGCACAACACTTGGTGAAGGTTTTGAAAATTAAATGAGGATGCAAGCAGAGTGGGTTTAACCATGGAGGAAACTATGTAGTTAAGCGTGCTCTACCTGGAGTGGTACTGGGATGGGTGACCTCCCGGGAAGTCCCCGTGCTTCACCTCTGTGAGCATCACCTAGAGCCAATGAGTGCTAAGTGTTCCATTCATTCTCATGAGAGATGGGTTCGTGTAAACCACTACTCATGAATCACAGGTCAATGAGTTTGACTCAAAAAACTACACAGTTGAATCCTGATAGCAATATCACAATTTGGCTTGCTGTGGAAAATATCTCTTACTTATCACATGAATCTTGTATTATTTCTTGACACCAAACCCCATCTACAGATTTCCAATTTAGGATTCTTGGAGCAACAACATTAGGGTCTGTAAGCACACAAATATTAATGATAAAAATCATCTGTTAAAGAAAAAACCATGTTTTAAATGACTGGCAATGGTGCCCTAACCTTGTGCAAAATATCCAGATTTGAAGACTCTAGTGGTGACTCGGGAAGTATAAACCAGATATGTTGCAGGGACAAAATGCCCTGAACAGGTTAAAAATGAAGCTTCCATGGATAGGCCAATAATAGACTCATCCCAACCAAGAAGAAAGGCTTTTTTAAAGCATATTCTCCATATTCAAATGAATTAGAAAAATAACCACAAGAATAGAGGAAGACATTACTTGACTGTACATAGTTCCAAACCTCTTACAATGGATCCATTTGTGAAGTCTAGAAAGAAAATGATTCTCTCCCCAAACCTTAATGAAGACTGTGTATTTATAGAGATCTTTCACCTTTGTATTCAATGGATCCATGTGTGTATCGAGAAACAAAGAAGAAAACCAAACTTTATTTGAAACAAACAAATTTCTATCCCAAACAACCTCTATAGGAATTCTCTTATAGGCCTAATCCTAGCCCTTTACCAAAAATCTTCACCAGTGGACTTATTAGTTCAATTTAATGATGGGGATGGTCCTAATATGGTTCAAGAACATTGATTCAACAACTAGTTTGGTCTCCTCAAGTTCGTACTATAGAGTACTAGACCTGCCACACTTTTCCCTTGTAGCCCTTCCATAAGTGACTTATTGCTCTAACTCTTGATTAGTTAAGCACATGACTGAGAAAAGGATATTTTCTCCTCGTCAATTGTGTGGCATGTTTGGGTTCAACACCCCATCATACAGTCAGGGATTTTCCCCATGTTTTCAATGAATATGCAAAAATACAACAATGGATTGAAAAGATGGACTTTGAAGCTCTCTCCACCGTTATGCTAGCTAAATTACATACAAATATTGAATCAATGACCACCACATGTACAACATTTGAGGCCACAACTTTTTTAATGGGTTCTATATAATTTGAATTTGGAAGCATGCATCCTCATGCTTTCCCTTACCACTAATAGTCTTAAGAAAATAAGAGCCACTTGTATATGTGATTATGATATTGACAGCTGGCCAATGCATAATATTTTTTCAATGATCTATAGTTTTGTATCAAGAAGATTGGTGCTTAGTTTATGTTTCCTCGGGGTGCAAATGAGGGATCTATACAAATTGCATTTTTTAAAAACTTGTTTGAAATAGGAGGAATGTGTCACATGAAATGTGATGGTATTTGTAAATAAATATTTGGCAACTGAAGACTCTTGATTTTATATTGAATTTCCTTCAACATTATTAGCCCATTGTTTCAAAAATTCTCTTCATTAAGTCTCAACATCCTTCGTTTGAGTAGGCAACTTATGCTAAATTGTGTAGTATCTATTTATGTTCAAATCTGCAATAAAAATAGAATCTTATAACCGTTCTTTAAAATTGTTTCAGAGTTCGAACCAATCAATGAGGTTTTGATTCAATCTTAAGCACATCACACCTCTTCATGATTTCATTAGTAAAATTCAATGATTCAAAAACTAAGATCACATCATAAAGTATGATCCTTGGATGCTATCGGCAACTTAACTCAATGTGTTCATAAATTAAGGAACATCCTTTCGCCAAACTCAACACATATCTTCATCCCAAACTGGGACTATTATAACTGATTAGTGAATAGCACAGTTCTTAAATACTTTCAAAACCAAAAACATGATAATGCACTTACGGTTTTAGTAATGAATAAAATATATTCCAACCGCTAATAAACTCCTTTGTCAATGTTCAAATTTCCTGTCACTTCAAAACTCTGATACTATGCATCAACTTATAAAATCAAAATAGAATTTAAATCTTTAGGAATCGGTTGCCAATAATCTTCAAACAAAACTGATACCTTAAGCATAAATGGTTCTCGGTTATCAATTTTTAATAAATTTCCAAACTCCCATCTTAAACCGATTCAATGAACTTTGAATTAGCCTTCCCTGAAAAATTGACATCAAAACCAGCTATAACAGATACCTACAAATTCAAAAAGAATCATTTTGAATAGTAAACGGTTTCATTAAAATTATGTTCCATAAATTAACTCATTTCTCAATCAAAACACAAACTTTGAAACCGAAATATAATGAAAAGAACTCTGAATGCATCTTCGGTCTGTAACATTTTTTTTAAAAAAAAAATTAGCATTGGTCTCAATTTCGACCAATGCTATGATTAATTTCTACCAATGCTTGGTCGAAATTTTGACCATTGGGCAAAAAAATGACGCAAATGCCATACTTTCCACCAATCCAATGGTTGAAATTTTGACCATTGGGAGACCATGTATTGGCAAAAATTTTGACCATTGTATGGTCTCAATTTCGACCATTGTAAAAAAAAATGATGATGATCTTCATAATTTTAAGCATGAGCTATAGTTAAAATTTTGACGTGTATTTTGGTCAAAATTTTGACCAATAATAAATACATAGAAAATTTGACAAAAAAAGAACAACAAAAGTTTTGGTCATGAATTTGACCAATTACTGTCAAAAATTCGACCAATTTTCATCAAAATTTGAAGTCAAATTTACTAGTGCGCAAGGTGTATTCTGGTCATTACGATGTTTATGTTTTGATGCTTATACAAATTGCTATATCAAAATGGACATGATATTCAGGTCATCTTGGCGCTTATGCTTTGATGCTTATATCTAATTTGACATTATGAAAACAAAATCAATAAACATATGTCCATGGTTTCATAATCAGTGGATGTTGTATTGATTCTTGCGTATACAAATCGATATTCATATGTCTATGGTTTAATAACTAGTGGGCATTGTATTGATTTATCCGGTTACCTAAAAATTCAATGATGAGAATGACCGACACATGATCAGTGACTAGGTCCTAGGTCTTAGGTTGCATTTCATACTGCATGTCTCTTTGCATTTTTGCATGTTTGCATGATCTCACAATGGTTGGCTAAACTTCAATGCTTAAACGATTCTTCAAATCACATCTTCAAATCTAACAAGAGTTGAATCTCACACGAAGGTTCCTCCAATGAAACAAGTAGAATCCTTTTTCGGGATCAAAATCAAAATCTGAGATCATTTATATTATTAACTGCTTGCATAATCAACCTTCAATCATCACAGGAATCCAGAATTCAACTTAACTGATTATCTTATGTCAAACTATCAAAATTTCAACTTGGTCACCCATGGTCAACTCATGGTTTAACCTAGTCAAACTCGGTCACCAAGACCTCCAAATGATGCAGAATGCATTCTCAGACATGTATAACCACTTCCCAATCAATTAGCATGCTTCTCAACTATCAACGCTGACTTTTCTTGTCAGATTTCAATTTTAATCCCGAAGGGGGCATGGTATTGCACATCATTCAAAGTCTGTAATCTAAATCTGAAATCATATCTTTCCTTAGTAATCAAGACAACAACCACGTCTAGTTGTTGATTCATCAAAAAAGACCTCATCGCTTGGGGCAAATCAATCATCGCTCGAGGCATATCAGATTCATCGAGATCCATATCAATCTGGTATTCTCTTAATCTTGTAAATTGTATCAATTTTTGCAACTATCAGTTCAATTGTGTTATTTCCTTGGTTCTTCGGTAACTGAAGGGTTCAAATGTGATACCTATGTGATTCTTCTAAGGACAATCAAGTCTGGAATTGGTCACTCACTTCTTCGCAATCATAAGGTTCGGAATCAAGCATTTTGACACTTTTGTTTCATTGGTTCATCGTTGCTATAGTGAACATTATCTTTGGTCATTCAAGACCTAATATCATCATATCTTTTGAATCAATTTCATATCTTTATCAAACACAAACTATCTTTGAACCACTACGCTACACACAACAATTCAAAGAGGGGCAAAATGTAATACCCCAAAAATGGGCTATAAGTTCATTAACCTCTTATATCTTCAATTCGAATGAAATCGACATCGAAGTCCTAACCTAATGCACATCGGCACATCATCGAATCCTAATTGATTATCTCAAATTCTGCATCCGAGAATATTCCTAGTAATATTCCTATTCATCATAATTATCCTTAATTTAATGATTATTTGGCGATAAATCCTATTTATCCTAAAGTTTGATTAATTGAATGTTCTCAATATTTAATTAATTAGATTTAATTCTGCCACTTAATTATTTGATTGAAGTTAATTCTATTTATTCCTAAATTGTATTATTTAATTTTGACAATAAATCCAAAATCCTATGAAAAATTGATTAAATTCTTATTTAATTAATTAAAACAAGTTGTCAATTTTTAATAATATTGTTTTTGAATAAAAGTTTGAAAAATAATTGATTAACCCATAAATCAATTGTTTTAATTTTTAAAATCAGTTAAGTTGGAAATAAATCACTTTATTATTAAATTAATTCATAAATTAAAACATGCACAATCAAGAAAAGCGGACAACTATCAATTATCAATTAAATCTAAACTCTATTTTGAGTTAAACTCTACTTTTGCATGTTTTTGTGAGTTAATTATTCTTTATAATCAGATAACTCAAAAATCAAGCTGAGTTAATCTGAGTGATTTATGGCTTTCTTTCATGCACCTCCAAAGCCCTGGATTTCTATAATTTAAGGTTTTAGCTCTTCACAAATCATCCACAAGAATTGCATAATCACGCTGTCGAATTGGAGACTGAAGAATCATCTTTGTGAATCCAAGCTTTGTGAGATCAATATTGCATAGTTTTTCATATCATATTAGTTTTCATTTGTTAGATCATTTAGCATATCATTGTTAAATCAATTTTCATATTAGCATAGATTCATATCAAGTTTTTCATTATCATAATTGCATAGAAAAACCAAAAAAAAAATAGATTAATTGCATCATTCCATATCTAGATTTTGCATTCAAATCCTTCATTTAGGTGTCGTCAAGGTCACTGATCTCGATAACAATCTGAGAACATCATACTCGCACCTATTAGAAAGTAGTAAATCACCTGGTTAGTTTAGCTTTCAATTCATTGCACAATTTTGATTTTAACTAACCTCTAATGTTTTACTGAAGTGTTGTGTCTACAGATCAGGTACAAAATTCACACACACATGTAGATTCCTTAGATGACTTAGTGTCATCCTTCTTCTTCTAGGTCTAGCTCATTTCTTTCCTGGTCTCTTCTACATTCACAATCTTCTTTCCTTTTTGGTTACTTAACTAGTTTACTAATTGGTTCATTAACCTCCATTCCCTTGCTAGATGGCCAATCTTGTGACAATGAAAACATGTCATACCAACTGAGCTCCATGGTACATCAGTACCTCTTGTAGTCATCATTCTACAATTCATAGTTATATGTCCATAGTTACCACAGATTGAGCATATGACATAAAATTCCCTCTCCCTTTGGTAAGGTGTATTTTGGTTGACAGGTAACCTCTAATTGTTCGCTCTTGACCTACACACATTAACTTTGTGACCATATTTGTTGCAATTGTAATAATAACCCTCAAAGCGACTAGATCTACTAATGGATCTAGATCTACAATCATGAGTAGTGTGACCATACTTATTGTAGTTATAGCAATATCCATCAAAAGTGTTAGACCTATTTCCAGATCCACTCTTACACACATTTTCAGTATGACCTACCTTGTGACAATTAAAACATACAGGATTGTAGGATTTCTTACCAGAATTTCTTTGTGTTACCTTTGGTGAAGACTTTCCTTCTTGCTTGATCTCTTTTGTTCTAGAAGATTCACCATTTTCAAAAGTAGTAAAAATGGTATATCCTGCACCTATGATCTCTTTGCTTCTTTGGTTTCTAAGTTTCTCATCAAGTTTTACAATACTTTCATTGAATTTCTTCAGTAGATCATTTGCATTCTTCAGTTCTCCCCTCAATTACTCACTCTCATTTCTCAGATTCTCATTCTCCCTTAGGACTTTTCTATTCTCCTCATTTGTATCATACAGATGCTCATGCAATGTGTCAACCTCTTTTATTTTTGTGAAAATTTCATCCTCTATAGCTTCTAGTGCTTCATCCTTGGCCTTTAGGGAATCTTCTACATTTTTCCTTGCAATCTCTTCATGTCTCCTTTCTTCCATCTCTTCACACATTCTGATTGATTGGGCTTCAATATTTCTCTTAAAAAAATTATTTTCTTTGTGTAATTGTTCATTCTCCTTAGCCATGGCTTCTAGGGTTGCTTCAAATTCCTCATATCTACTCTATTCTAAAAATTTCTCAATGTAGTCTTGACTCTCATTCAATTGTTCAACAAGATATTTTTTCTTGGCCAAATATTGCTTCAACTGATCTTTCAGTTCTTTGATAACCCTTCCATATTTATCAAGTTGTCTCTTGTATCTCAAACCCTCCATATTTGTATTAAGGATCTTCCCCAAGATGTTGGATTCTTCAAGGGCATGAGGCTTCAATAAAAAAATGTTAGTATTATAAGGCACTGAGAGGGGGGTGAATCAACGCATCCAAAAATCTAAAATTTTTAATAATTATCTTCCACAATAACCAACATGCAAATTCTAATATAATATTGAAGTATAACATATAAAGTTCACACACAATGAAAAAAAAAACATAATATTTTTCCCATGGACCCTTGTTAGAGGGAGAAAACCAAATTTGGGGATGATGCCCACAATTTCACTAGTGCACTGATGAAATATTCCCCATTAGGATAAATTACAATAAACCCTTTTGAGGTTATACCCAGTTAAGAATTCTTATAGCCCGGTTAAGAAATACAACAGTCCTATTAAAGACTACCCTATCAAGGGATTTAAAACTCCTTCTGAGATTTCACTTTGTTAGAGGATTTATACTTCATATCATGTTAAAGATCTTGCTCACCCTATTAGAGGTGACCTTGTTAAAGGATTTAGCTTGCCAATATGTTAGAATCAACAAGTAAACAATGATCTAATGTTTGCACTCAATGCATGACATATCTAATGTATTCCTAATCAATTTCTCTACTCTGAACACTTTATTGCATCTATACTATCTTCAAAAATCTTTGTCAATCACCACATACCATCACAAAAACATACTTAACAATTTTCTTAACCATTTATATACTTGTTCTAGGTTAGTGCTAGATTCCTAAAATGTTTTACAAGTCGGCTCTCAAATCCAACTTGACATATGAGCGAGCGTACCAAAATCAAAATTCAATAGCCTTGATGTCAGATCAAAACATCAAATCTCAAAAACTTGTCGGCCAACCACTTACATTTGACCACAACACCAATCTAACCAACTGCACTAACCAATACTTTGTTCTAACTGTCTGTGTCACTTCAATCCTCAATAACTTGGTCAAATCTTCAAACTATCTGATGTGATCATATAATTAGTCATATATACCTCTGTAGATAATGTATGTGCAATTGTACACCTTAACTTGATCTCCAACTCCAGATCTGATCTTCTGAACCTTGCATACTATCTTCTTACCGATTGATTGGACACTTAGTTTCTTCTCCATTTGATCCTTCAATACCATCGATAAATCTGATCTCTTGACACCAACAGAACATGTTGCCAGCAATGACAACACCACAAGACACTCATGTGATCAAAACACATATCACCTTCATCAAATGCCAACAAAAGTGTCATAGTTTGCCACAATTAAAAACACTTGAAAGGAAGTTTACCTTAATATTTACCTGAGACCTTCCTTAGCCTTCTTGAGAGATGTGCTTCAAGAACCTCAAGATCCTTAGATTCTTATGAATCTAGTTTAACTTTGAATGTCACTTCTCTACTTGTAGATTCTTGTTTGCCAGACTTCCTCATCTCATATGGTACTAGTGCTCCATGAATGTACTCCATAGTATACTTGTTAATATCTTTGGCTTCTTCTATGGCATAGATATTTGAATCAAAAAAATTTGGTAGTGATCTCAAGACTTTCTTTACAACATCAACATTTTCAATCTCTTCTCCAATTCCTCGTGTGCCATTTATTGTTTCAACTATCTTGAGTAGATACTCTTCTACCTTTTCATTGTCTCCCATCTTCAAGTCTTCAAATATTTCTTTTAGATTTTGTATATTTGCCTCCTTAACTCTATCATTTCCATGATAGGTGTTTCTCAACTTTTCCCACACTTCTTTTGAATATTTACAATGCATTACCTTCACAAAAACATCTTTCGACAAACTGTTAAGAATTGCAAACTTGGCTTTCATATTAGTTTCATATTCCTTCTTAGCATTAGAATCTATAGGTAAAGTATTAGGAACATTATAACCATTAACAACTGAATCCCAAATGTCAACATTGATACACAATAGATATTTTTTCATTGTAACTTTCCAAAAGACATAATCTGATCTATCAAATATGGCTACCTTTGAAGAATTATCTTGAGCCATTGCAACCAAGTATTCCACTCAACCAAGACCTACCCAAGGTTGTTAAACTTGACACATGGAACCTTTCTCTGATACCACTTTTTGGAATACAAACACCACTAAGATGATAGTGAATTAGTGGTACAAAACTTTAATTATTTTGAACAATTACAACATGAGAATACATACCATGAGCAAGATAAACAATTCATGACAAAGTGACACAAATTTTATAGTGGAAAACCTCGTAGGGTGAAAAACCACTTTCAATCCTTTCCTTTATTAATCCTTTAAGGAAATCAATTTTAGAGCTACAACTCTAGGATGCACCAACACCCTTGACATTTAGTAGCTACAAATCCAATGAACACCCATCCCTAACTCCTGAAGCACCCTCTTCCCTTATACAAATAGAGAATAAAAACATTCAGAGGGTTACTCTGTTGTCATACAAAACACTCTAAATATTTATACTTCTTATATACAAATCAGATTACAAATATAATGCTTTCAAATCACAAAAGACTTCATCAGCTTTAAACAAAATCTTCATTTCATCATTAAAACTTAGATCAATAGAAGATCCCTATCACTGCACAAAATCTAATCACAAAACAATTCATTCTATTGTCCCAAAACTGATCAAACAAAGTGCCAAAATATTGTCACAAATCTTCTCAATCAAAGTTCCAAGTTGCTATCGTAAACCTAATCAAAGAATATTGTATAATTTACCAACTTCCAACTTGTCACTTTGTATAATCATAAACCCGTTGACTTCTTCCTTCTTTCATTCAAGATTTTTCTGATTTATCACTATCGTTTACTTGGATTTGTTCATCTTCATGTCTTTGCTAACTCAGTTCTATTTCATTTTAATCTTGTTTCTGCATTCTCCACACTTATTTCAGAATGTCAACTTTTCTTTTAAAAGGAAAGAATTTAAAAAACTATTAGCTGAATCCCAAAATTGACTTATTAAGTCAGTTCTCAAAGGGTTGTCATCAAAAACAATTATCACCGACTATATTGTTGGCACAGTCAGTTTTGTCAAACTGAAATTTCATTTTAAAAACCATTGAGATTATGATCTTTCAATATTGAAATTAGTTCGAACAAAATGACCAACTTCATATTTTTCTTTCAAATTGGTTTTAACCCGATTCAACTATGATCATAAACTTCATCTTTCATGGATCGATTCATAAGTATAATCAATTAAATTTTTTTGATGAATAGTGCATTTTCTATTAATTGAATATAAAAGTTTCATATTCACAAAAAAGGGGCCGGGGGACATAAAATCACCCCGGGAAAAGTCCACATGGCATAAAGCCGAAAACAACAACAGAAACTAGAGACTATTCATAAAAAAAAAGCATAAATCCATCAAGCTGCAAGAGCAGTACCAGCAGATGGAGGAGGATCTTTATCATTAGAACCCCAGACATTGTTGGGATTGATAGGAGGGTCGGGAACCGACCAGCCATCATTAGCATCTTCAGTATCTTTATCTTTCTCCTCCACCCGAGGCGGAGAAATAGCCAAAGCAAGGCGAGGGAACATGGAGGAGGTGGTCGAAGGCCAAGCAAGGCCACGACGAGCAACAAGAGCATCAGGAGGGGCAGATAGAACCATCATCACCACCTCTAGGAGAATGGTGACGGGGATCCTGTGATCGCGGAGTGCAGGAGTGGTGACCCGAAGAGCTGCACCTACGACATCAATTAATTTTTTTACAATAAAGACTGAAATATTTTCAAGTATATTAATGCCAATTTAACATGGATTAGTTGCATCAGTTTTCAAAAAGAATTTATCACCTCTTTAAATTTTTATATGAATCAACAATATCAGTCTTCATAACCAATTTTGCAAATATGATCTTTGTTTTCTTGTTTTAAGAATTAACAACAAAGTAAGATTGTCTTCTCTTAACAACTTGTCATCAAAAAGTTTCTCTTTTCTTTCAAATCAGTACGTTGATTATTAGTTAAAATGTATTGAGTCCAACTTGCTTTTGTTATTCATGATTCAAATTCTTACAGTTGTCCCTATCACTCAAATGATAGGAAGTAGTCCAAACTTTTGTGGAAACTCATAGCACATTAAGACAACTTATTAGTCATAAAGATCATATTCAAATGAACCAATATATGTATTTATACCTTCTTTCCAAGAGATGATAATATGATTATCTTTGAAACCAAAAATATTGCAAGAAGAACATTATCATTGGTCTAATTTAATTGATTGTACATGTCACTCATGATAGGAATTAGTCCAAATATTGATAATGATTAACTTATGTAGTTATTTATAACCAAAGCTGGATTTCCTATCGCTAGAGTGACAGGAAGCTCGTGTAGCTGCAAATGTGTCACTAATATGAAAACTAAACCATATATGCAACTGGATCTAAAAATGAAACATTCAATAATTACAATTGACATCAATGACAAACATGAATACCAAAGGTTCAAAAAAGGATTCCATAAGGAAGATGAACAAAAGGGAAAGATCCAAGCTCAAATTGTGAATAAAATTCCAAGAAGAAATTTATTAAGCATCCAAGCTATGTAAAATGCCAATGGAAAGATGGTGCCTTCTCTACATACATTGCTAGACAAGGCTTAAGGATGCCAAAGCACAGAAAGGTAAGGTTACCAAGAGGAATATATTTGTCCATGTCCCAAGGTCATGAAAGTTTACATAAATAAATTCCATTTTCGCACAAATTGGATGTCTCTCTCATAGATCATGGCCAAGGAGAAAGAAAATTATGCAAGGAAGAGACATAGGGAATAATAATTCAACTCTAGTAGGATCTCCAAGAAATGTCATTCCCCTTACAAATAGCTACCCAGAGACAAAAATAATAATCATGCCAAAAAAATATTATGCCCCCACTATGTCTAGCTGTGAAATAATGTAAATTTAGAGGTAGTGCATGTTCATATAAATATAAGTAACCCTCAAACATCAGAGAATATTGAGATCATGAAAGAAAAGCCTTGACATTAGTAACTTAGTGAGAATATAATTACCAGCGAAACCTATAAACTAATGGTAGTAATTCAGTATCATAAGAGTATATGGTAACGTCTTAATTAACTAATAAAAAACTTATAAAAGATGTAAACATGAAAGGACAAAAACTATTAACACAAAGAACACCAAAATTTACGTAGAAACCCCAATTGGGAAAACCCACTAAGAAGCTAATTCTCATGAAATGAACATCAGTTAAGGTAATTTTGACAAAGGGCTCACAGTTAGTTCGCTCACTGGTAGTACAAGTAGGCTCATTGCCAGAATATAAGAAATGAAGGTTGAATCCACCACTAAAGTCACTGTCACCGATACTCTACAATATAGATATGATATAACAGTTTGCTACTGATTGCATCAACTCACATAATTATCAACACATAAATATTCCCTTGTTAGATTCGCATTCACTTTGCATATAATCGCATACTAGCATACAACAACAAATGAATTCATCGCTCTCTTATACTAACTCATACCAACAACAAGGTCAGCCTAATCTAATTTGAAATAGGTCACACCAAAACACTCCCACAGTAGTAAGGAATGAAACATGGACCACCTTTCTCAATACAACATGCCTTGCACATAACAACACGTTACACCATCACCGAGATCTTTGGTACCAATGGATAGTATCTATACATTACAATTCAAATGCATTGACCAAAGTACAATGAACACATCCAAGATAGGACCAAACCCAAATAAATGATTCATAATATGTTGTACAATAAATAGAACCAGCACCGACACATATAAGAGTAAATATTTAAAGCACTTCATTTGGTCCTCACTTCTACCAAAACACCAAATTAGCCAAACCACATCTATGCATAGGATATGTTGACATCAATGAAAACCATTAATAACAACAAAAATGATAGCATCGACCTCACATTCTAACACCCATCAGCTATACTTGCACATAGAAAAGAAGGAAAATGTTGTGCAGAAAGGGGTTTGCCTAAGTCAAACCCTGGTCTAGGAATTAACCTTAAAATTAAAATAAAATATAAGCCAAATTGAAGAATATAAATATCTTATACATTGATGATGCAATTTTATTTGAAGGTGATCACAAATGTTGATGCACTGACATGATTCCACTAAACCTAAAAGGAAATCCTAGAAGACATGTTTGCATGAAGGTTGTTGAAGCTTTCCATAATGAAGAATATGGTGGGATGAAATGTTTTAAATGCTAAAAATTTGTTCCTTGAATGTTTAGATGTACAATTGTAGTTGAGAGCTCCAATTGATGCTTGTGTATTGTCAAAATGAGGGAGGGTGGCTTTCTTTGATACCTCTCCCAACCATTTCACAGTGCAAAACTCAATGAATAACAACACAGTTTTGAAATCCTTTCTAAAACAATGTAGTTGTTCAATTTGGTCCTGATCATTAGGGAGTGGGGTGCCTTGATTGATTAGATCCTGAGAGAAGGGTGTCCTAGGCTCCCTGATCCCCCCAATGTAGTCCCAAATTGGGACTAGAGATCCTAATTGGAGAGAGGAAGCTAGAATTAAATACGGAATTAAGCCAGAAAAGGACCATATGTGAGAGGCCATACATGCTAAAAATAGGGCCTATCTAAGAAATAAATTGCACAGAGATGTAATTTACAGTGCTATACTAATTGTTAGAGTAGTCATATTATAGCTAATAATTAATTTATTTAATTATTAGTCTATTATTCTCTACACTTAAGTTAGACTTAGGCATCTCATTATTCTTTAGGGTTTTCACCTTTAGGGTTTTGGTATCCTTTTATAAGGATTCCCTCTTTGTATTTCATTAATTCACTTATTGGATCATAATAGAGATTGCTCTTTGCATGTCCATAAGATGTCTCTGGCTTTTTGGCCTCCATAGATTTTTCTTGCTTCTGTTCTTTGCTTCTTCCATGTGACAGGGTTATGCATGCAGGTGTTCTTGGGAGATTAGTATTTCACCTAATCTAACATGGTATCAGAGCCATCTTGCTGCTCGCTGTTCGTGTTTTGTTGAAGTGTTTCAGAAGCAGGAGGTTTTCAAGGGTTTCAGAAGTTTTTTTTGTGGATCTGGGGGGGAGCCGAAATTTGGCTCACCTTGGGCAAAAACGGACACCACCATTGTGTCCGGAAGGCCCAAGAACCCCTAAATCCATATAAAACTTGTCCATTTTGGACACAGTGGCATCTGAGGCAAAAAAATTTTGCATACCAGGGCCGTACGGCCCTGGCACGCACTCCGAGGCGAGTACAGTCGGCGATTTAAAAAAATATATATATATATTTATTTTGGCCGCCGAGCGGCCACCCAGGCACCGCCCGGCGGCCACCCAGGCACCACCCACCCCCGGCCACCGCCCACCGCCAGCCCTTGATAGCGGCCACCGCCCAGTCCGCCGCCCTCAGCGGCGCTGACAGCACCGCCCAGTCTGCGGCCCGCCGCCCGCCGAGATCGCCGCCCTCTGGCCACTCCGCTGGCCCCCACCGCCCAGCTCCGCCAGCCCACGGTCACATGGGCGACCGGACCCAAGCCCCTGGTGCTTTTTGAGCCGTGACGGCCATTTGGCCGTCAACTTTAGGCTCGCTAATTGCTGATGTTGGCAATTTTTTTTGCATGGCTTAATTCCAAAGTCCAGCTGTGCAGCCTCGGCCTCCAGGGCCATAACTTCTTCATCTGGAGGCGTATTTGGGAGTTTTTTATATCATCGGAAAGCTCTTTCCGAGACAAATGCAATTATGGAGGTTTCTTCTCGAGTTTTTTACCTCGTTTTTCGTACCATGCCTTCGAAGGCAGGACTACTTTTTTGCCTTCCTGGAGCACCTGATGCTTTTTTTGGCATAACTTGCTCATACGGAGGAGTTAGTGGGCGAACGAGATATCATCGGAAAGATGATTCTGAGACGGTCGTTTTATGTGCAGAGCTTTTTACCAGATTCTTCTTCCATTTTTCGCACCAGGCTGTTGAATTCAGAGGTTTTCTTTTTCAGGTGCCTGCCAGAGCACCTGTCACTGTTTTTGTCGTAACTTGAGCATACGATGGCGTTTTTTGCCAAACGAGATATCGACGGAAAGCTGGTTCCGAGACCTTTCTGTTTTTTTCAGTTTGGTTGTTTGATTTTGCCATTTGCAGGGGTTTTCTGCCAGTCAAAGTCATGGGTACTTTTTGCATTCTGGACACTATATCTCTCACATCCGGGCTCAGTTTTCAGCAAACTTGGTATTTTCGGAAAGCTGGTTCAGTGTGCTATTTAGTGGTAGAGGTTTTTTTTTCAGATTCTACTCCAGGTTTTCACTCCTCTGAGTTATGCAGTTTATGCCCTCTGGTGGAGTGCTTGGTTCTACAGGTCCGAGGATCTCTTCTTCTGAATTCATAGCTCACTCTTCTTTCTGTCTTTTGAGCATTGTATGCTTCTCTTCTGTTGCATTCTTTTTTTTGTAAACGCACTGAGATAAAGTGCCTACTTTTGCATATCTGGGATCTTGTACTCCTTGTGTTTGTTTGTACTCGCACTCAGTTATAAAGTGCCATGGGGGGATTCTGATGCATTTGCCACTATAGGCGCATCCACTCTTGTCAAGTGAGCGTACCTTCCACGACATTAGCCCATGTAGACTGTGTCTATGACACCGCCCTTTATCCTGTGCTTGTACCTTCTTTTGCACATAGGTGTTCCTGTTTCTTCTTCTTGCAGATGTTTCTGGCATTGCATTTCAGTGTTCCTGTCACCCCGTTCAGCATTATGGGGGGGTTCACCTGTTGGCTCTATTGCTTCCTTGGTTTGGTTGAGTGATCTACGTATTCAGTTTTTGTTCCTATGTACTAGGCGGATGCAGTGGCTAGGCACCTATGCATTTCGGTGAGATGGATCATCTACTATATAGACACTCGTTCATTCCTTTTTTGGAGGTCACCTCTTTGATTGATCAGCTCTTCAGACTTTGTCTTCTCTACCTGGTCATGCACTATTTCAGTGGGGGTTCCAGCAGTATTCTTCTGACAGTGTTTGCAGCTTCATGCTTCGGAGATGCTTCATGCTCTTTCTTGTTCCTTTCTCTGGGACATTCCCTAGATTGGAGGCTTTGTTTCCTTCATCTAGTTTATTTCTTGTACTGGGTACCTGATCAGGCCTTGTTGCCGGGACCCATTGCTCTTTCATGCATTTTTGTTTTCATGCATCTTTTAGTCCTTAGTTGTTTAGCTTCTCCCTAAGTTACACTTAAGGGGGGGTGTTAGAGTAGTCATATTATAGCTAATAATTAATTTATTTAATTATTAGTCTATTATTCTCTACACTTAAGTTAGACTTAGGCATCTCATTATTCTTTAGGGTTTTCACCTTTAGGGTTTTGGTATCCTTTTATAAGGATTCCCTCTTTGTATTTCATTAATTCACTTATTGGATCATAATAGAGATTGCTCTTTGCATGTCCATAAGATGTCTCTGGCTTTTTGGCCTCCATAGATTTTTCTTGCTTCTGTTCTTTGCTTCTTCCATGTGACAGGGTTATGCATGCAGGTGTTCTTGGGAGATTAGTATTTCACCTAATCTAACACTAATGATGGTGTAGCTTTGTTCAATGGATAACAGAAGTATGACATTATATTTCTATTTATGTGTTTCGATTGCATTCCTTCAATAGTTCCAAGAGTCTCGCTACTCGACATCTCTCACAAAATAGAAGTTGCAAGAAGTGTCTTCTTGTTTAAGAAGAAAATTGAGATTGTATAGATCCCTTATTCCTTTGGAAAACATTAACAAATAAATAAAATGACAAACACTAATAGATAAATAATCTTTATAACAATGGATACCCTATAAACACAAACAGATAAAAATCATAAAAACTAACTCCTAATAGATAAGATTCAAGAATACTCTGTAATAATGAACTAAAAATGGAAATCTCTAATAGTCTAACAAATAAATAATCTTATAACCATATAGAAAAAATGTCACTTATCCTTAGGCTTTCATAAGGTCTCCATTATACAACAATGCCTAAAGTTGCAACTTGTCTATGATCTGAGTCAAGAGCCTCTAAAGTCTAAACCAAACAAAATGTGTCAAGTCTCACCTTTGAATGTATTTATATCAATAAAAAATTTACGTGTCGTTCAATGGGAGACTAATTTTTTTGGTGAATTTAGGTAGGATGTTTACATGTCGTAGAATAAAATTTTGGTGATTCTCCCATGCCAATAAAATGATATGTTCAATTTTCAAGGTGACTATGGACCTATGATCACCATTCAATAATAATTTTAATTAGAAAATTAGGTCTAACCTAGGGAACAAATTATCTAATATTTATGGTGAAATGGGCCCTCAAAAATAATAAACCATGTATCAGATATTGGTAAATACATGGGAAGATTCTTGCTTGCATCCAAACTGTAGGATTTGAGCAATACAAATCCACAAAACCCGAAGATCACCTACATACAAAAACCTATTACAAGGAAGTAGAGACAAGAAGAGGGCAAGGGTTTGACTCAAAAATATGAAGAAGAAAATATCCTCAAATAATGAATGAATTGAATGTACAATGGATCATCCTAATAAAAGAGATCGAAAGCCTTGAAAGGAAAACCCTAGTGCATGCAATAACTAGTTAAACTATTACATGACTAATGCATGCAAGTTTATATTTAAAATAACTAATGCATGTGCATTTAACTAAAGCAAAATGAGTTGACATCTTAAGAAGGGAGTAAAGTTAATTAATACAATTAATACTTTACTCTAACACCCCCCCTTAAGATGAGCAACAATGCAGCTACAAATAATGCAAGAAGAAAGCAAAGGAAACTACAGTGTTGAAAGCATGAAAATGGGTCCCAGCAACAAGGCCTGATGAGGTACCCAACACAACCAAATCTCTGTAAAATAGAGAAATAGAGAAAACCCAATGGGAAAAAAACCCTACTCCAAAAAGAGATAGAAAAATGCAGAAAAATAAATGGCTCAAGAGACTCTCTCAAAACCATAAGTACAACTAGCCCCCCCATGAGAGAGGGATGAGACACCAAAGCCCCCCAAAATGATGGAACCCCTCTGGAAATGATCGAACCAATGCAACTCCAATGCAGAAGAAACAAAGGCACAGAACAAGGAAACCCCTAAATGAGAGGTGAAACTGGAAGGCCGAGCTGATGCTCAAAGGAGTAAACATGAGAATCCTGAAAGGGAATCCCCAATGTAGGTGGTGTGACAAGTGTGCTGACACTGTCATGAAAGAGGAGATAAATGTCCTCTGTAGAATCCTCAACAAGTGCACCTGATGGCTCGATGAATGGAGCTGGAGGGTTAGGCAGTGCTGAAGAAGAATCTTGTTAAAGAGAAAATACCTCAACAGGATGTGGTGTGGCAGTCATAGCAGTGATCTCAGGAACAATACAAAGGTTCAAGCGACCTGACTGGACCACATGATGCTCTCGCAAAAGAGGAGAGTTATGCTCTGACAAAGGAGATGGTGGACCAAAGTGTGAGAAGGTGTAGAGACAGGTGGAATGATCAACTGTCCCTATAGCAATAATGCCTCATGTCGCACTATCCCGAATGAAGACTGAATCTGCAGTGAACTCAATTGTCTTCCTTGATCCACTGTGTGTAATCTGATAAATCGAGAGAAGGTTTACAAACAAAGATGGAACATACAATACATCATTGAATGTGCCATCCTGAATTCCTACTGAACCTTTCCCACAGACTGTCAGGACAGTGTTATTCCCCATGAGAATATGAGGAATGGGAGAAGCCTCAACAGTAGAGAAGACCCCTTGAGAAGATGCCATATGGTGAGAAGCACCTGAATCCAGTATCCAAGGGACCTATGAAGGGGATGCAATGGATGCCCGTAATGCATGACCCTATCGAAAATCCTGTCCAGATGTCGAAGATGTGGAGGAAGACTGAAAAGCAGACCCCTATGAGGTAGAAGAGGATGGAGAGGAAACAGTACTCTTTTGAAGAAGAGCTTGCAAATCTGCAATCTGTTTCTCATAGCCATCAAATCTCTTCTGAAAACAATTTTACTCATCATGAGGTCCCTTCTGACAATAGGAACATATAGGTCTCTCAGTCTTTTGTTTCTCCTTCTTAGAAGAAGATGGTGGGCTAGTAGAGTGCTGAGAAGAGGAATTTGATATCTGCTTTGGCTTCGGCTTCTTCTTTTCTTTAGATGGTTGGGAAACCAATGCTTGGTTCTTTGATCCTGTTAGAGAGTTCAACTGAGTAAGCTTGGCCTGCTCTCTAGTCAAATAATCACAAAACACCTCAAAAGTGGGCATGGTGAAAGTAGGTCCCAAAGCACCCATGGTAGAATGAAAGGTAGAAGAGAAGATCTGAAAGTTTCCACTAAGCTTAGATAGAATCAGATAAATACACTCTTTATCAGTCTTTCACTTTCCACATCCATGTAACAAAGATCTCTATTGTTTGAACTTCATCAGAAAGTCTTCAATAGAGGGAAAAGAATCAGGTACAAGAGAGGTAAGCTCTGCCTCAATCTAAAGTGCTCTGAACTCATTGATGGTTCCAAATAATGTCTCAAATTTAGCCCACATCTGTAGAGGGGTAGTGCACCCATCAAGATGAAACTGCAAGTTGTCTGATACTTGTAAAGCAATCAACTCCATAGCCTCATCCATCTTGTTTCAATGTTTCATGATCTCAAAGGGCCTCTGTAATACTGGTTGCACTGCATATAGACAAGACCAGAGCCCTTTTGAACGGAGAAGTCATGTCATCAGGGTTTTCCATGTGTGATAATTATGTGGGGTCAGAAGTTCTAGACAAGAAGAGGTCTCAGCCATATTTTTTGGAAGGGGTTTTTTTTTAATAAAATATCTGGTTTAACTAATAAAAACAAGAAAATAACACCCCCCCACAATCCAAATATCAAACCCCTAAGCCTAGAATGATATGCTTTATCAAGAGAAGAGCAAAAAAGTTTTAGATCTGAATCATGTGTACCTTGAAAAAATTTTGATAAAAATCGGTAGAAATATGGATGGTGCTCGAAAAGAGCTTTCCAGCGCTTCTTCCAAATCGAAAAACGGAGCTAATTTGAGCAAATTAGCCCCCCCCGGAATGCAAGAAAGAGAATCTAGCTTTGACAGAAAAAATAGCAAGCTAGATGACAAAAAATACCAGATTGACCTCCATGAGAGTGTCGGGCTCGGAACTAGCTTTCTGGTGATATCTTGTTTGTCAAAAAATGATGCCTGGAGTTCCCGGAACGCCAATTTTAGTGTAAGATGCTCCAAAAGACAAAAAAAAACCCCAAAAGGGATTTTGCCTAGGGGCTAGCCCCTGGTCACATGGGGCTCCGGGTACTAGCAAATTTGATATGACCACTCGCGGTTAATGTAGCTCTTGGCAGTTAAGCCTGCTGCGGGCAATTACCATCGGCAGTTAAGCCTGTTGCTGGCGGTTAAGGATGTAGCGGCGGTTTGGCGGCTCCTCGGTGGCAAGGCTGAGCACGAGCGGCACGCAGGCAGAGTGCATTTTTTTGAAAAAAAAAATTATTTATTTTTTGCGCAATAAAATCGTACGGCCACCTGCCTCGAGGTGCGTGCACAGCCCTAGGGCAAAAAAAATTTGCCTCTCCTTGCAACATTGTCCAAATTGGACGTGTTTTATATTGAAATAGGGTTTTTTGGGCGTTGTGAGCTCAACGGTGAAGTTCGTTTGAGCTCAAAGTCCACCAAAATTTAGGGACCCCCTAATTTCAATAAAAAAAATACCAAAAAGCCCTAAAAAGTGCAAAAATAAATAAATAAAGAAACAAAAAATAACGTCCTACAGATAATACCAGATCTGAAAACTATAACCAAAACTTCTCAAATCTACCGAAAAATCTCTAATTGAATCCTTCAAACGTGAACAAGTTGTAGCAGATTAGGCTCTAATACCATATAGGATTTGAGCAATACAAATACGCAAAACCCGAAGATCACCTACATACAAAAACCTATTACAAGGAAGTAGAGACAAGAAGAGGGCAAGGGTTTGACTCAAAAATATGAAGAAGAAAATATCCTCAAATAATGAATGAATTGAATGTACAATGGATCATCCTAATAAAGGAGATCGAAAGCCTTGAAAGGCAAACCCTAGTGCATGCAATAACTAGTTAAACTATTACATGACTAATGCATGCAAGTTTATATTTAAAACAACTAATGCATGTGCGTTTAACTAAAGCAAAATGAGTTGACATCTTAAGAAGGGAGTAAAGTTAATTAATATAATTAATACTTTACTCTAACACAAACTTTTGGGGCAAAAATATTAAATACAAATATTGGAACTGTGCAAAAGTTGGTGGCAAAAAGTAGAAATTTCGTAGGAAAGTTTCAAAGAAAAGGTGACAATTTAACTTGCAATGTGCCAATAATTAGTAAAAATTAGGTGATTGGGCCAACCAGCACTACTCATACCATTTGTTGAATTTAAATTCACTAATCCACGGGATTTTCCAGTTGGCAAAAATTTGCCACTTAAAAATTCAGTGCATGTAAATTCTCTTAAAAGTAGGTTGCTAAGTTAAATATATATTCTTCTATTGCATTCTGAGGATTTTTCATGTCAAACTAGTGGTAACAAATATCAAACACAAACCAATTTTAGAATGATTGCTATGTGATGCACATGTGCCAAAACATGTGTGTTCAAAGATGCTAGATTCTGTGTTTGACATTAGAATTTGAACTCGTAATTCTTGTATGATTAGCTAATGCTAAGCAATGGTTGATATTGATTTTAATGAACGAGATAAATAACTCTTTATAGATTTGTGCAAAGTTGACTTAGGACCAAAGTATAAAATGTAGACAATTTGTTAAATAATTGATTTTAATTTTTGTGTTTTAAGTGAATCAAGATCACGGTTGTAAGGATGATCTTGTACACGTATATGTAACCAAAATTAGAAAACCAAGATATATTTGTGTTACATAGGATAGAGTTGTCAACAATGATTAGATTAGCTATCAAAATCAATCAAGTAAACTAATTAGACTTGAATCAAATGCATGTAAGTACAAGAATAAAATAATAAACATACGACTAGAAACCAATTAAACTACATACAGAAACCTAACTATGTACAAAATATGTTGTAAATACATTCAAACATTACTTCAAATTAAATACAAAACTTAATGAAAATACATATTTCATCATTATAATATTCACTTAAAACATATAGTTAAAAATGCTCACCATTAAAGCCCACTTAATAATTTGCATTTAGGAAACATTGACCAACTTTTCATCACTGATTGTAAAGGTTAAAAAAAAAAATTCTTACATTAAACAAACCAAAAACCAAAATTAGAAAGAATAAAAGCTACCAACAAAACTAAAAACTATTTGATTTGTTCATTTTCCTCCTTAGATTTCTCCTACAAAGAGATCACTACCAAGACTAATAATCCTGTGATTTGGAATCTCTGTAGTTGCAGTAAGGATTACAACTGGCGTGACTATCAATGACATCAGCTCAACATAAAGCTTGAGCAGTCGCTATACAAATTTGCAGGTCCAAAATGTTGCAGGTTTTAATGGTGGAGAAGTGAGTGCCAACGTTGGAAAGCACAACACCATCACAATCAATTGAAGTCTCCTCCACCATCACTAATTTCCATCACCCTCCCAATTCCAATATATGTAATCTGATCAACTTAATAACTCATGTGATATGGATACTTCCAATTTGTGTAATGTTGATCAACTTATTAATAACTGATATGGAAGATCAGATCATACTGTGGACACTGTAATTTGCAAGAATTGAAGTCTACCCAACTGGGTTTGTCAGTGAAAGAGGCAATGTTTGTTAAGATGTGTCCCCCATTTTTCAACAGCTAAGAAAACATACCAATGGAGGAGAGGCTTTGTCTCTTGGAAAGTGTGCATGTCAATCCTTTGAAATACGGCTGCTGGAAATAGTGGCTCAGAGTCTACTGTGTCTCTGCTTCCATGGAAGTCATGTCTCTGTTGTAATTGGAGTTTTCTGCTCAACAACAGTAGACCCATCATTTTCCTGCACCCAAATATCACTGCACAAGCTCAGAGGTCAGAAGTTTAATTGACCAGACATGTTGGTAAAGATACCCACAATCAAAGGAAAGTCAGGGCAGTATTTGGTGGAATTAGGATGGTGTGATGAAAAGGATAGTGAAGTTGATATCTGTCCAGTAATCGTTCATTCTTTATGTATCCAACTTTCCAATTATTAATTGTAAGGAAATATTAAAAAATATGATTAAAAGTCTATTAAAATATTTTATATGGGTTAATAGTCATCTATTTGTATTTCTAATAGTTAATTTTATTATTTAGTGAGTGGAGTTGTGCGTTTTATTGGTACTTATGTATAAGTATTGGTAATAGAAGAAGTATACCAATAGTCTTTATAGCTAACTTTGTAAATCCGTAGATCTTAAATGGTAGATCAGTTTTTTGGTGATTCTTTGTTACTGTTTCTACATGTGACATAACTGTTTACAGCTATTCTTCTACCTTTTGGGTAGTAATGGTGCATGCTATGGGATTTGTTATATGTCTAAAGGTCAAAAAGTGATCATTTTAAAGTGTTGTTGAATACCAACTTAAAGATGTCTCAATAACCGTGCACTACAACCACCTTCAAAATTGTCAATACTTATCCACAAATGTCGAGGTAGTGATTCAAAAATTGTCAATACTTATCCACAAATGTTGAGGTAGTGATTCAAAAATTGTCAATACTTGTGCACAATTGTCCTAATAGTCATTCAAAAATTCTAACTACTGGGGTACAAGAGGGTATCTATTGGTACATGATATATTTATTAATGGACTTTTAGTTATCATTTTTTTGGTTTCTTTTAAATTAGTAATTGAGCAGTTGGGTGAGCAAGGAGTGAGTCGTAATTGGAACATGGGCTGTAGTCGGTGCTCATTCGTAACAGATATTAGTAAAAAAAAAGTATTGATTCTTAGAAGAAGAATATATCGGATTAAAGTTGTGTAATTTTTTTGAGGTGGTTGTAGTGCATGGTCATTGGGGCATCTTTAAATAGGTAATGGATGACACTTTGAAATGACCACTTTTTCACCCAATAGATACCACAATGTTCATCTTTAATAGTTACAAAAAAATAAAAATAAAAAATCATTGAAATCTGATTTACAATTTAAGAGCTTAAGATGTGCAAAGTTAGCTATAATAGCTACTAGTGCTCTTCCCCTAAGACAACTTACAAGGAGATTGTTGAGGAAGCAAGAGAATTTATGAAGTTATGAAAAATTAAAGAATTGAACTTCAAAGAAAAGAAAGAATTCTAAAATAATTATAAGACTGACAAAAGATTTAGTAATATTTTGAGGTTTTGAGATATGAGAAGGTTTAGTTTAGAATGTCACATAGTCTACACATTATAATTTTATATTTTTGCTTTCTAAAAAAGATATCATTATTGAATTTGATACATATAAGAAAATTTATACTTAGCATTTAAGATAATTTTCAATAAAAAAAATATACAATAATATATTATTATATTATTAGTAAACAAATGATTAATGGTGCACACTATGGGATATGTTATATGTCCAAGGGTCAAAAAGTGATCCATTTAAAGTGTTGTTGAATACCAACTTAAAGATGTCTCAATAACCGTGCACTACAACCACCTCAAAAATTGTCAATACTTATCCACAAATGTTGAGGTAGTGATTCAAAAATTGTCAATACTTGTGCACAATTGTCCTAATAGTCATTCCAAAATTCTAACTACTGGGATACAAGAGGGTATCTATTGGTACATGATATATTTATTAATGGACTTTTAGTTATCATTTTTTTGGTTTCTTTTAAATTAGTAATTGAGCAGTTGGGTGAGCAAGGATTGAGTCGTAATTGGAACATGGGCAGTAGTCAGTGCTCTTCCCTAACAGATATCATTTAAAAAAAGTATTGATTCTTAGAAGAAGAATATATTGGATTAAAGTTGTGTAATTTTTTTGAGGTGGTTGTAGTGCATGGTCATTTGGGCATCTTTAAATAGGTAATGGGTGACACTTTGAAATGACCACTTTTTCACCCAATGGATACCACAATGTTCATCTCTAATAGCTACAAAAAATATTAAAAATAAAAAATAAAAAATCATTGAAATCTGATTTACAATTTAAGAGCTTAAGATGTGCAAAGTTAGCTATAATGGCTACTAGTGCTCTTCCCCTAAGACAACTTACAAGGAGATTGCTGAGGAAGCAAGAGAATTTATGAAGTTACGAAAAATTAAAGAATTGAACTTCAAAGAAAAGAAAGAATTCTAAAATAATTATAAGACTTACAAAAGATTTAGTAATATTAAGAGGTCTTGAGATATGATAAGGTTTAATTTAGAATGTCACATAGTCTGAACATTATAATTTTATATTTTTGCTTTCTAAAAAAGCTATCATTATTGAATTTGATACATATAAGAAAATTTATACTTAGCATTTAAGATAATTTTCAATAATAAAAATATACAATAATATATTATTATATTATTAGTAAACAAATGATTAAGAAATTGTCTTATTACATCATTATAAGTAATTTAGAATAAAAGAAAAAGGCATAAGATTTCCCAATCATATTTAAAGCCTTCTAATTCAAAATATCATACACTTTAAAATATGAAAGAAGTAATAATATATTGAAGAAATATTCTATACAGATTTTTATATTTTTATTAATTTCATTCTCCATATTATAAGATTTTATGTAGAAGACTATTTATCAATTTTATTATCAATTTACTCTTTTATCCTTTACAATTATGTTCTTACAACATTTATACATGTCTACTAGTTAAAAAAATTAGCAATCATTTTGAAATGTGTCAATTTTTAGAATTAATGCAAGAGCCCTTTGTTGCTACAATATAACACACAGTACAACTAAAAAAATGCAAACATATGCCAAATTTTTTTCATAAACAAAACTTGTAAAACAAATTACATTTGCAACCAATTACATAAATGGCCTTCATGGCCTCTCACAATTCATCTCCTTCTCCATTTTTGTTCGAACTTCATCCAGCTTCATCTTTGTCTCCAAATTTGCATCTTCTCATATCCCCCTTTTCTTATTATCCCTATTGTTGTATATTTTATTTGCAGCCTCAAAAAGGCATCCAACTCTTCATTTTCTTCCCCAATGTTTTGTCTTCCCTTCAAGAAACTTGGCTTTTCAGTTTTCTCTAGCATAGATCTCCAATTCTTGAAAAGAATTCATTTGTAACTCCTCCATTGATTTTTAAATCACTTTCAATGTTTGAATCTAGAGTGGCTTCAATATCCTTTTAAGCATTAGAACCAACATATTACAAGTTCAATGTTAAATATGTTGGAAAGTGCAAAAGATGCTTGGAAGGCTCACAAAAGTACATAGAAAATTGTTGAAAAAACACTTTTTAGTATTTATTTTGAATGTAAAAATGCCTTAAAATTTCTCTAAAAATTTGAATATCACAATTTCCCACCTTCATCTTCAAGATTACATGTGGGTCAGAATTTTTATATAAAAAATAGCATACTAAAATTTCATCCAAAATCCTCAAAAAAAACATTTTTGAACACGTGTTTTGACCACCTTTCCAACAACTTTTCAAATTTTGCAATTCTACATTTGTGAGTGACTTGATGATGTGAGATACCTAAACCACCAAAACAAATCAAATTATTTTTTGGGTTGATGCAAGATCACTTGTGGACTCGAATGCTCCTACATCAAACACTCCAAGTAAGAAAAAATTTTGGAGCTTGGGCTCACAATATGGAGTTGAATGGTAAAACCATCCTTCCAAATTGTGAACAATCTATAGCGAACCCCATCACTGAAACAAGTACATTACAACACTTGTTTCTTCTCTTCCAACATTTGGCTGAAAAAATCCCCCCTTCTTCTACCAAATTGGCTCCTCACTTCTTCCTCTTGTGCACCTATGTCCATGTTATTAACTTTCCTCCTCTAAATAATTTATCCTCTCCTCTCCTATATCATGGGTTTTGACCCATCTAAAACCAACCACCTCCACAAAGTTTCACCTGCAACATTCTAGATGCAAATATGTACTACCCATAAACTAATCTGCAACTACCAAATTCATTTTCTCCTTTGAATTCACTTGCATTCATTCCTTCTTATCCCTTTATTCTACATGTAAATTCACATCAACTTTCTCATAATAAAATTTAGAAAAATCAAAAGTTACATATTTATTCTTTGTTGCTCCAAATTCTGTTGATCCCTAAGTTTTGTTGTCTATTAGTGTCTTACACTTAGTCATTTTCTAGGCAATGTTGGTCGGTCATCACTGTGACTGAGTCATCATGTATAGGCCGAGTCATGTATATTGTACATTTACCGAGCAGTAGTTACTATCGAGTAAGTCAGTGGTCATCGAGTACTTCAGTATTAGCGGAGCCAGTTTATGTCAAGTTGTGTAGTTATGACAGTGTCAAGCACCAGGGTATGAAGAATAGTCAGTGTCGAGTGCCAGAGCATTCTAATATCAAGTGCCAGAGAATTCTAATGCCGAGTAAGCCAAATTTGACATATGTGTTTTTTATGGCACAAACACTTAGGTAAACCATTTTGGCCGATATCTACATGATATTTATTGTTTGTTGAGTAAATCATGGAGGTGATTATGCTTTACAATTGTAATCATTAATCGCTATGTAATTCATGTAACCATTCAGAATTAGGGAATGGTTAAGCGGCAAAAGTAGACAATCTAGATCGTAGATCTCAAATCTTGGAGATGATCAATTGTTTATATAAGATGAGATCCAAACCCTAAAATGTATTATGATTAAGAAGAATTGTATGAAGATCTCATACTTGTAGAACAAAAAAGTGTTTTGATTATTAGAAATGGAGTTTAGTGACTGAGTAGAGTAGTGAAGGAGATAACAAAGATATATTTGATAGAGAAGATCAAATCTATATTGGAAGGAGAAGATTTGTTATCAGCATCATAGGAAAAACTGAAGGATCAGGTACTGAGACATTCTAACAGGTGAATCAGGGTAAATCTCTTAATAGAGTGGTTTTAGCAGACCTAAGTAAATATCTTAACTGAGTGCTTAATTTGTTGTAAGTTTAAATCATTTTGCAAGGTAGATTGGATAAGTCTTAAAGCTCTTAACAAGGTAGACCCCTCATAGGCTAGATCATCATTTTATGATCAAAATTGTAGCCCTAATAGGCAAACTTTAATACTGCAGCAGTGAAGATTTGTGGGTGTCATCCCCACCTCAGTCTTACCTTTCAAAGGTTTCAAGGTATCTAAAATCATTGTGTTATGTTTCATTTTCATGGATGACGTTTAGAATTTTAGATCTATTTCAGTATTGAATTTGATGTTTGATTTATGCAAGTAAGATTATGTCAAAATGGAACAATTGGTATATATCTAATTCACCCCCCCCCCGGTCTCAGTATATCAATTTCCCATAATAGATTTCCAACAATTGGTATCAGAGCTTAGTCTCTTAAAGAAGTCTAACCACTTGTGAGTCAAAGATCTTGAGATGGAGGTGTATAAGTTGGGAAAGATCATAGATAATCAGAAGATTGACATTCAACTTGCATTACAACAACTTGAAGCAGCCAGAGGTGAACTGAAGAAATCCTTTTAGCAGAAGAAGATAAATTGCAATACAACAGAATGAAAATCAATACCAAGAAGATGATACTAAAGGACTATTTGACAGTGGTAACTCTACTAAAAGTTACAAAGCTATAAAATATCTTCTAGAGAAAAATAACATACTGAATGAGGACATCAGAAATCTGAAGAGAGAAACAGAAATACAATCAGTAAGACTTTGTGAAGTTGTTGAACAGAAAAAGAAAGCTGAAGAAGATAAGACAATGGTTGAAGAAGATAAAAGACAAATATCTATGAGACTTGATGAAAGAACATGTGATATGCAAAGGTTGACAAACAATCAATTGGATATGGTAAATCAACTACTACTTGTTAATCAAGAATTAGGTAGGAAAGATGTGGAAATTACAAATCTGAAGTCAAAAAATAGTCAACTGAAGGATGAACTAAGATCTGAAAAAGAATTCAATGAAAGGATGAACAAGCCTAATGAATTTGTGAGATATTTTGAAGAACTATTAAGGTCACCTAGAAGATCCAATGATACATCTGGACTTGGACATGATGAGCACTTGTCATCCACTGAGGAAGGAGAATCATAAAAGAGTGGAGAATAGAGGAATGCAAAACCAAAGAACAACAAGCCTACATGCCATCATTGTGGAAAGATAGGACACACAACTAACATCTGCAAAAGAAAATATGGTAAGTCTAATCCTAAACCAAAGTTCAATGGATATTGTTTTAACTGTAAGAAAAATGGACATCAAGCACATGAATGCAGGACAAAGGTCAGTAATCCACCTACATCACCTATATTTCAAGGACATTATTTCAACTATTGGAAATATCGACATAGAGCACATGAGTGTAGATCCAAAGCTAAGTGGACATCCAATCAATGGACTAAGGCACCTAAGAAAGGTAATACATACAATTGGGACTATAATACATGGTATAGTTATCATTATTATGGAAATTATGGTCACATTGGAGAAAATTGTTTGAAGACACATTTCAAAGGAAAATCCAAGAGTTGGATGAGTGGAAGTATGGTATGTTACAAATCCAATAAGATTGGTCACTTAAAGAAAGACTGCAAAGCACATATACCGAGTAATGAACAATTCAAGAATGAAGAAATTTTTGATAATATGAGAAATTAGATGAATAAGACATGGAAGAAGAAAGAGGAAGAAAGTAGTAATGGAGCCAGTGAACCTGAAGTCACCCAATCCAATGGATCAAGTGATCACACTACTTCAAACTAAGAAAATAAGTTATGTGAGGAACTAAATTTTTATAAAGCTTTATTTTACATTAGTTTTGATTTAGTAAAAATGGGTTT
Organism: Chamaecyparis obtusa; assembly: GCA_027943335.1. Lineage (NCBI taxonomy): Eukaryota > Viridiplantae > Streptophyta > Pinopsida > Cupressales > Cupressaceae > Chamaecyparis > Chamaecyparis obtusa. Next base: position 20,105 of record BSBK01003341.1, on the reverse strand, counting down.
TGAAAGGACCCAAAACCTTGTACAAAGAGCAGAGAAAGATATAGCAATAAAAGATCTTAAAACAACTGTGGAACACCACCCAACAAACTAGGGGAACACACCATAGTTCCCAACAAGAGGGCGGAAAACTAGCCTAGCTAAACACAACAGAGGACCATCAAGATTTACATTTTGTTCCATTCTTATGAGACCGTAACGATATATCAAATGAAGGTTTGGAGGAGTTGAATTTTTTCCTTTGACTAATGTCCATCCAACCTCCATCTTTTTAGAAGCCTTATGCCAATCCTGAGAAACACCTAAAGAACCCACTAAAGGGCAGCCAGCAACAAGAGATAAGACAGATGAACCAGCGCTAGCTTCTATATTTTGGACAGAGACAGCAGCTAAACAAGGGGCAGCCTTAACTTTCTTAACCATAGCTTCCATAGAGACAACATATGTAACATCAAAGAAAGCAGTAGTAGAGGCTTCCAAGATAGCTAAACCAGGTGAACCAACACCATCTACCCCAGAGACAGCATCAATACCAGCATCAGCAATAGAAATAGCAGCAACAGGGATAGCATTTTCTAGCCAACAGCCGCATCAGGAGCATTTGTAGCATCAGAGATAGCTTCAAGAGCACCAACCATAGTATTTTACATCAGTTCCTAACATTTGATAAGATAAATTCCATATCTGCGTAGATTAAGATGCATTAGGATGTATTTGAGAAAAGAGCTACATTGTATATTTGATGTCGAGCATCATTATTTTAGCTCATGGTGACCGAGTCACTAGTGTATGTCGAGCACTTGTGGTAGCCAAGATGTAATGTATACCGAGTTGGAACTAAATGGTTGTATCGATCGAGCTTATGTTAACCGCGTTAACATGAGATTGTCGAGACAGTTGTATCTTACCTAGAAAGTGTACGAATCATTAATGAAGCCCTAATTTGACCATTTGAAGTCTATAAAGTGGGAAGTTACCATTTATTCTCATTTCACCAGTGATTTGAGAACCTTTTAAGAGCGCTTAACTAGATATTTTGTGCTAAGTGTGATTTGCAAAGATTATTCACAGCGTTTCATCGGCAAAATATCTAAGAACTATTTGTGCAAGGTATTTACTGTGTTATCTACTTTCATAATTGAACCCTAAATTTGAAGACATGGAATCTTCATCATCTATTGCAATTAAGAAGCAAGGGAAGGAAGTATTCAATGTACAACTTGTGAGGAATGATGTGTGTAAGTCGTAGAAATTCCAGGCCATTCCTAAGTGTGCAATTTTGGGAGATCTTATGGGAGCCCTATCATGATTGATGATGTACACATATGTTATATGTGCAAGATCAGAGAAATTCAAGATTATGAGCTGAGGGAAGCCTATGACAAATTGTGTAGCAACGGGGTGTTGAAGCCTGAACACCAAAAGGTTGTCGAGCGAGGGTTGGTGCATGCCCTTGACTTCCCACAAAATTTCAAAGTTGAATGGATCAAGATTGTACTTATCTAAGTACATGACATGAAAATATAGTTGGAGGATGGACCAGTTAAGATCACTAAGGAGATGATACATAAAGTGACTAGTTATCCTAGTCTTCCAAGGAAAAAGACTATGAGATGTCAAAGTAAGGAGGAAATTCAAGAAAACACCAAGGTAGTGTGGAACAAATGATGAATGACCATTTCAACTATCACAGATCCAGAGATTGATTTTGCAGTAAGGGTGATAGCACATAAATTTATCAATCCAACAATCTGGACAGTGTTTCGTGCATAGCAGTAGATCAATCTTGGAAGATAGTAAAGAAGGATCATACATATGAACTTGCTGAGATTCAACTGACATAGCTTACTGAGAACCTTCCATCCATCAGGAAAGCGAAGAACTCAATGTGTAAGTTTGGTTCCCTACTTGTCTGTTTATTTTTCTATGTGCATAATAGTTTTCCTACTATTGGGGATTTTGCATGAGATAAGAACCGACCTATCACATTACAGATTAGTGAATTTATTGATCATATGGGTGAGAATTTTGAGAGTGTAATGGATAGCTATTTTTTTGAATTCAAGAAGAAAATGAGGAAAAGAAGTAGGATCCCAGTGTCACTAGTGGAAAAGTACTACAAAGACATATGTTTCCTAGTTGACACAGATTTCACATATGCACAAGTTGTTGAACCAAGGGTATCTTGGCTAAGGCCATTACCTTATGAAGTCAACATAGATGAAACAACAACAACAATAAAAAATTTATTGGCAGAGGAAGTAGATAGAAAAGCTAAGTCATTTGGAACATATGAGGAAGCTAAATCCAAGATAACCATGGGATTAAAATATGCAACCATGGAGAGGAAAAGAAAGAAGATAGTGAAAAACCTAGAAAAGATGATAGGAGAGGGAGAAGAGGTAGATGCACCTCTTGCATTGACTCAAGGATTAGGAGAGGACAAGACTAGTGAGTCAGAAGAGAGTGAAGAGGAGGAGATTGTGGTAGTTAAGAAAGGCAAGAAGGCATGAGTTGTCGAGCCTATTAAGAAGAAAATTCAGAAACCTAAGCCCACTCCATCCCTAGTACTTAGGCCCAGAACTAGGGAAGCTTCAATTGTTTCAACTGTCGAGCCACAAAAGAAGACCCCTACTTCAGGGAAAATAAAACCAATTCAGGCTAAGGCTATACTAAGAAATGTAAGAAAGAAGCCAAGAAGAAAGCTGATTTTGGAAAAAGATGATGAGGAAACAGAATCTGATGAGGCTATTAAGAAGAATGCATTACCTCAAAGGAAACAACTCACTATGGATGAGACATGCCACAACATCACAAGAACTTTTGGCTTAGTAGGTTTCAAGTAGATAAAATTTGAGAAACTAAGCATTGAAGACAAAGAGAGAGTAGAACAAGCTATGCTTGAGATGCTCTATATAATCAAGATGACACCATTACAGTTAAGTAATCACATTCTTGATGAACTGTACAAGAGGATAGCTCATAAGTGGGAGTATGCTTTGATGACTGAGAGGCCAATAAGGGAGAGCACACTTGCTCAAGTCATGTCTGACTTATCCCATGAGTACATCAAACAATATATGGAGAAGTATAGAAGTAGATTTGTACCTAAGCTCCAAGTATATTCTATATCACAACACAAGGTTGAAGAGATTGTGCAATAGAGCACAAGATTATGTAAAATCATTTTTGTTCTTATTGTTGATAAGATTGCACAATCGAGTGCAGGAACATCCAATGGAGTAGAACTAGACAATAAGGAAGATATTGTTGAGCCACTAAATGAGGAGAAGGAAGCAAAAAAGAAGGATGAAATAAGTGAGTCGCAGGATGTGATCACAATTGTTGAAATCACTGAGGATACTCCAGTGAAAAAAAAATATTGACCAAGGATGACATTCAGAAACAAGTTGAAGTTGAGGCAATATCAGACAAATCATTACCAAGCATCAATTTGGTATTAATACAAGTGCAAGATTATTCGCGGATTGAAAGTACTTCAACTGTTGAGACTAATCAAGCAAGTTCACACATGGTCACATTTGATCTACTAACCTCACCAAGTGTCAATGCTGAGAAACATGACAAGTTGAAAATCATACCATAGACTACACTTGCCGAGGAGAAACAAAAAGAGAAGGCCGAGGAGACTCGTACAAAGAAAGAAGATAGATCTACATTATTTTAATAAGCCCTCAAGTAGAAGACATAGAAAAATAAAAGACCAAGAAAGAGGAAGAGTAGGAAAGACAAGATCCCAAGGAATAAGAGGCAATTAAAGCTCTCATATAGATGTCGAGTGGAAACACACCTAGAAAGAAGATACAAAAGAAGAAGGAGAAATCTACTGCTACACAGGTGACACTCAAAGAAGTTATAGTGATTCCTAAGTGGGACACTGATAACTTGACCTACGAACATATGCAAATTTTGTAGGATCTCTTGAAGAAGAAGAGTAAACCAAGAGGAGATGAGAAGGGAACATCAACCAAAGCAGGTACCACATGAGATAAAAGGTATTTTCATAGATGCTTTTGAGATGGACGATGTAAAGGAATCTGCACCTATTTTGGAGAAACTTGTACATATTGTCAAGAAGGTGAATGATGATGACAACGAGGCTAATGATAAGTTGCTACAGTAGTCAGAAAGGAAGTTTGAGACCAAGGTACTCAATAAGGTCTCTGCTGACATTGCAGTGAAGTAGGTAGAACTCTCTACCTTAATAAAAAATTTAGAAGTTGTACAAAATGCACATTCTTTGTACAAGAAGTTATGCAATGTGGAAGAATTTACAAAGGATAATCAAGATTTGATAGACAAACTAAAACTAGATTTAAAGTCTACAGGTCACTCACTGAGCATGGATGCAAGTTCCAGCTCTATTCATTTTACCAAGTTACTACATGCCCAGGGTAGATTAGTCGAGTTGGTGGCTAATGATGGTAAAATAAGGGCTCGACTAATCTCTATACAAATAGTTTTGACACCTCATCTTGAGGTTATGCAAAGAGAGTTAGTCATGGCAAAGGAGTTAGTACAGAAAGACCCTCATATTTCTATTTCTGAAAGCCTAGTTGAGCTAGTTGTCGAGCTAGAAATTAAGTCTAAGGTTTTGAAGTTTGTAAGGTTTGGTTGGTACAATGCATTAGGGATGGTAATGTAGCTTCACAAACCATTCATGGACAAGTATTTCAAAACCCCCACACCCCAGGAACTTCAAGTGACAAAAATAAGGGGGAAATAACATAACATGACATGACAGAATATTGGAAAGGGGAAATGGATATGAATATGAAATATTAGATATATGTCAGATATCAAAAAGCAAAAATAAGATACAAACACAGTGGAAAAATGGTATGACATACTAGTTTTGTAAATGTATATATGTAAAAAAAAACTAAAGACTGAGTAAAAGTCTTAGGGGGAGTATTCATATAGAATTTTTTGGTATTACTAAGTACTCATGTAAATATATATAAATGTCATGAAAAAATGTTTTTTCCACTAATGTCAAAGGGGGAGATTGTTGATCCCTAATTTTTTGTTGCCTATTAGTGTCTTACACTTAGTCATTTTCTAGGTAATGTTGGTCGGTCATCACTGTGACTGAGTCATCATGTATAGGCCGAATCATGTATATTGTACATTTACTAAGTAGTAGTTACTATCAAGTAAGTCAGTGGCCACCGATTACTTCAGTATTAGCCAAGCCAGTTTATGCTGAGTTGTGTAGATATGACAGTGTCGAGCACCAGGGTATGAAGAACAGTCAATGTCAAGTGCCAGAGAATTCTAATACCGAGTAAGCTAGATTTGACATGTTTTTGTTATGGCACAAACACTTAGGTAAACTATTTTGGCCGACATCTACATGATATTTATTGTTTTTTGAGGAAATCACGGAGGTGATTATGCTTTACAATTGTAATCATTAATCCCTATGTAATTCATGTGACCAATCAAAATTGGGGAATGGTTAAGCGGAAAAAGTTGACAATCTAGATCATAGATCTCAAATCTTAGAGATGATCAATTGTTTATATAAGATGAGATATGAACCCTAAAATGCATTATGATCAAGAAGAATTGTATGAAGAAGATCTCATACTTGCAGAATAGAAAAGTGTTTTGATTATCAGAAACAGAGTTCAGTGACTAAGTAGAGAAGTGAAGGATAGAACAAAGATATATTTGATAGAGAAGATCAAATCTATATTGGAAGGAGGATATTTGTTATCAGCGTCACAGGGAAAACTGAAGGATCAAGTACTAAGACATTCTAATAGGTGAATCAAGGTAAATCTCTTAACAGAGTGGTTTTAGAAAACCTAAGTAAATCTCTTAACCGAGTGCTTACTTTGTTGTAAGTTTAAATCCCTTTTTAAGGTAGATTGTATAAGTCTTAAAGCTCTTAACACGGAAGACCCCTCGTAGGGTAGATCATCATTTTATGGTCAAACTTGTAGCCCTAATAGGCAAACTTTAATACTGCGGTAGTGAATATTTATGGGTGTCATCCCCACCCTTGTTTTACCTTTCAAGGGTTTCTGGGTAGCCAAAATCATTGTGTTATGTTTCATTTTCATGCATGATGTTTAGAATGTTATATCTATTTCAGTATTGAATTTGATGTTTGATTTATGCAAGTAAGATTATGTCAAAATGGAACAATTGGTAGATATCTGATTCACCCCCCCACTCTTAGTATATCACTTTCCCATAACAGCTTTCCAACAAATTCTTCTTCATCCTCCATTTCAATGTTCATCTTCTCACTTTTGCCCATTCTCACCATCTCATCTCTATGAAAATCAGCATCAACCTTATCATTACAAAACTCAAAAAATTTAAATGTTGTATCTTTCTCCTCTACTTTTGCAACACCACCCACAATTGCAACCTATTTCCTTTTTACTCCCATGTCTTCTCAAATGCATGCTTCTATTGCAACCTCACTCACCATACTCTCTGTGTCTTTATAAAAATATGCTAAAGCAAAATCACCTTCTCTACAACCTTCTCTTTTATTATAATCAAGCTTCTGTTTGCAACCTCTTCATCTTTTGCTCCACTACTACTTTAGTTTCTCTCAAAACTCTCTACATCCTCTTCATATCATTAGTTCTATCCATGTACTCTTTTTCTCTTCTAACAAGAATTGAAATCGCCAAAGGCTTTCCATGAAACAACCTCATGCTTTTCCTCTTATTTGACATTTCATCAAAGATTTTCCAAACACTCTCAATATAAGACCTATTCAAACTTACTTGTATAACTTGTACATACACCTGCAAAAACAAAAAAAAACACATACACATTTATCCTCTACCCAAAAAATATTTATGGAAGACACGCCTCTCACATCCTCTTCCCACTCTCTTAGTAGAGGAAACTGTGTGCACCTTCTACCCAACTTCAATCCCTATTGGAGGACAACCAACGTGCTCTCATAAAAATTTCATCCAACCCAAGGCCTTGGTGTATATTGTCTCACATTTGGAAATCTACCTATACACTCGATATCTCTGGCTCTAATAAAATTTCATGTAGGGGCCCTTTGTTACTACAATACATAACACAGAATAATTTAAAAAATGCAAAAAATTACCAACTTCTATTCATAATATAATTTGTAAAACAAATTAAATTTATAATAAATTACATAAATGACCTTCATGGCCTCTGACAATTCATCTCTCTTTCTCTCCATTTATGTTCCAACTTCATGCAGCTCCATATTTGTCTCCAATTCTACATCTTCTTGTATCCCCATTTTTCTTATTCTCCTTAGTACTTTATATGTTTTTATTGCAGCATCAAAGAAGTATCCAACTCTTCATTTTCCTTCTCAATTTTTTGTCTTCCATTCAAGAAACTTGGATTTTCAATTTTCTCTAGCATAGACCACCAATTCTTGAAAAGAAATAATTTGTAACTCCCCCATTGATTTTTTAAATCACTTTTTTTTGTTTGAATCTAGAGTTCCTTAACATTCATATCCTTTAAAACATAAAAACCAACATTTTACAAGTTCAGTGTTAAATGTGCTCGAGAGTGCAAAAGATGTTTGGAAGACTCAAAAAGGTACATAGAAAATTGTTGAAAAGTGACTTTTCAATACTATTTTTAAATGTAAAATTGTCTTCCAATTGTTCTAAAAACTTGAATATATGGAGTCCCCACCTTCGTCTTCAAGAATGCATGTGGGTTATGTTGGAAATATTCAGGAATTAACCAAGTTACTGAGAGGGGAGGGGTGAATCAGTAACTCCAAATTTTCTTCCTATTTTAACATGTATTTTACCTTTTAATCTTTGCATACAGAAAGCATGAAACTTGAAAGCATTCACAATAATGACACAAAGATTTGGTTACCCAGAAACCTTCCAAAAGAAAGTAAAACTGGGGTGGGGATGAAACCCACAAAGCTTTAATACTGCAGAATAAAGTTGGCCGGTTAAGGCTTACAATTTGATCACTTCTGATGATCTGCCCTGTTAGGAGCAATAAGGATTGCTAAATCCACCCTGTTAAAGGATTTACAAACATACAGTGAAGTATGCACTCGGTAAAGAGATTTATACAAAGACTGTTAAGTCTACCCGGTTAAAGGATTTAGTACTGATTCACCTGTTAGAATGAAACAGTAGATCTCTGCTTTGCAACTGGATTGCTGATTGAGATTCGCTGATGTACTGATCACCTTCTGTGATGAATTTGTCTTTGCTGAACCTTATACTTCTGAAGCCTTCTGCAATTCGCTTATTTCTGCCTTTCTTACTCTTTCACATATATTCTACTTGATTATTTTTCATCTTTTTACAATATAGTTTATATACAAGTCTCAAACAATTAATTACAATTACAATTACACAGTCGGCTTGACAAATAAACATAAGTGCTACTAAGTCGGCCCAAATATGGTTACTCGGTTCCTTCAAACTGACTTGGTGACTTTCTGATACTCGGCATCCACTGCATTACTCGGCATCGTCATGCACTCGGTAGAAGTGAAGGCACGGTTCATACTGATCACTCGGTAGGTATTGAACTCGGTAAGCATTGGTGACTCGGTAGACAAGATGTTACTCGGTTTACATTGTCCTGATCGGTTTGTACTAACTTGCTCGGTTTCCACTGTCTGCTCGGTTTGCACTGTCTGCTCGGTTTGCACTGTCTGCTCGGTTTGCACTGTCTGCTCGGTTTCCATCCAGAATGCAAATAAGTGTTGTCACTAGTGGCAATACTGCTTAATGCCAACAATCTCCCCCTTTGGCATTAGTGACAAAAACACTTATTGGCCAAAATTTATATACACGAATCATACTGAGTTTTATTTTGATTTTTCAAAATTTGTCTTTGTTATAGGGCTTTATACATTGTCTCCCCCTTTCAATGTGCTAACTGTTTCTTATACAAATCTATACAGTATACATATCTCTCCTTCTATACATATCTCCCCCTTTTTGACGATAATGCCAAAGGTGCATATACAAGTTATTTACAGAGAGAATCCAAAATTTGATAAGAAATCAGAATGTACCTTCATTATTAGTGCCAGGGTTCTGTCCCAACTTTCTTGCAGAATCTTACATGTTTGTATAGCAATTTGGATTTCTGCAGAGAGTTCAATCATGTGATCTGCTATGGAGAACTGATTGTCATGAATCAATGTTCTGGAATGTTCAATGTGCTTATACATTGTATTCATGATGGGAAGGATCATGTGTTGGATGTCTAGCAGTGTGGACCGGATCCTTGAGTCTTCTTTCAATAGATCAGACTGCATATTGGATAGATGTGAAATTTTCATGTGATGAGCAGAGCTTGAACTTGGTTCAAGTTGCAGCTTCTGTATGCTAATCTTCATATCCTCATCCATTTTATTCATTTTATCTTTGACATCCTTTGTGAACTCGGCAAAATTGCATAGTCTGGCCAAAAGAGAGGTAGCATTCGAATAAATAGACTCTGTGTTAGACAAAACTGAAGACAATTCCACTTGGTTGATAGCTATGTGCTGAGCAATGTGCTCAAGCACTTTATTGTTGAATCTCTTCTCGGCTCTTTCAACTAACTTTTTTGTCCCGGATGAGTCCTCATTGTATTTCTCAACTGCTTCTGCCAATTGTAACAAAACATGCTAGGAGGAGTCTACTTTAATGCCTAATGCATCAGACAAAATGTCCTTAGCATCCTTGATGATTTGATACTCTTTGTCTCTCTCCTCCTTAAGCTTCTTTTGTTTTGCTTTCCTTTGGAGGATCTCACCTATATTCTGCATCTGGTCTGCTGAGAGATTTGCAAAATCTAGTGTAGGAATCTCTATCTCTTCGTCTAGGTCTATATCCTCAACTATATTTTTACCCAAAAATTTTATACTCGGTAGCGCCTTAGGCTTATCTGTACTTAATGCTCTTGTACTAGTGACAGTAGATAAAGTAGGGCTGGCTATTGACACTGGTATACTTTCTACTGGAGAACTTAAAATATTTACACTTGATGATTCAAAAGCTGGAAAACTTACTGGTACAGGAGACTGCAGCTCGGTAGAAGAAATGGTAGCTGCCTCTGATGTTGCTAGGGATGATTGGACAAATGTAGAAGTTGTCACAACCATGCTTAAAGGTGTCTCTGGGCTGGATGAAGAGATTTTCACTGGAGAGGTAGGAAGGGATGCAATGACTTCTGCTGCTATCCTTACAGTATCATCTACCTCGGTATCTTCTTGTTCATCGCTGTCATCTTCAATATCCTTTATTATTACAGTTTCAATGCTCGGTTGGTGAAGGTGGTATATGTTCTTCCATGTGGCTTTTGCAGCCTTCACAACCGATTCAATATTGTTGATCAAAATCAAACAAGTATTGAACTTCAATGTCATCTTGTTTTCATTTTCTTTTAGTGCCTTCTTTACTTCATCATTGTTCAGGCTCGGCATCAACTGTCTCAGGTTTTGATCATATATGTCTATCACAGTTTGCCTTGCATTGCTCCATCTCATTCTTATTGGATTCAATAGAACTGCTGGAATCTGTGGGGTAATTTCTTCAGGAGAGTATTTCCACTGTCCCATCTTCTCAACAACAGCATCTTTTATTTCCTTCTGTTCTGCTTCCGATCTGGTTTCATATTTCAAGGATTTTATGTTACTTACTCCAGATCCTGATCCATCTTTGAAGAGTTTGAGCTTTTCTTGAAGGGTTAGAGGAGGCCTTTTGAATACTATGTCTTTATCTGCCTTTTCTGCCTTGCCTCTTGTATTTCTCCTTGTAAACACAGCAGTGGGAGGCACAGATGCCTTAGTGATAAAAACTTTTCCTTTCTTCTTTGCAGGTTCTAGTTCCTCTGTTTTCTCATCCTTTTCCTCTTCTTTTTCACCTATTTCTTCTTTCTCCTCGGTTATCATTTGCATTTTAGCTATCCTTTTCTTTCCTTTGTTTACCGCCTATGGAAGCTTTATGCTTAGTTCAATTCTCATCTTAGCTTCATCATATGTTCCAAAATATGGGGCTTTGGGATTGACAGGCTGATTTAGAAGTGCTTCAATAATGTTCTTGGTTTCATCAATATTTACCTCATAAGGAAGAGGTTTTACATATACAGTTCTTGGTTTAACTGCTTGAATATACACATTATCACAATCTACCATAAAACAGATGTCATCTTTGTAATCTTCCACCAACTTCTGTGGAATCCGGAATCTGTCATTCATTTTCTCTTTGAAAGACTCAAAATAATTATCCATGATGCTTTCAAAGTTTTCACCCATTTCTGCGATGTATTCATTAATTTCATAAAGTACTGGCACATCTTTTCTCCATACAACTTTTCCTTTAGAAGGGAAGAATTTCTGAACATAGAAGAATAAACAGACTAACAAGGATCCAAACTTACATGGATTGTTTTTGGAAGTTTTGATGCTTTCCATGTTCTTGTTGAACTATTTCAACAATAAGTCTGCTAGGTCAAATGTCAAGTTGTTTTTGACCACTTTGTATGCTAGGTCAACAGCTTCACATGAGACACTGTTCTGTCGACTAGAACTGTAAATCTTGTGTGCAATGATATGTGTACCAAACTTCAGTTCGGCGTCAGTAATGCTACTAACCTTCATGCCTCTACCATCCCACTCGGCTAGGGTTTTCTTCTCTAGTTCCGTCTGACCTAGGGTTTTGGTAGTTTTCGCTTTGTTCAACATGGGAAGACCGGTGACTTGATGAATCATTTTCCTTGTGATCTCAATAGGTTGCTCAAGCCAAATCTTGCCATCATGTACTCGGCTGAGAATGTACCTAACCCATTTATCTCGAAAGCTTCGAGGAAGATGTGCAATGTGGACTAAACCCTTATCTTCCAGATGTTTGTGCTCGGGTTTCAAAGTACCATCCACACATAGTTCCTCACGCACAATGTCTAGTTCTAGGTTTCCCATTTCTTGAATAGAATAGTTAAAATGATTACGGATATCGTTGATAAGCAGTACCTTAGGAGGAATCTGAGATTGAGCTCCGTTCGGATCTAGGGTTGCTGCAATAGCGGGCACGATCTTAAAATCTGGTGCTTTCCACTCCCCTTGGACTAACATATCTGATCCTTTCTTCGCTGAGGTGCTGGATGATGCCATGGTAGCTCACAGAAAATTCCTTTCGCAAGAGTATTAAATCGCCGGGTTGCCCTTGAAGTTTTCTGCTCTCAAAGTGCTTAAAGATTTGCGGTGAAGAATGAGTTCGATTACTTGCTTTTTGTTTACAATTCTGTCATTAATGCTCATTTCAAATTAGGGTAGGAATTCTAACAGACTGTCACCCACTAAGAATTAATTGCTCGGAAAAGACTTCGCAGCTCGGTGAACTCGAGAATTCATAATGCTCTGACCTTGCTCGGTAAAGACAGGTACCGACCTTGCTCGGTGAAGACTATACCGACCTTGCTCGGTGAAGACTATACTGACCTCCCTGTGATCTCACTGCATCTTGCATGCTGATTTAGACTTTTCTTTTAATTTCGGTTCTGGAACTGCTTGAGATTGATCTATGAGAGTACAGTTCCAGTGCTTCCTTGGAAATTTAGTTTGAGTCGATAGAGCCATCCATTCCATTACTTGGACTGGATTGCTCGGTAGCTTTAGGAATCCATTTTTGTCTTACCTGTTTCCTGACCTTAGTTGCTTCATTCTTCTTTCCTTCTTCAATTTCATTAGCATTCATGCAGTTTCTGGCTATGTGACCAAGTTTAGTGCATTTGAAACATCTTACGGTAGTGTCTCTTTTCCTTAGATGATGTTTTATGCAATTCATGCCAATGTGTCCATATTCTCCACAGTAATGACATCTACACCAGGTGTTGTAGTCCCATCCAAACATTGCTTTCACAATTTGTTCTGCTGGATTAAATGTCTTGGATCTGCACTCGGATGCCTTGTGACCTTGTTTGTTGCACTTGTGACAATTACCTCTGAATCTAGGTTTTTCCCTGCATTCATTTGCTTTATGACCAGGTTGATTGCAGCTATAACATTTTCCATTGAATTCTGCTTTTTCATTGTTCCAACATTTATTTGAAGTATGTCCTATTTTACCACAATGATTACAAGTAGGTTTTTGATTTCTTTGAGTACCTTGCTTAGAGGATTCGCCTTCTTCTTTGTATCCAAGTCCTGCTTTTCCTTTTTGCCTATGAAGATTTCGTTCATACAGCTGATTCAAGTCTTCTTGACTTTTCAGCATTCCTTCATTGATTTGTTTTTCAGCGTTTAGGTCATCCATCAATCTTAGATTGATTTCCTTTTCAGATCTTAGTTCTTCTCTTGTGTTTTCTACTTCTGAACTTAGATTTAGAATTTCTTCATTTGTATGAGAGATCTGATCAATTAGATTTTCTAGCTGAAGGGTTTTGTTTTGGACTTCAATGTTTCTTCCATCTAATTCATCTTTCAACTTGTTTCTCTGTTCCAAGATCTCACAGAATCTTGTAGAGTGTAGTTCTTGTTCTCTTTTCAATTTTCTCACTTCTTCCTGTAGAGACCCATTCTTTTCTAGGAGTTCTTTGATAGCATTGTTTGCTTCATCTGAGTTATTTGAGGGAAGAAGATCTTCAATCTTTTCTTCAATGTAATTCTGATCATTCATCTGATTTGCAAGTTCCTTCCTTCTTCTTAGGGATTGGGAAAGATGTTCTTTTGCTTCTTTGAGTTTAGCTATGGCCATTTCCAGATCTAGCTTTTCATTTTCAATCACCTTGTTCAGTTTGAATACCTCCATTGTCCTGGATCTTTGCTCAAGCTAGTTAAGCTTTGTCTTGAGAACCAATGCAGCTCTGATACCAATTGTTGGAAATATTCAGGAATTAACCAAGTTACTGAGAGGGGAGGGGTGAATCAGTAACTCCAAATTTTCTTCCTATTTTAACATGTATTTTACCTTTTAATCTTTGCATACAGAAAGCATGAAACTTGAAAGCATTCACAATAATGACACAAAGATTTGGTTACCCAGAAACCTTCCAAAAGAAAGTAAAACTGGGGTGGGGATGAAACCCACAAAGCTTTAATACTGCAGAATAAAGTTGGCCGGTTAAGGCTTACAATTTGATCACTTCTGATGATCTGCCCTGTTAGGAGCAATAAGGATTGCTAAATCCACCCTGTTAAAGGATTTACAAACATACAGTGAAGTATGCACTCGGTAAAGAGATTTATACAAAGACTGTTAAGTCTACCCGGTTAAAGGATTTAGTACTGATTCACCTGTTAGAATGAAACAGTAGATCTCTGCTTTGCAACTGGATTGCTGATTGAGATTCGCTGATGTACTGATCACCTTCTGTGATGAATTTGTCTTTGCTGAACCTTATACTTCTGAAGCCTTCTGCAATTCGCTTATTTCTGCCTTTCTTACTCTTTCACATATATTCTACTTGATTATTTTTCATCTTTTTACAATATAGTTTATATACAAGTCTCAAACAATTAATTACAATTACAATTACACAGTCGGCTTGACAAATAAACATAAGTGCTACTAATTCGGCCCAAATATGGTTACTCGGTTCCTTCAAACTGACTCGGTGACTTTCTGATACTCGGCGTCCACTGCATTACTCGGCATCGTCATGCACTCGGTAGAAGTGAAGGCACGGTTCATACTGATCACTCGGTAGGTATTGAACTCGGTAAGCATTGGTGACTCGGTAGACAAGATGTTACTCGGTTTACATTGTCCTGATCGGTTTGTACTAACTTGCTCGGTTTCCACTGTCTGCTCGGTTTGCACTGTCTGCTCGGTTTGCACTGTCTGCTCGGTTTGCATCCAGAATGCAAATAAGTGTTGTCACTAGTGGCTTAACATTCATATCCTTCAAAACATTCAAATTAAGTGTTTCTACTTCTGAACTTAGATTTAGAATTTCTTCATTTGTATGAGAGATCTGATCAATTAGATTTTCTAGCTGAAGGGTTTTATTTTGGACTTCAATGTTTCTTCCATCTAATTCATCTTTCAACTTGTTTCTCTGTTCCAAGATCTCACAGAATCTTGTAGAGTGTAGTTCTTGTTCTCTTTTCAATTTTCTCACTTCTTCCTGCAGAGACCCATTCTTTTCTAGGAGTTCTTTGATAGCATTGTTTGCTTCATCTGAGTTATTTGAGGGAAGAAGATCTTCAATCTTTTCTTCAATGTAATTCTGATCATTCATCTGATTTGCAAGTTCCTTCCTTCTTCTTAGGGATTGGGAAAGATGTTCTTTTGCTTCTTTGAGTTTAGCTATGGCCATTTCCAGATCTAGCTTTTCATTTTCAATCACCTTGTTCAGTTTGAATACCTCCATTGTCCTGGATCTTTGCTCAAGCTAGTTAAGCTTTGTCTTGAGAACCAATGCAGCTCTGATACCAATTGTTGGAAATATTCAGGAATTAACCAAGTTACTGAGAGGGGAGGGGTGAATCAGTAACTCCAAATTTTCTTCCTATTTTAACATGTATTTTACCTTTTAATCTTTGCATACAGAAAGCATGAAACTTGAAAGCATTCACAATAATGACACAAAGATTTGGTTACCCAGAAACCTTCCAAAAGAAAGTAAAACTGGGGGTGGGGATGAAACCCACAAAGTTCAGAAGTAGAAACACTTAGTTCAGAAGTAGAAACACTTAGTTCAGAAGTAGAAACACTTAATTTGTTGTCACTAGTGGCTTAACACTTTTTTTTTGTTTGAATCTAGAGTGCCTTAACATTCATATCCTTTAAAACATAAAAACCAACATTTTACAAGTTCAGTGTTAAATGTGCTCGAGAGTGCAAAAGATGTTTGGAAGACTCAAAAAGGTACATAGAAAAATTGTTGAAAAGTGACTTTTCAATACTATTTTTAAATGTAAAATTGTCTTCCAATTGTTCTAAAAACTTGAATATATGGAGTCCCCACCTTCGTCTTCAAGAATGCATGTGGGTTATAATTTGTATACTAAAATTAACATACTAAAATTTAAGCCAAAATCCTAGAAAAAAATCATTTATGAACACTTGGTGTTTTGACCCCCTTTCTAGCAACTTTTCAAAATTTTCAATTATACACGTATGAGTGACATGATGATGTGAGATGCCTAAAACCACCAAAATTGAGATAAAATAAACCAATTTTTTTTTTGGTTGACATGGGATCGCCTAAGGACCTGGATGCTCCTGCATCAAGAATGGTTTTTTAAACCAAGAAAGGATAAGTTTGAGGTTATATGTATTTTTTTTCTTTTACTAAAAGAAGGGTAAAATTTTATTCAAAACAAAGAGAAGTACAAAGAAATAAGGGCCAACCACCCAACAAAGAATAGAGCACTACATGGCCTTACATTTATCCACTAATTGATCCAACATATGAGACAATTCCAAAGATAATTGTCCCCTATCCACGATATTCCAACCCTACATTTTATTAGAATCTCATTTGGCTAGACAATCTACTACTCCATTCCACTCCCTAGGAATACAAATAAAAGTAAAAAATTCCAAAGAGAAACACAACTTGTGAATTTGTCTAATACCCAAAGTTAAGTGCCAATTGACACCATCTAACCATTACTCATTCAACAGAGTCACAAACACCTAAGAATCAAATTAAAAAATAATCCAAATTTCCAACCAAGAATGCATCACTCCACAACATTTAAAATGACAACACATCCATGTAATTATTCATATTAACTATCACACCAAACTCTGCCAATACTAGCATGACCAAGATTCCCCTGAGAAGAGTAATCAGTGATAGTTTTAAAAAATCCTTGAGAAGGGATTCCCTAACCCTCCCAATTTGTCTTCTACAAAGGATGTATGCATCTATTCCTCATGACCTATCTACCACTCCTCACCCCAAGATAATGATCATCTCCCTGAAGAGGATTGAACCATTTGTAGATATCAACATCTCTAGGATCCACACCTCTAGAAAAGTTGTACTTTTCCAAAATAGTCTCATGAAGAGAGTGTATAATTTTCCACCACAAGTGTTGAACAACCATTCTAGCATCATGCAAAATCCTACAATTCCTCTCCAAACATATATACTAGATAATGAAAGTGGGTCCAAAAACCCAAGAAACCTAAAGAAAATAAGTCTTAACTAGAATCTTACCCCAACAGGCTCAAAACTCAACCAAATAGGAGGCATGCCAATGGGCTTTATTCCAAACTCTCCACCAAAAGTTCCAAATTTTCTTAGAGAAAGAGCATGAAAATAAAAGATTACAAATTCTCCCCTCACTATTACGATACAAAACACACATAAAGGGACCAATAAACCCTCTCTTACACAAATGATCTCAAGTAAGACATTGATTTTGAACCACCAGCCACATGAAAAGGTTGCATTTGGTCCAAGAAAATTATTTCCACACTTTTTTCCACCAAGGCACCTTTATACCTCCAAAAAACTATCTATCAAGCTCCAAGTACCTCACAAAAACATAATAATTACTAGACAAATATCTACCCTGAGCTAGAATTTCCCACCCTACCAAGGAGTTGCACTCATGAAAATAAATAATATGAGGCAACTCTTTACAATCCTTCAATTCACCTAGAATTCATTCATAAGAATCCTTCCATAAGTAACTAGTAGTCATCCCAAAATTCTAAATAAACTTATAATTCACCTATATACACCTAAAAATGGCTTCATTAATTAATTAAATATTTATTATTTAATTGATAATTATTCTTCTATTTATTAAATAAATTATTCAATTTATTTAATAAATTCACTATAGTCTAATTCTATATCCTAAGTCTTCTAAATAGTCTATTAAAGTGATTTAATTAAATACACAATCACCTAAATATGACTAAGTCTTCTAATTCACTTCATCCACCTAGTCACCTGACACATCACCTTGGCTAAAATAAATAATTATTATTAATTATTTATTCATATTTATCCTCACCCACACATGTCCTATTCTTAAGGGCTATGTGGCCTCATAGGACTTGGTCTTATGACCACATGTCCTCTCAAAAACCAAGTCAAGAGACATTTCCTATTCCTAAGGGGCTTCTCAAGCCACCTCTAAGGGTCAAAGGTGACTCATGGGACACTTGTACAAAGAGTCCTCATGAGGAAAATGTCTCTCCCCCTTTCTCTCTTTGGTCTTTGTGAGACACTTGACATGTGTCTTTCCCTTCCACCTTCTTCTCCTCCATGTCAATGTGAGAGGAACATCATCCCTATTATTCCTCACATTCCAACTACATCCCCCTTTCTCTCAACTCCTTCAACCAAGTCAATCCTAGCCCTAGGATCTTCCACCTTTCATTCTCAACCGTAGGATTGTGCCACCTAGGCCTAGATCCTCCAAAACTCTATAAAAGGAGCCTCATTTCCCATTTGAGAGCTAATAGGTTTTTTTTATAAGAAGCATCCAAGCATCCAAGCATTCAAGCAATCAAGCATCCATACAATCACCATTTCATTTGCATTCTATTAGTTTGCATAAGCTATTGTGCACTCAATTTCATTAAAACTCCACACTTTGGTAGCATCTTGGGAGAAGGCTTCATTTTGGTAATCTGAGAGCTCAACATCTTCAAGAAATCAAAGCTAGGAGGACAATGGAGACAAGCTGCATGGTAGGTGAAGGTAATTAAATTAGTTTCATCATTTCATAGTTACTTTGCATTCTTCATTGTGTTTGCATTAGATAGATTCATTGGCTTTAATAGTTAATTTATCATTTCTAGTTGTTAGATATCTAATTTGCATACATCACCATTGTAGTCAAAATAGTTGTAGTAAAACTATCGCATAGTGGTTGTAAGTATAGATACATGAAAAGAATAGGAGGATTCCCATACCAATAATTGAGCCAAAAAGTAACTTATGAATCTTTATTGCAAATCCAAAAAAGCCCACTCTTAATAAGCTAATCCCCTATTTTAAAAGAGTGCCAAATCACAGATCCCCTTCCCTCCAAACAATAATGAGGAACATCCAAAATATTAACTCCATTTAAATACTTATGTGTGAGAATGAAAGCCCAAACCTAATTCTAACTGGTA
Organism: Chamaecyparis obtusa; assembly: GCA_027943335.1. Lineage (NCBI taxonomy): Eukaryota > Viridiplantae > Streptophyta > Pinopsida > Cupressales > Cupressaceae > Chamaecyparis > Chamaecyparis obtusa. The sequence goes on along the minus strand of BSBK01003341.1, from coordinate 1,056 downwards.
CACCATCACCAATATAATTTTATTGCAAGAACTTGTCCATTCAAGATTGTATAACAGAGACCAATTTCTTTGGCCTACACACAAACTCCCACTTAACTAAACTCTACTTAAAAGAAAGAAAATTACCACTCCAAATAAATTGTCATGATAGAGCATCAAGTTCCATGAGGAAGTACATAGGAATTTCCTAAACAATGGTCCTATAAATAGGAAGATCTTGGATCACAGATTGAAGAAGGACCATCCTAGAAGTAGTGGATATCCATCAATGAGTCTAATGATTAACCTTTCGACATAGCTTATCAAGCAAGTTTTGACAGCATTGCCTAAATTTCCTTCCAAAAACTAGAGGAATACCTAGATAGAGTAGGGAAGAGAACCAATTTGAAACCTTTAAATATTGGCAATCCTTCTCTGAATAGATTTTGGATTGTTACAGAAATAGATAGGATATTTGTAATCAGTGACTTTCTAACTTGAAGCAACTAAATAAATATCTAGCATCCACTTGAAATACTTGGCTTCATGAAAATGAGCAGCCCCATTGAGAGAAGTGTCATCCACAAACTAGAGTTGAGAAAGATTATGTGGCCCATTACCCCTGCTCTAACCCTAAATCAAGCCTTGGGAGACCTAAGACTTGATAAATCTACCCAATCCTTCAACCATAATAATAAACAAATAAGGTGAGAGAGGGTCCCCTTAGCGAAGACCCTAGAAGATCCAAATAACTCAGTAGGATCTTCATTGATTATTAAAAAGAAGGAAAAAGAAGTAACACAACTCATCATCCAACTAACCCACTTCTGACTAAAATGAAAGAATATAAGGACTTTTTGTAGTAAGTGTCACTTTACTCTATCGTATGCTTTGGCCATATCCAGTTTGATGATCATAGATTTATCCTTAGACACTTCCAAAGATTTAATGGCTTCAAAATCCATCACCACTCCATCCAAAATCTATCTCCCAGCCGCAAAACCTCATTGCTCCTCTAAGATCAAAGACAAGAGCCAAATTTTGAGCCTCTTTGCAATCAATTTAGTGATGATTTTG